>CM062805.1:1317593329-1318155458 GCA_031772625.1 Pinus tabuliformis | reverse complement strand
GCTCTCCAACAAATCTACACGGAGGCTTTAGGTAATATCCTTCTCATACTTTGATAGTTGATAATTGTTTATGAACATGCATGTAACTTTGTGACAATTGCAGATAATATTACGGTCAGTCAAAGGTCCTAGGAAGACCTTTGAGGGTATTTTAATTCTCCATACACCGTGCATTTTACCCCATAGCAGAATTGGCGACTCCGCTGGGGACTATACATCTAGTTCCTGGTTTGCCCAGACATCTGTTGGTTTTCTCCTCCTTCTAATAGCTCCCTATACTTCTACAATCCCTTCTTGACCCACCAAATATCTTGTTGCATCTTGCCTACAAGTATTCATCTCTGAATCTAATCTATAAAGCCCTCTTTTTGACTGATTTCCCACACTAACGCAGGTTAGCAGACTACACAGAGCTTTATAAAGCACTGTGTCTGCTTACAGGGAGTGTTAGTGGACCCATTAACTCTCTGTAGCCACTGTTACAGAGCGTTAGTCTCCCAATAACTTGATTTCCAACTGTGTTTGTAAGCCAAAAGTGATAGGAAGCCTTCTCATGGACTGAAATAAGATCTGTTACTACATTTGCTAGCAAAATTGGTGTCCTAAAAAGATTCTTTTTGGGAAATAATTTTTTGTTTTTCTTTCTTAAAATCATTTTTTACGAAAGAAAGACCCACATTTTTTATTCATCCTTCTGTTTAGCTGGTTAAAAGCTGCTCTATATTGGTTTTAATTAGTTGTTAAGAAGCATTGAAAATAAGTATTTTGGTTATGCATGTGTTAAATGACTAAGATGCATGGAAAAAATATGAATATGTAGAATACAACTTGTATTCATCAAATTTAAAATTTTTCAAAGCATTCTCTTGTGCATGATTTATTGAGTTAGAGTCTCATCGCATTTCATACGTCAACTCCCCTACCGAAGACAATAATTAAGTACACATACCTAAAATTAATCAGTAACTCTTTATTGAGAAAACAAACATTGGTGGAGGCTAGGGTCTTGGGCTAAGCAATGTGAGTGAACTGCCCAAGGTCAAAAACCAAACTAGTGTCATTAAAAGAGAGAAAAATTCCTTTTGCACTCATACTACTAGGAAGACTCCAGTAAAAGTAGAGAAAAATAGGAGACAACATTGGACTGTAAGTGAAGGTAGCTCACCTTCTTTTACAACTCATTCAGGTATTCTATGTATTGGAATCCCTTTGGGGATTTCGGAGCTGAGTTCGAGACTCAGGTATCCTACCCACATAGCATGCTATCTACGACTATGTCCCCCCCCGGTGGTTTTTGTGATCTGAGGTATATTTTAGTGGCCAAACTTTTAGGGACTTACACAAGTTGACTGGGATAGGCTGTCCTGGTACCTAACACGAAGAGATCTACTCTGTCTTCAGTTTTTGGGAGGATGCTCGTCTTCACGAGAGTACTTGGCCCCTCAATCTGAGGTTCGAGCAAAGCTCTAGAGTAACCGTAACCGTACATCTGGCCATCCTTCTATGTTATTCATTGATATACTAGGTTTCATCTCCAGTGATCAGTGCTTATCAGATAGGGAAATTTCCCTTTGTTTGTTGATTGATTCATTTAGTGTATTTTTTATATTTTTAGGCACCCATGTGTTGTCATTTTTAGACTTTAACAAATATCACGATAAAATTTATTGATAAAAATTAACGGTCATCATGGCTACATCCAACCCTCGTCTCGTTCATCGTTTTTTCCTTTCCTTGCCCTTTTTGTTTCTTCAGATTTCCTTTGATTATAGTCCTGTGATATCTTATATCTTCCCTAGATCACGTTTTAATTTAATTTATTTACTCTTTAATAAAATATTTTTATAAATAATAAATAAAATAAATAAATAAATAAATAATAAATCATTTTTTTTACCCTAGACCATTATATTAGTAGTATATCATATTAATATATTTTTAACGTTATGCCACTTTTATTTTTAGGAATGAATTTACCCTTAACAATATCACTTTTAACATAAACAATTATACCAAGAATAAAAATAGTAACAATAGTTTAGTAATAATAATATTATTCTTTTAATAGAATTATTCACATTATTAATTAGTAATAGTGGATTATTTAACCTAGGTGAGTATTATTAGTAATATTAATTTGAAGTTAATAATAATAATATTACTATTATTTATTAGTAATATTGAATTATTACCCTAAACTATTATTAATATTAATAATAGTAAAAATATTTATTTATGAAGTTAATACTGATAAAATTAATATCAAATTAAACAATCGTCTATTTAAATATTGAATTTACCCTAAGATTAAGAATTTTAATATTAGTATAGTATTCTTAATAGAATTATTTCCTTAATATTAATACTAATAATAAGAATAATAATATTAATTTAAATTAATAATAGTATTAATATTATAAATAATATCTCCCGAATGCGGGTGATTAATCGCGCTCGTATAGCACAGAAAATCTAGGCTGGCAAGTGGCGCGGCCACATGGCCACCCACGCTTCCACCCAGAAGCCCACCACCATAATTAATGGCATTTTAATGCTGTGTGAAGGCCGGAAAAATTAATGTTGTGTGAAGGCCGAGGAAACCTCACTCTGATCCATAAGATGGCAATTTCAGACTACCTTCACCTTGCTCTACCTCTTTTGGATTGTAACTACCTCACCGATACTGAAGAGCCAAGCTCGCGCATGACAACTAGGAGAAGGTGCCAGATACTCTACTATATTGAAATGATTGAAGGTGCCCACTTCTCGCATAATTTGTTTTGGTGCTTCAGAACTGCTACTTTGGCCGTGAATTGTACTTCTGATCATCGAATTCTCCATTCTCTTGCTTCCACTGGCCATTCTATCCCTCATCTGGCTCGTCCTAGCACCCGTCGAACCAATTCAAACCAAGAAATATGGCTCATTTGCGGCAGAGGATGTGATGTAGACGGGGTAGTAGCAGAGGTAGAGCAACTCGCCCTCCCTCGCTATCCCTCTCTGCCTCTACTGCTTCGGATTCATCCTCCCCCTCGAAAACTGCTCACTTCATGGGTTGGTATCTCGCGAGTTGTATTGGTAGGGGGCATGCTTAGATGGCTGACTATAGGCATGCTACAGACACCCATCAACCTCCTGATGCCTCTGCTTCGACGATGCAACCTTGCCATTCTACCCAATTCCAGTTTCATTGCACGTTGGAGCGCTTGTGCATTATTGCTACCATTTATGTTACCTTCACAAAAGAGCCACAGAGCTCTATCATTCCGACTCACATCATTCAGGAAATTACTAACACCAGCAAAAGAAGAACTCCTGGTAGCAGCTCGGGGACTCACAGAACACATGGTGAAGCTCTGAACCAGACGGATGTAGGTCAGGTTCACAACACTCCAGGTGGAAATACGAATATGGAAGCCATGAAAAGCGGGCAACAACACGATGAAGATGATATGGAGGCTTACAGGTGTCTAATTGTGGAGGAACCTCTACCACCTAATGACACCTAGCAGGCAAAGGTTTATTTCAGGTTTCTTTAAGCACCTGGTCACCAACTTAGGGATATTTTTTACTGCCTTTTGTTGTAATTGATGTCAATTTTGTTGTTTTTTTCAAAAAAATACACCACAATGTTATTACAGGCTGGTTTCCCTACATGGGCAGCACACTCCTCTTGGACTGGTTTCCCCTTTGAGGGCAGTCATTTTTAGTTACTGTTTATTAAAACATGGTAAAATCAAAGACAGGATCTGTAGAGGCCAGTGCCTCCATGTACTATCTTTAGTTTCATTAATAGATTTAGACATATTTAGAAAAAATATATATTTTTAATAATATAGATTTACTCCAATAATTTATTTAAGATATCTTTCATGTTTAACAACCTTGTACCCTCCCACCTGGTCCCAGGTCAAATCTAGCAATTAGAAGTTATTTTTAACCATTGCCTGGTCAAATATAGTTGTTGGAAGGACCTGCATTCCCTATTTAACTTGTCGCTCATATTTGTTCTTCAACTTGTACTGACGATGAACCACACTGGTTGGTTCGGAACGTGTCGACAAATGATTGTCTATGTGATTTTGCCGAAATTCTTCTCACAAACATGTTATGGATCATAGAAGTCTCAACTCTATAATTATCTCTTAATGGACTAGTTCTGTAAGTCCTTACTCCCGCAAATCACTAGAGATGTCTCTTTAGGTGGTGCGGTCATAGAAGACCAATCCATACATTGTGCTCAGCACTTAGATCTGATATATTCCCAGTCTAGCACTCTTTACGACATAATCCCCAACGCCCCTCATAACTCGAATGATTCCACTACTACCAAATCGACTACTCTTCCTACCACCATGATAAACTCTAGGCAGTCTACACAAAATCCTGGTGGTAAGAGAAAGAAGAATAAGAAAAATACTGCTCATTCTGAAGAGTAGTCAACCAAGTAGCAAAACCCAAAATAGAGGGCCATTGCACCTCCTAATGATGAAAAGGATAAACCTGGCATATTTCCTTGCAAAATCTATGCTGAGGACCACATGACCTATTGTTGTCCGCGTCTTTAGGAATGCACATAATACATTGCTCAAAAGGATACTGGTAGGACCACCATTGTCTTGAATAATCCTTTCCCTACCCAGCAGCAGAAAAACCTTATTACAAACCAACCCTAACCCCCACAAGGGGGCAACAGTGCTTCGCATCATCCTTTAGCTGGTGAAGGATCTTCTACCGTTTAAACATTTGAAACAGTATATCTACAAACACGAGCCAAATCATATGGAGCTCTTGTCGCTCATGCAGAGGAACCTTCCTCAAGTCCAAACCCACCGCCGCCCAACAATTTTCATATCGAAAGGTCAGTTGTGGACCTTGTAATTCAACCCCAAAAGGGCCACTTTGACGCACAACACACAATACATCTGCATGTGTTGCCCAAAACTATAGCATTGTAGAAGACTTGGCACAAGTGCCATCAACTATGTTGGTGCTTGAAGTATTACAAACATGCCCAACACAATGGAAAGCTTTGATTTCGCTATTGGTGGTATAGAACCACAAGATTCCATGCTTGCCATTTTCGACAAGGAAAAGTTTAAACCTCCCCTTTCTCACCAGCTTGCATTTCAAGTGAAAATTACTTTGAAAGGTAAAAGTATACATAGAACTGTCATTGATGAAGGTGCTTCTACCTGTGTCATGTCGGCTTCATGCTAGCTCGCCCTGGGTTCTCCAACCTTATGCCCATCATCAAGTTCCCTTCAAGCTTTCGACAACCAGACTTTCATCCCAAAAGGTTACCTAGCTAGCTATCCCATCACCTTGAGTGGGAAAACGGTAATGGTATATATTGAAGTCATGGATCATAAAATCGACTATAATTTTCTTTTGGGCCACACTTGGACTTATGCCATGAAGGCCGTTGTCTTTGGTCTTCCATATCATACTCTTTCCCTTGGATGGAAAGATAGTCATAGTGGACCAACTGTCCTTTTTCACCTCAGATTACTCTCCGTTACCTAGTAGCTTTGTACCCTTAGTGGGTGGTGTACCTGACTCCTATGTTTGTATTGGTACTAGTCTATTGAAGGCTTCTTCCCTCATGGGTTGTTTCCCTCTTTAGCCACTCCAGATTTCACAAATGGTCAACATTCTTTCATATATTCCTCATGAACAAACCAATCCATGGATCCTACTAGCTCCTTCAGGCATTGACATATACGGAGAACAAATGCTATTTTCACCAGCCGAATTGCCCTACCAAGCCATTCAATCTACCTCCGAGCCTCCGATCACTATGGTTACGGCCAACAGTCCCATTTCCACTCCCATAACCACTCCTTCTTTCGATCCACTCAATCAAGTCCTACCTACGGACGAAGCTATTAGAGAGATCATGAGTTTAGAAGAGTGACCTTGGGAGGATTCACACCATCATGTTTCGATATCTAATTCATACATGATGCATCTTCAAATCCTGTCCCCAGACATACCAGAAATCGTTTCCTCACCCTATACCATCCTCCAAACTTTGGAGGTGGAAGGAAACATGGGCAATATTTCAAAAACATTGCTCATTGATATTTCCGTCAGGACATGCATCGTGGAACACATCCAGATTGGAGAAAATTGAAATCCTAAGGAAATTGCAAGCTTCACCTGCCTATTTAAGGAATTCCTCGATGTATTCCCTTGGTATTATGAGGAAATGCATGGCATAGACCCTTCTATTGTCAAGCATGAGATCAAGATGAATTGAGCATTCTTTTTACGATATGTTTCTTGCTCGTTAATCCGAAAAATCCTCGAGTCTCCTATTGGGTGTGGAGCATGATTATAATCCTAATTTAGAGGTCTTTGTTTCAGCTCGATGTATACCTGAGGAAGATTGTACACCCCTCCATGTGAGGGGGTGTGGAGGGGACTTGTCCCCTGAAGGGGGTTTCCCGGGAAACGCCCCCGAAGCCAAAAACAGATGTAAAATTGCCTTGTAAAAGTAAAGTAATTTCTAGTCAATTTGGGCCGTTCATTAGGAGGATGATTTGACGGTAGAATTTATGTTTAGTTTAGGGTATTTTTCCCTAGAGGGAAACCCCTCTCTTGGTATGAGAGTTTTGTATTGAGGCTATGGGATATGTGTGTTTTCTCAGAGCAAGAAACAGAGAGGTGAGACTGTGAGAGACAATAAAGGATATTACAACAGATCTGTTGTAGGTTATGTCTCTTCATTTTTGTGGATAATAGAAAGGAAGGACTAGTTGTTCAGGGTGGATGTAGCCCAAACTGGGTGAACCACGTATATCTGTGTCTCTCTGGTTTTATGTGTTTGTGTTTTTCCATATATTATATGTCTTGCATTTCTCTGTCATATATAATATTTTTCTAACATCTCCTTCTTCGGGCTCGTTAAACTACTATGAAGAAGATCAAGCATTCTTTTTATGGTGTTTTTCTTGCTCGTTAATCTGAAAAACCTCAAGTCTTCTTAATTGGGCTCGTTAAACTACTACAACGAAGATATTAGAGCACTTTTTTGAGATATTTTATTGTACTTTAAAAATAGAAACATCTCCAAGTTTTTATCATTGAGCTCATTAAATCTATACGACGATGGTCTGAGCGACTCTTTTTCATTCTTTTTCTAGCTCATTAAACTAAAAAAGATCATCAGAGCATTCTTTTTAGGTGCTTTTTTCTCTTTATCTAGATTCAATAGATTAACTAACATAAAAGTAACTGATCCGAGTATACTATCAACCTTTTGTCGCACCTGGTTAACAACTATGACAAAGGGACCACCATAGAGTTGCTCTTTATGATGTTTTCAGACTTTATAAATATGAAAAGACCACTGAGTTCTCTAGTCTGGACTCTTTAAATTACAGAAACCATATATAGAGTCATTATTTTTGTGGTCCTCTTCATACTCTTAAAACATGAAAAGATCGACGAGTTTGCCTGTCTGGACTCATTAAACTAATCATATAAATCAAAGAGTCGCTCTTTTTGCAGTCCTTTTCAGACTCTTTAAATATGAAAAGATCGATGAGTTTACCCATCTAGACTCATTAAACTAATCAGATGGGGAAAGTGGACAATACAACTCTATTCAGTATTAGAAAGTGTGGTTTGGCAACAGTCGTTCCCTTGAACATGGCACTCCCTCAGATAAACCTTCCTTGTGATGGCCTCTCAATATGAACCATACCATCCTATGATTTTAGCCTATATACCTTGATGTTCCTGAATCTTCGTATCCTATCGCTCTTTGGTGTTCATGAGTCTAGTGTTGTCTAGTGAAAACCATCGTTGTGCCTTCTATTGTTCAAAGGTTATCCTTTTGTTTTCTCCATCAACCCATCAAACATATCCTTTCATCATTCCCTCTGTTGTTTAGACCCAAATGCTCAAAAAGATTCATCAAAAAACAAAATCATTCTTGTCTCATTTCGTGTTGATTGATGTAGGACACATTATTTCCTACCTTTTGACAGGTTTCTTCCTATCGACTTCAACACTCTATCTAGGAAGATAATCCAGAAACACATTCAATGCCTTGGCACTTGTAGACATTAGTGGCAGGTTTCCTTGTGCTTGATTATGGGTTCTCATTATTGGCTCCTGGTTAAGTGATTCTATGAGTGTTCGATGACGAAGACATATTTCACACTCGTTAGATTATACTTTGCACCTTGGAGACCATCACCATTATCGGTAGTCTTCCTCATGTATATTAACAGTCTCCATTATTTACTGGTAATCAGATGATTTCGTGAATGTTCGACGTCAATGCATATATTCGCATGTATCAATCTATGCTTTTCGATCAAGTGAAAATCAAGACCTTGGGTAGAGGCTTGCATCATTCAGCCTTGTTTCCTCTCCCAAGCTGCGGATATTGTTTTTGGGAGATAGCTATTTCAGGATGACTCTATTATGACATCGGATCTGCATTGTGCTTATCGACAGCCTACCATCATATCTCTTTAGAGATAAATCACTCTGACATAGCTACTAAGCATGGGAATGCCTGACTCAGGACGTTATTTTAGTAGTTATATATATATATCTGTGTGTGTTGTATCAAGTTTCCATTGCCGCCCGAAGCTTCAATCCTCTCTCTCTTTTTGAAGGAAAACTATAGTTAAAGTAAATTATTTAGGCCAATGTCGCAGCCTCTGATCTCATACTTTAGGGGGCATCTATTATACAACAAATTTACCTCCTCATCAACTCAGAGGGGAAAGACATGATGATTGAAGAAAACACTACAATTACAGGCCTTGATTCCACACTAACGTTGGTTGTACACTAACAACCTACTTTATAAAGCTTGTTACTAATCCTAAAGGTTCATTAGTGACCTTATTAACTCAAGTTTCTAGTCAGGGGACAACATTAGTGAAACTTGGTGAAGTTCCAAGGGTCAAGGGAATGAATTGAATCATAAATATCTAGATATTTGTTTCTAGAATTACTCAAGAAAAGAAAGGAAACATCCAAAATCGACCTATTTGGAGGATTTCTAATCCAAAAGGAGGAAAATGGGAAAGAGATTAAAAGAATGGCAAGTTCATTTCTTTTTCCCTAGTGAACTCAAGGAGGAACTTGGCAACCCTAACTCAATTTCTACATAATCAAAGTTAGGGCCATTGTGAAAGGGGTCAGAGCATTTGAAAGGATAGCCTACTTGACTGTTGAGCATTGTCTCATATCATAAGATGTTGGCAAGATGGAAGAGAGAGAGAGAGAAGCTGAAGGGGAAAAGGAAGGCTGATGCAATAGATGGTTGTAATCACTCTTCCATTATCAATACAGAACTACAGTTGTGTTCTCTATTCTATGGTGTCGGTAGTATCAACCATTAAGTTGTTTGTCTGATACCTGTTTGTATGAATAGCTTAGTTGTATGAAATTATATGTTCTTTATGTATTCTTGTATTAGTTATCAGGGTTGTATGCTATGATTATGCTTGTCTCTTCTTTGTGCAGGACTTGATCTAGTGATGGCTCAGGGGACTTCTGCCTAGCTCCATTTGTGTTCTCCAGCAAATCTACAAGGAGGCTTGAGGTAATCTCCTTCTCATACTCTGATAGTTGATAATTTTTTATGAACATGAACGTAACTTTGTGACAATTGCAGATAATCTTACGGTCTGTTGAAGGTCCCGGGAAGACCTTTGAGGGTATTTTCATTCTCCATACACCATGCATTTTACCCCATAGCAAAAGGAAACCAAGAAAAATCATCCAATTGACTTATGCTTGGTCAATTCCAACCCACTCCATGTCAAAACCATATAATTCGACCTAGAGAGAACCTTGAAAATCAATCCATCTCTTTCTGTTCTCGAAGAGGAGAATCTATGCAACATGTTAAAGGAAAATCTAGAAGCCTTCGCCTAGAGTTATGAGGAAATGGAGTACACCCCTTAGTATGTACTCACCACATATACATCAAAGAAGGTTGCAAGCCGGTTCAATAACCACAAAGGAGGATGAATCCAACTCTTAAAGATATAGTCAAGGAAGAACTGCAAAAACTACTAGATGTAGGATTCATTTAGCATATCTCCGATAGTGAGTGTGTCTCTCCTTTGGTGTTAGTTCCCAAGAAAAATGGTAGTGGAGGATTTTTGTCGATTACAAGGTGTTGAAAAAAGCCACAAAGAAGGATCATTTTCCTCTACTCTTTATTGAACAAGTGATAGATGGCTTGTCAAGAAAAAGGTTTTTCTCTTTCCTAGATGGATTCAGTGGGTACAACCAAATCCAGATCTACCCAAAAGACCAAGATAAGACCACATTCACTTGTCCTTGGGGAACTTTTTCCTATAGGATCCTTCCTTTTGCCCTATGCAATTCTCCTTCCACTTTTTAGAGAGCATTCTTTAGTATTTTCGCTCAATTAGTCCGTGATGTGGTGGAGATTTATACAAATGATTTTACACCTTATGGCTATGATTTTCAAGAAGCCCTGTCTAACCTAGGAAAAGTACTACATAAGTGCATTGAAATGAACCTATCTCTCAGTCATGAAAAATGTGAATTCTTAATGACTGCGAGGACTGTGCTAGGTCGTTCAATATCTCAACAACGATTGTAGGTGGACCCAAAAAAAATAGACATCATCTAAAGGGTCCAACCTCATCAAAAGTAGAGAGATGTCAGAATTTTCCTAAGGTTAGCTGGATATTACCGAAGGTTCATAAAGGACTTCACCAACTTGACCTCTTCTTTATTTGGTTTTTTGGCCAAAGATTCTGAGATTATATGGTCAAAAAACTGCCAAGAGGCCTTAGAAATTCTAAAGGATAAGTTAACCACTGCACCAATTCTCCGAGGCCAAAACTCGGCCCTCCCCTTTCATATTCATGTTGATTCCTCACACAAAGTCATACGAGCATCCCTAGGTCAGATAGATGAAAAAATTTGTTATGCTATCTATTTTATCAATAAGAACTTATAAAACATTGAACTAAATTATATAGTGACTGAAAAGGAACTCTTGGTTGTTGTGCATTCATTAAACAAATTCAGGCATTATATTATAGGCTATCAAATATTTGTGCATATTGACCATGCTGTAATCAAATATTTAATGAGAAAAACAGATTTGAATGCTCGAATTATAATATGGTTACTTTTATTACAACAGTTTGATCTAACCACTATTAATAAGCCTGGTAAGGAAAATGTTGTTGCAGACTTTTTATCTAGGGTAAATTTTCCTACACATGAAGAAGGAATGTTGGATGACTAGATACTAGACAACCATTTATTCACTATTTTAGTTCTCTCTCCATGGTTTGTTGATATAGAAAACTATTTGGTATCATCACAGTTCTCACCAAAATTGTCCTCCAAAGAAAAGAGCAAAATAGTCAGGAAAAGCCCCCCCTTCACTTGGATTGGGGGCAATCTTTTCAAACTTGGCCCAGATAAAACCTTGAGAAGGTGTTTCAAGGAAGAGGAAGTCTTTGAGATCCTTCTGACCTATCACGATGGGCCTTCTGGACGTCACTTTGTAGAAAAGAGGACAAGTGGGTCATGGACTTCATCCTCAAGTGACTTTCAAGCCATTTGACAAGTGGGTCATGGACTTCATTGGTCCTATTTACCCACCTTCAGAGCAAAAACAATAAATTATTGTTTGCAATGATTATTTGACTAAGTGGGCTAAAACCAAGGCAATTAAGGTAGCAACAGAAAAGAAGGTGGCTCAGTTCCTAAGGGAGAATGTATTCTACAAATTTGGGCACCCTAGAGAGTTGGTCACAAACCAAGGCAGCCAATTTACGTCCAACATGATAAAATACTTGCTCAACCATCATGAGATCAAGCATAGGACCTCCACTCCCTCTCATTCACAAGCTAATTGGCAAGTGGAGGTGACCAACAGAGCATTGGAGGGCATCTTAACCAAGGTGGTGAGTAGCAGCAGGAAGGATTGGGTAGAAAGGCTAGTTGAGGCCACCTGGGTCTATAATACCACATGGAATACCACCACTGGATTAACACCCTATAAGCTGGTCTATGGGAAAAAGGCCTTGTTGTCCATTGAATTTGAATATAACACATTAAGGATAGAAACCCAACTAGATTTTGATCTCAACAGTGCACTGAGAGAGAGATTTTTCCAATTGAATGGTTTAGATGAATTCATAATGCAAGCCCTCCTACATACAGAGGTAGTTCAACTTCAGAGGAAGATTTGGCATGCTAAAAATATCAATAAGAAGCAATTTGAGGAAGGTGATCGGGAATTTTTATATGATTCTCGGTATAAGCACTTCAAGGGAAAGTTGAGGACAAGATGGCTTAGACCTTATGCTATGGAGAGATGCCATCATAATGGTTTAGTGCAAATCAAAACCATAGATGAAGAATCCAATCCTTTGCTTGTTAATGGAAACCGATTGAAAATGTACAAGAGACCATTACTAAAACAAGAGTTCATTAATGATATCAATAAAACAGTAATGATAGTGGAGCAAGTTCAAACTCCTCCCTCATCAAATCACTGAGGAAAAAGAATAAGGGCTGAGGTGAAAACCTCCATGAGGCACTTGAGTCCCATCCTTGGGTTGAAAACCTCTTGAAGTGGCCTAGTTATGACAAAAAAAAGAAGAGAGAATAAGAATATCCCCCTTCCTTGAGGCGCCTAGGGCAAACAGCTAGGGTGAAAACCTCTCCAAAGCAGCCTACTTTTTACTCAATAATAATACTAATAATATATATATATATAATTTTCTTTTTATCAGAATTCCATTTGCAGGTGGGTGAAAATGACAGTAAAGGAGTAAAAGAGGATCTCAAGTAGACCCTTTCCACTCACATATTCGTTTTTTCCCACTCCCACCATGAATCCCTCCATCATTGTTTTCAATTTTCCACTCCATTGCTTCGATTTATACAAAGGTTTTGTTTTCTACAGGATCCCCTATATTCCTATAGGATCCCCTGAAAACCTACAGGATGATCCTCTAAGAATTACAGTGATCCATAAATCCTATAGTAAACAATCCAAAGGAAAATGATGGACTTGCTAGTTCCCTAAAATCCACTCCGTCCATGATCTAACACCTCACCTCATCCGCCATCATCATCCCTACACTCATCATTCAAAAAAAAATGGATCAGTTTCAACAGTTTTTCAATCTTCAAAGAAAAAAGGAAACAAAGAGGAATAAAGAGAATCACCTGAGTGTCCTTTACTCTCCACACTCCCACTCCTTGTTTCCATCCATGTCACCATCCTCATAGTCCCAGCAAGAAAAATTATTAAAGAATTTTGAGGGAGAAGCAGTTACAGGACATAATGTAGTATATCCTATAGCAGCCTATCCCACAGAATGCCAATCACACACACAAGAAAAATGATTAAAGAATTTTGAGGGAGAAGAAGCTACAGGACATCCTGTAGGAAATCTTGCAGCATCCTATACCATAGAATTCCAATCACACTAGTAACAAGTCTTCACCAGGATTATCCAGGAGCTCCAAAGTAGCAACATCAGATCTTCAACCACAAATACCTGCAAAAACAGAGAAACCATTAGCAGACATCAAGAGAAGGAAGAAGAATGGCATGCAGAAAATATACACAGTAGTACCTCTGGTCTTTGACAACTGCAACATAGCATTGAAACCATAGGTAAGTATACGGCTTGCTCTCTCATATGCATCATGTAGTAAAAAATTGTAAGGGTTACGAGATAGTTAGTGTATAAGTGAAAAGGTAGCTAGTTAACTTGGCCACCTTCATTCCGTCAACACATGCACAACCTGGTGTCATATCACATGTGGCTAAAGTCAACTCAAATACAAAGAAGGATTAGGACAAAAAGATGTTAAACTACTGATCTACGATGTGGGTGCTAATTACGAGGAGTGGGAAATGATGAGGTGGTAGTGGGGACCAACGATCCAAAAATGGAAATGTAACTTTGCTTCTAGCACACCACCTCACCCCGAATCACCATAAGACGAAATAAAATGTCCTTCCCATGAATTCATGCATTTCACCTCCTCAAAACTCCCTCACGCAAGTTGCTCTCATAACCCAGGGCACCCACTGGAAGTAAAGATCCATCGTTCACTGCAAAGGAATTCCTATAGGAGCATGCAGAGGAATTCCTATAGGATATAGTTTACATGATACATAGAGATTGTCTACAAGATTGGAAGAGAAGAGCTCAGAAGGGATATCATGGGAGTTAGCCGCTGCAACTAGTCTAAAGAGGTGGGATCTAAAGTTAAATTCTGCTTTGCAAGTAAATGAACCAACGATACTCTAAATTTGAGTGAATTTAGCAACTGTGTAAAAGGAATTAAATACATAGTCACCTCTATTTTTATCTTGCATTTAAAAAGTTGTTTCAACCCTCTCATTTTCTCCTCAATCTTCACCAACAAAATGACAAGAGGGTTTAATGAGAGAGAGCCCACAAACACTATGAGAATCCAACAACACCCCCAAGTGCTTGAAATCTTCGCAAGACATAATTGGATGGGGTTTTTCGAAAAATTCAGAGGGTATGCTGATGAGGTGGCTCAAGAATTTTCTCTCTCCCTCACTCCACACACTAGAATACATGCCACTATTGTAATAAGGAGCATCACTATAGATCTCACCCTTGAGCCCATCAACAGGGTCACCACACTTCCCCTAGGAGTCCCATGGAGAAAAGAAGATAAAGGAGATAGCCAGGTGGTGAGAACTAGTATTGCAGCAAGAACGTTGCAACTCCTGGGCTACCAACTTTATTTTTATCAACCCAGTAGTTCGTAACAAACTTAGAAGCATGAGTGATGTATGCACTAGTACCAGTTCTCACTACAGGTTGTCACTTGGTCAGCCGACGCGAGATCACTAGGAGCTCAAGCTAAGTTCTATAGATTTTAGAAGAAGCTTTATGTGTGATGGAAGAAAAGAAAGATTACCCTACAAAAGCTATTCTAATTGCGGAAACGAAAAAGACTGGAATGTAAAGCAAGACCTAGTAAACCCTAATTAGCAAGCTAATTCTACTTTTTCCAAAAACACTATGAAAACCATGAAAGAAATGTCATTACCTACTCAAGAAAGAAAACAACATCTAACCATGCCATCTCTCAAAGTAAGTAAGCAAAAAACATATTTTTTGATTTTTATGTATTTTTATGTGAATTTGACATGAATTTAATTTATTGTGTGTGAGTGTGGTAGTGAATAGGTGGCGTTAAAGGGTGTTTTTGGAGCTTGGAAGGATGGAAGATGGAGTGGATGGGTCCTAGGATGTCTTAGGTAGCCTTCTGGAGGCTTTTCCCACACTTTGCCTTCAAAAGAAATCCTACAGGAAAAGCTACAGGAGGACACAGGCAAACTACAGGAGGAAAATAGGGAAACTACAGGAGGCCTACAGGAGGAGGCCAAGAGAAATTTATGCTATTTTGAGGGTGTGAGAGTGGGTGGAAAAGGTGGATGAAGGTTTTGATGACGTGTTATGGCACCTAAGGTCTACCAGGAACCATCAGGAGAGAGAAATATGATTGGATTTGCTCAAGAAGAGATGAAGAAATTCTATGGAAAATGCAGGAAACTAAGGCAGAATTGAGGTGAGGTTTTGAAGACATGTAGGGCATGGATCAGATGGAGGATGTGATTGCTGATAAGCTGGAATAATACTAGAAGATATCTTCTGCAAAGCAACTGATATTTAACTAAGAAGATCAAGCAAACCATGAAATGAGTGCATTTAGGAAAAACAGATTTTTTCATTAAAACGATCTAAACTATTACCTATGAAATGAAATGCTGAGAAATGCTGCAAGAAATGAAAGCATGAAAGAAATATTGCAAATCAAGAAGTGAACATGATAAGGAAGACCTGAAACAAAGCAAAATATGACTATTAACCTACTAAAACGCTGCAAACACTAGAAGTCCTATGAATGAGGAAAATCTATTTTTTTGGGGCAGCAAGAGAGTCTTTGCCTCAAATCATGGTCCTAGAGGGAGGAAGAGAGGTCAACGCACTATTGCTAGCCTTTTGAATCTTTTCTGATCACTTCTTAACCTGCTACATAAAGTACAAATGAAAGCAAACTACTAAATCAGCAAAAGCAACCTATTCTTAAGCATGAAAGAATTACATCTAACAGCAAATTAATATACAAATTGAAGTAAAGTGTACAAATACAAGTAAATAGAAGCTTGAATACTTGGATTGGGCCCTAACCCAAGAGCTTCATCTCTCTGAGGTAACTTAGTGCTAGCTCAAAATGGATTCCATCTTCATTATCAAAACATAGCAAGTTTACATGAAACGGTCACAAAGCATAATAAGCTCAAAATTTGAGCACAGTTTACATAAGAAAAAATCTGACCCTAGTGATGCCTTAGGCCTCTCTACTTATCCATTTGAAGATATCAACAGCTTCTTTAAAATCAATGATACTTGGCTCCCAAAACTTGATATAACTATCAGCCATCCTCCACTTGCTCAGTTGCCTTCTAGTGCATGATTCGGCTGCTTGTACTATGAGCTAAATGAAGGGGAATTCGAAGTGAGGAGTAATAAATGAGGGGGATTCCCTTCTATAAGTCCTCTCCTTTGTATTCTTCGAGTTATTTCTTCCATTTGACCATTGGATCCTTGACTTTGACCTCGAAATTCATCAATATTCTACATTCAACACATGTTAGACCACATGGCATCTTAACTAGCTTAGCTCACTCTATAAGCATAAATATAATCAGAAAATCATACAATAAGCTAAGAGAATGATTGATTTGACTAGGTTAGGAGGTAAAGTGAGCCCATATAATTACCCATTTATGAGGCTCATCATCACCCCACTACTGAAGTTGTTGCTCATCCTCCAAGCAACTTAGTCAATCTCCTGATCTTTTATGGCCCTGGTGGCCTCCCTAGCATCCCAAGATTCTGATGAGGTATGCTCATGTTGGCCATAAAACCATGCCTTCCTATCTATGTCCTTCCACTAGTCCTCCTCTTCTTCTTCTCTTCTACCTTCCAGCATGCCTCATAGGACTGGGGGACTCAGTTTGAGGTAAATCCAATTGACCTTCAGTCTTTTCATGGAGCGCTTGTACATTGGCACTCTTTCAATGCCTCCTTCAGCCTCGTGGGTGAATGGTATTCCCTTATCTGCAAATTGTGAGGTAAGGTGTTCCATCTTCTCATGCATGCAGGCACATAGTCATCCCCATGTAGCCTTTGCATATCTTCAAAGTGTGCAATGGGTTGTGCCTAATTGGTTAGATATTTAGGGGAAATCTAAGGGTCATTGGTAAGTAGGTTGTGTGTGCTGATGAGAGCCATAGGATTTGATGGCTTAGCTCTTACCATTAATGGCTCATTCTGCTCTTTTATCATTAATATTTTTATTTCTTCTACCCTCAATTCTTCATGGTTCATCCATGAAGCCATGGCCACTAATTGCAAGTCCCCTAACTTAGCATTGGGGTCCCACACATTCGTGTCTTTCAGGGCCATGTTATGTAGGTAAAACTCTTCCATCTTTGCTTTATCCTCCGAGGTGCTCTGGTCACACAGGTCCATGAACTACTTGTAGTCTTGGAAAGGCATTGTGCCTCTTTGTGCTAAGGTATTTATTTGGAATTGAAGCCATTGGTCCTTCAGATAGAGGCCATAAGATTTGGATGGTGTCCTGCATTGTAATGTCTTAATGGATAAGTTGGCCATGTATGCCAACTAAGTCTCTTTCTCTTGCAGCCACCTCCTTAGGACATCATTCTCATTTTACAAGTGGCTTCTTGTGATGGCCTATCTTTCTATGAGAGCACTCAATTCTCTACCCATTTCCCTGAGTTTTTTATCCATATGGCCAACATCCTCAACCCCTTTGGATTTGACTATCTGCATCGACCTATGTTTTCTCACTCTTTCTTTCTCCAATTCAAAAAAGAGGGGAATTGAAAATTACTGTGGAATTATTCTACCTCCCTCAAGTACATTGTAATAAGAGGTAAGACTAGCCTAGGGGTCAGGTTCTTATAGCTCTTTTGCTTCTTCCTTCACCTTTGGCTGTCCTCCCATCCTTTCCTCAAGATTTTGGGTCTCCTGTAGTTTAGACAGTGTCTCCTGTAGGACTTGTTGGAAATAATACTGAGGGGGGGGTGAATCAGTATTATCAAATTCTTTTCACTATACCTTCCAGATTTATAAGTTAATTTATTCTTCAGATGTGAACCATTAATGTGTATGTCAGTACCATATAATAATGAACATGAAAAAGAAAAATAGATATTCACACCAAAGAACACTAGATATAAGGTGGAAATCCAATGTGGGTGAAAATCACCTACTGCAATATGTCTCTATCGTCTTTCAATTAGAAACTTCTTTTTACAATGATTCTGTATTGGCGCAGTCCTTTACCAGTACGCAGGCTACAACTTGTAGAGAGCTACAACCCTCTCTCATTTTCCAGACTCTCCTGGAAGGGAGCTACAACCCCCTTAGCTCTTGTACTAGGTGAGCTACTAGTACGTAGGTGCTGACCTACTTCTTTTCTTCCAGGGACCAAATTTCATCAATTTTTAGACTGGATCCATAAACATCAAATAATCATCAAGTACATGTGAATCAATCAATCTCCTTTTACAATCAACTAATGAATCAACCAATATCTTCTCAAAATGCAGTAACCAGACAAGGAATACTAGCAATCTAAACCCAGAACTCTGCAGCAATAGAAAAAAGGCAGCCAACAAATATTTCAAGAAAAGTCTGCAACTTCACCTATAGAAACCTGCGAATATCCGCACTTTTTTTGTGTCTAGCATGCACAGCTCCACACCTGCTCTATCTACTTGACAGTGCACCTCCACACCTCATCCGTCTACTGGACTGTGCACCTCCGCACCTTCTCCATCTACTGGACTATCCACCTTCGCACCTGCAGCTTCTACTTTCACTACGGACCTCCGCACCTGCACCTTCTACTGCACTGCGGACCTTCGCACCTGCCCTTCTAATGCACTGCGTACCTCCACACCAGTGCCTTCTACTGAACTGCGGACCTCTGCACCTGACCCATATCTCGCCTGTGGACCTCTGGATATAAACACTTTATCAGTCCTCAATTGTACCCCAGTGTGTCGAATTCACAGATCTGATCATGCGCCAAAGAGACCTCGACCTATCAGTAGATCCGCCTTATAATTCACGATTTTCTCCTTGATTTAGATCTAGCTTAACAAACCAATCACCAAAATTTCAGATCTTAAGATATTCAATATTCACAAGTGTGTGGGCCAAATGATCTCCTTCCCTTTTTATAGTCTAGGCCTTTCTCAAACAATGGACCAAAACCATTGAGAAGCAATACCACGGACTCAATACTTGGGTTCAACTCTTTTGAATGCAATACCATGGACCAAAACCATAGGATCAACAACTTCGGACTAATACCATGGATCAATCATAAAAGTTCCCATGTGCACGCACTTTTCTGCATTCAAGTGAGTGAATTTGACATCTGCACCTTTTGTTCGGAGAACCTGTGGGTATGTCTGCACTTCTTGTTCGGGGCACCTGCAGGTCCGTAGCTTTTTTTAGGCGCACCTATGGGTATCTCATTTTCTATTATTTTGAGAGCCTGAACAATGATTTACCGCTTGAGTGAGTTGCCATCAAGGACAAAACCTATGCCATAGCGCCAAACCTGAGTCATAATGCCAACAATCTCCCCCTTTGGACTTGATGGCAACCCCAAGATCGTTAAAGTCATTCTCCCCCTTTGTCATCAAGGGAAAAGGGTTATGCTCCCCCTGAGAACATGCTAAAAACTCTGCTCTGCTGTGCTGATCATGCTCCCCTTGAATGTAGGCCAGATCTTGATAAAAGAAATATAAGACATAGAGACAATATTCAGATCGACATCCATGTTCTCCTTCTGTACTTGCTCCTCCAAGATCTTCTACAATAATTCCAACAATTCATTATTAGAAGAATATATGCTCCCCCTGAACCTGTACCATTTGGTCTTTGACCAATCCATAAACAAGTGAATGTATGCGTATACCCCATATGAAACTCACGTACAACCAACAATCTCTGAAACAGACAAGATTCAACAACAAGATAATGCATCAACTACCCCCAACTTTTGCCTCAGGTATTCAAAGGTCTCCCTGGGTAGTGGTTTGGAGAGTATATCAGCAACTTGTTCCTTAGAGGGAACATACTCCAACTTGACCTTTTGTTCAAGCACTTGTTCCCAAAAAAAATGATATTTGATAGGTATATGCTTGGTCTTTGAGTACATGACTGGGTTCTTTGAAATACTGATTGCACTTGTATTATCACAAAAGATGGAGATAGGTGGAGTACCAGTGATTTGCATTTCTCGCAATGTTTGCATCATCCAAAGGAGTTGTGTACGACAAGATACAACAGCTGCATATTCTGCTTCAACTGTAGATAATGAAATAGAGCTTTGTTTCTTACTGAACCAAGATACTAATCTAGGACCCATGAAGAATGCACCACCACTAGTGCTTTTCCTATCATGCACGCTCCCTGCCCAATCCGCATCTGTGTATGCATGAAGTGTGAGGTTTGTACCATTAGGATACCATAAGCCATAGTTTGGAGTTCCTTGGAGATACTTGAAGATTCTCTTAACTACCTAAAGATGAGTTTCCTTTGGATTTGCGTGAAACCTTCCAACTATTCCCATTGCATGCATAATGTCTGGTCAGGTACCTTTTAGATAGAGTAGACTACCAATCATGGATCTATAGGTTGGTTGATGTACTGCGGCTGACTCATCATTCGCGCTGAGCCTGCATCCTGTCACCATAGGGGTACATACTGGTTTCGAATCCTCCATCCCATATTTCTTCAAGATCTGCTTGAGATACTTGGTTTGTCATAGAAAAATACTGTCTTTGTTTTGTTCTTGCAAGCCAAGGAAATATGTGAGCTCACCAAGCATGGACATTTCTACTCCTTTTGCATCACCAAGGAAAACTTTTGACTCATGTCTTCTTCGTTGCTACCAAAGATGATATCATCTACATACACAACAAGTATTAGCAACTTTTCATTATCAACCTTTATATATAGATTGTTGTCAGTTGATCCTTTTATAAAACCTTGTTGATGAAGATATTTATCCAACTGATAATACCACGTCGTAGGAGCCTATTTAAGACCATAGAGAGCCTTTTTGAGCCTGCACACAAGATTTGGATCATTTCCAAGGATGAACCCATCTGGTTGTTCAATGTACTCTTATTCATTCAAGTCTTCATTCAGAAAGGCAGATTTTACATCCATCTGAAATACTTTGAACTTCTGAAAGCTAGAGAGAGCAAGGAACATTCTTATAGCCTCAAGTCTAGCAATCGGTGCAAAGGTTTCTTCAAAGTCTATGCCCTCTTGTTGCGCATATCCTTTACAAACAAGTCTTGCCTTGTTTCTAACCATATCTCCATTTTCATTTAGTTTATTTTTGAAAATCCACATTGTCCCTATGACATTCTTATCTTTTGGTCTAGGAACCAATTCCCAAGTGTTGCTCCTTTCAATCTGTTCAAGTTCTTCATTCATTGCCTTGACCCAGCATTCATCTTTGCATGTCTCTCTCACATTTTGTGGTTCAATGGAGGAAAGTAATGCCAAATAGCTTGAAGCTTCTACAATTGTTCTTCTTGTTTGTATGCCTGCCTCCTTTTGCCCCAAAATTTGAGATTCTGGATGATTCTTTTGAACATACCTAGATGGAGTCTTTTCTTCTATCTTTATTTGTTCTTCTAGTGCCTTATGGATTTCTTCTTCATCATGAATTTGATTTGATGTTGATGGATAGTCCTCATCATCTTCGAAGTCTTCAGATCTTACCTACCCGGGAGTTTTTTATTTTTCATCCACCACTACATCAATGCTGTCCACAATTCTTCCAAGCCTTTTATTGTAACATTTGTATGCTTTGCTATGAGGAGAATAACCAAGGAGAATGCATTCATCTGCTCTAGGCTCGAACTTGCCAAGATTTTCATCATTATTTTTAATATAGCATTTGCCTCCAAAAATTTTGAAATGTTTTACTGAAGGAGTCTCACCATACCATAGCCCATGAGGAGTTTGAGTGTTGTTTAACCGGATATTTGTCTTGTTGAGAATAACAACTGAAGAAAATGTGGCTTCACCCCATGAGGTTGCGGGAGTTCTAGACTCATCAAGCATAGCACGAGCCATTTGTTGAACCATTCTGTTCATCCTTTCCACTACTCCATTTCACTGAGGAGTCCTAGCTGTAGAAAATTCCCTTCTTATTCCATGTTCTTCACAAATATCAGAGAATTCATTCGAGGTAAACTCCCCACCTCTATCAGACCTGAGGCATTTGATTTTGTGATTTGATTTGTTCTCCACCAAGGCTTTGAATGATTTGAAGTTTTCAAAGGCTTCGTATTTGTGCTTCATAAGTCCTATCCAACACATCCTAGAAAAGTCGTCAATGAATAATATGAAATATTCCTCTCCTTGAGGTGACCTTTTCCTAGATGGGCCACTTACATCAATATGGACAAGTTCAAGTGGCCTGCTAGCTGATCCTTCCTTCCTAGGGAAGTTAGTTCTGGTTTGCTTACCAAACTAATACGATTTGCAAATTGTATTGTTTGGAATTCTGATGTCTAGAAGACCATGAACTGCATCGTATTTACATGCTTTCCTTATCTATGAGAAGCTAAGATGCCCCAATCTTCTGCGCCATAACCAGTGTTCATCGTTCTTGCTTAGATAGCATTGATGTTGTCCTTCTTTGAATATGTATAAATTATTTGGAGTCCTTATGCCTTTGATTATTGTTTTTCCTGTATCAAGATCACGAACACTACATCCATTTGATCAAAATATTGCCTCTGTTCCTTGATCACACATATGACTGAAACTCAATAAATTATGCTTTAACCCATCAACATACATAATGTTTCCAGCTTTGACCTTTTCTTTCAACTGAACAAAACCTTTACCTTTTATGAGCGCAGGGGTGTCATTTCCAAACGAGACCTTCTTCTCCTTCTCTAAGGCACTATATGACTGAATTTTTTCTTTATCATCTGTCATATGTTTCGAACATCCACTGTCGATGTACCATTGATTTTCTTGCCCTTCCACATATAAGCCTATACCACATCTTTCTGGTTGCAGTTCTTTCATTCTCCATGTTTTTGAATTTGAGGCTTGTTCCTTTGTTTGCAAAAACTTGCTCCTGCATTTAGAATCTTCATGACCGAATTTGTTACAAATAGAACATTCAATTTCATTCTCAAGGGCAGAAAATTTATTGTAGGTTCTTTTGATGATCCCAGTCATACTTCTTTGTTTGTGAGATTCTCTAGTCATGATTTTCTTGTAGGAAACACATTGAGTTGCTTTGTGACCAAAGTTATGACAAGAAAAACAATGGCCATTGAATAAACTCCTATGATTATCAACTCTACTACCCAACCGATTGTAGTTTCTACCGACATCCATTCTTGAGGAAAATTGGGAAGATTTTACCTATGGCTAGTTGTAGCTTCTGTTCATCCTTAAGGTGGATTGCCCCTGAACTACCTGGTAGTCTTTGTTCATTCTTGAGGTAAATTGTCCCTGATTTACCTGGTGATTTCTATTTGACCTTTGCTCACTCCTCCTTGTTGCATCAAGATAATATTTGGAGGTGGATGGTTGCCGCACTTGAGATGCTTCTTCATTATATCCCAGACCTGTCTTGATTAGTGGAGAATGTTGCACATTGATAATCTCATCTAGAGTTTCAGATCCTTTAACAAATGTAAGATTAAGAGCTTTTGTTTTCTCAATCTCTTTTCTAAGACCAACAATTTGACATTCTAATTTTTCATGAAGTTTTTCTTTTTCATCCAGTTGGAATTGCAGAGTATCAATAATCATATTTTTCTCTTCTAAACAAATTTTGATTTTAGAAGTCTCTTCATACAAACCTTCTTCATCTATAGCATCCATGAAATCATCATCTTCAAAAGCCATTAAAATTCTATAATTGTTACCTTGTTCATCTTCATCACTATTTGAAAGTCCATCATTGTCTTCATGAGTGTAATAGCTTTTCTTATTTACATTTTGTTTCTTGTTCCATCTAATAGGTCCCTTACCTTTATCAATCTTATCTTTATGAGGACACTTTGCAACATAGTGACCGACTCTTCCACAAGAAAATCATTTGAAAGTTAACTTACCTCTGAATCTTCCAGCACCCCATTGAAGGTTCTTGACAAAATTTGATTCTTCCTCTTCTTCTGATAGATGTCTTGACTCATAGTAATCTCCTTTGCCTGAAGCCTTGAATGCAGCTTCTCTTTTGTCTGATGGTCCTCCTTTCCTCATTTCGTAGGTGGTCATAATTTCGTGCAGCTGTGACATGGTAAGGTTTCGTAGATTCTCTTTTTCTTCTATTGCAAAAACTTTAGATTCAAACTTAGGGGACAAAGATCTTAGAACCTTTTCAACCACAATAGCCTCTTTTATTTCTTCACCCAAGTTTTTCATACAATTAATAATCTCATCTGCACGAAGGAAATATTTAGCCACACTTTCATCATTGTGCATTCTGAGATTTTCATACTGAATTCTAAGGGTTTGAAGTTTTGCTTGTTTTACCTGTTCATCTCCTTCATAGCTCAGAACAATCTTGTCCCATATTTCTTTTGCAGATTTATACTGCATAACCTTGACGAATTCTGATTGAGATAGACATCCTAAAAGGGTATTGACAGCCTTTGCATTTGTTTCATATTACTTCTTACCATCCAGATCTGTAGGTGTTGCTGACGAAAAAGTGTACCCTGTATCTATGATATCCCAGACTTCTGTACCAAGAGATTGAAGATAGTCAGTGACACTTACCTGCCAATATAGAAAGTTTGTCCCATCAAAAATTAGTGGCCTGATCGATGCTTCTCTCTCATAGTTTCTCATGATGATAGATCTTCCTTCAAGCGATCAAGCTTCTTCTAAAGGACCTGCTTTGATACCAATTGTTGGAAATAATACTGAGAGGGGGGGTGAATCAGTATTATCAAATTCTTTTCACTATACCTTCCAAATTTGTAAGTTAATTTATTCTTCAGATGTTGACCATTAATTTGTATGTCAGTACCATATAATAATGAACAAGGACAAGAAAAACAAATAGTCACACCAAAGAACACCAGATATAAGGTGGAAACACAATGTGGGTGAAAACCACCTGCTGCAATATGTCTCTATCTTCTTTTAATTAGAAACTTCTTTTTACAATGATTTTGTACTGGTGCATTCCTTTACCAGTACGCAGGCTACAACCTGCAAAGAGCTACAACCCTCTCTCATTTTCCAGACTCTCCTGGAAGGGAGATACAACGCCCTTATCTCTTGTACTAGCTAAGCTACTAGTACGTAGGTGCTGACCTACTTCTTTTCTTCCAGGGACCATGTTTCATCAATTTTCAGACTAGATCCATAGACATCAAATAATCATCAAGTACATGTGAATCAATCAATCTCCTTTTACAATCAACTAATGAATCAACCAATAGCTTCTCAGAATGCAGTAACCAGACAAGGAATACCAGTAATCTAAACCTAGAACTCTGCAGCAATAGACAAAAGGCAGGCAACAAATATTTCAAGAAAAGTCTGCAACTTCACCAATAGAAACCTGCGAATATCCGCACTTCTTCTGTGTCTAGCCTGTGCAGCTCCGCACCTGCTCTGTCTACTCGACAACACATCTTCGCATTTGATCCATCTACTGGATTGCGCACCTCCGTACCTTCTCCATCTACTAGACTGCACACCTCCGCACCTGCAGATTCTACTGAACTGTGGACCTTTGCACCTACGCCTTCTACTGCACTGCAGACCTCTGCACCTGCGCCTTTTACTGCACTGCGTACCTCCGCACCAGCACCTTCTATTGAACTGCGGACCTCCACACCTGACCCGTATCTCACCTGTGGACCTTCAGATATAAACACTTTATCAGTCCTCAATTGTACCCCAGTCTGTTGAATTCACAAATCTGATCATGCGCCAAAGAGACCTCGACCTATCAGTAGATCTGCCTTATAATTCACGGTTTTCTCCTTGATTTAGATCTAGCTTCACAAACCGATCACCAAAATTTCAGATCTTAAGATATTCAATATTCATAAGTGTGTGGGCCAAATGATCTCCTTCCCTTTTTATAGTCTAGGCCTTTCTCAAACCATGGACCAAAACCATTGAGAAACAATACCACGCACTCAATACTTGGGTTCAACTCTTTTGAATGCAATACCACGAACCAAAACCATAGGATCAACAACCTCAGACTAATACCATGGATCAATCATAAAAATTCCCATGTGCGCATGCTTTTCTGCATTGAAGTGAGTGCATTTGATGTCCGCACCTTTTTTTCGGAGAACCTGCGGGTATGTCCGCACTTCTTGTTCGGGGCACCTGTAGGTCTGCAGCTTTTGTTAGGTGCACCTACAGGTATCTCATTTTCTATTATTTTGAGAGCCTGAACAGTGATTTTCCACTTGAGTGAGTTTCCATCAAGGAAAACACTTGTGCCATAGAACCAAACATGAGTCATAATGCCAACAGGACTGTCTTAGCCTCTTGTAGTTCTGGTTTTGGGTCTAGTAGTACTACCTTTCCCTTCCATGTAGAAGATCTTGGAGTCCCCCTTTCATATGTGATAGGTGTCTTGGAGGGAGACTCTTTCACTTGGCAGATGGTGTATCTTCAATGGTAATGGGAACATTTGAAGAGGGTTGAGGTTTGCCTGTTTTAATCCTTGTGCTCTTCCTTGCCCTGAAATACATGGAGGTTTGTCTTTTCCTATTATGTTTTGGCTTGATTGCTATGATGAGGGTAGTGAGGACAGTTGCTGCCTCTCTTTCCAAAGTCTCAGGGGACTCCCCCCCTTTCTCTGCATTCTCTGCCTTCTTTTCTCCTTCTTCTGCCTCTTTTTTTATCTCTTCAACTTTTCCTCCCTCTGTTTCCTTTCCTTCCTTCTCACTTTCTTGCTCTGTTTTGCCACCACTGGCTTCATCTTCTCCTCCTTGCTATTCTTCCTCCTCCCTGGTTGGAGGACTAACATCATAGGTTAATGCTTTTATGTCATCTTCAACTGTAATGTTTTGCAAAAATTCCCATGCTATAGGGAGTGTAAAGGTGTGGAGGGCTTCCTCCACTAGGAGTTTGATTAAGCCATGGTGAGATAACTACCTTGAGTTTCCTGCTTGTACCTTGGTGCTGGAGTCAATGAGGGACTGAAGGAGAAAATAAGGAATATTGAGCTTCTGAAGTGCTGGGGTATCCATGCCATACCTCAAGTCGTGGAGGATTTTGAAATGATAAGCATAGACAATTTTGTGCCTCCCCTCACAAGAAATGTATTTGATTATTTGGTAGCTAACCTCATCCTAGGGATATGGTATACTAGCCCTTCTAATTCCATTTTATCTTCCACATGGGTTTCATTATTTTGGAAGAATTTCTTCTTGGGAGCGTGGCCAAGGGGTTTTTCATCTTTACTCCAAGGAAGCCCAAGAGGAAGGGTAGTGACCCTACTAATGAATTATGGGGTTATTTTGATGGAGAGGCCTCTAATGGTTGTAGTGGCATGTGTTCTTGTGTGAGGGACAAGAAAGAGAGAAAATTCCTGGGCAATCTCCTCATCAAACCCTCGCAATTTCTCAAAAACGTTGATCCATTTTGCTCTTGTGAATATTCCCATTGCTTTGGGATGTGCATGGAGCCTAGTGGACTTAGTGGGGTCTCTTCTCATAAACCCTCCTATCATACTGTGTAGAAATTTTGAATAATATGACACTTATTCACAGATATTATCCCAATTATACACTATTGCAGAATACATGCATAACACATAACCTCCTCTACGTTGATCATCAATTTAGCAGCATCAAAAACAATGAAACATCAATCTCATGCACACATTAACACAGTATGTAACCCGGGGAAAGCTTACAGCTGAAAACCCCACACTATCTGTATTCTAATGATTGAGAACATGTAACATTACATAGTAGAATACTCCTCACAAGTATCCACCACTATCTCCACCTGTTACACACAATATAGCTCAGATCTGATCTCCAAATCTCCCCCGCTGCTTTGCCTGCCTCCACTGCACAATCCTGCAAGAGAATGAATTGAATCTAAACTCGTTCCAAGTTCTATTTACCTTGGAGAATCACTCACACTGGAAATCATGTGAGCACAGGCTATATTATTGGGCATTCTCATGGCATACCCAATCCTTTGATTGTGTAAAATCTCATGCACAACTATAGTCACAACTAATAGCAATCTCAACCTCTAACACCTGTCTCCACTAAACTGTATATGCACTAAGTTAACTGATGTATTCTTTAGTTGCATTATGAGTTAATAATTAGTGAATTAATTAATAACTAATTCACACAACTCATCACTTAGTCTATTGGCCAATTATACTAAATACAACTAGTTCAACTAAGTCAAACTGAACAAAACTCCTTTAACTGCTCATCTAACTCCACAAAACTCACATGCATGAGTTCTAACTGATGTCATGCATGCAATAGCTCAACTGACTCATAATAAAAGTGTATTTCGTTCTGACAGCTACATGTGCCACATCAGTAGGTCAAACTGAAGTGCTCCAAGAGGATAAGATAATGTTTATAGTCCAAATATTATTATGAGACAATAATATTTTACTTTTCTATTTTTGACTAGTAGTCTAAAAATAGACTCTGATCACTCCTGTTGTGATCCAAAAATAGAATTCCGTCTATTTTTCCCAACATGACCAATCATCCATAAACAACATCCTGCAACTCATAGACATGATCCATATGTCTAAAAATAGACATAGTTTAAAAATAGACTTTGTGCCATAATTTTCCTGCGGGCCCACTTAGTGAAGGTGCCTCCTTTCCACTAAGCTCCATCATCTTGTTGCATTCTCAACAAGAATTTCTTGTTTCACACTTTTCAACACTCCCTCTCAACAAGAAAGGCTTCCTCTCAAACCCGGTCCTATAACTCTGGAATGTTCTGAATGCAACACATCTGCCCGGTCCACTTTGCTCCAACAACACTTGGAACAAAAATACTCCCAACTGACCACTCTGTTGGGCTACGAACATACTCTGATGCTGAAGTTGTACTTGCTGCTGATAAGTGCTCCCTATCTGACATCTAGGCTACTGCAACATCTCCATGCATCTCGCACCATTGCACACCTCTCTGTGCCACCTAGCACTGTGCAAAACTCTTGTGCCTTTCACATTGCTGTAGCCTGCATGCTACGGGATGTCCTGGGATTCCCTACACTGTCGCTCTCTCTGCCGCTCCTTCCACATCTGTCTCTACCCAATCAGTCAGTTCCTGCTACTACACATTGGGGCTCTGGTAGCAAGGTCTCATCCAAGAGGTTGGGTACCTCAAGGATCCTGCCCCTCCTCCTTGTAACAATCACTCTATATCACCCCACCTCCTACCTGGAGGTATGGTTGCATGTGATCCCTCAGCCCACCTGGCTCGAAGTTTCCCCCTACTAGAGGTCTCTCCATGAGTATATGTCTCTACTCCATCTCCTCTCAGCTTCCCTTGTTGTGGCTACTCCACAACCTCCTGAATCTATTTCACCAATCGTGGCTCCTCCACAAACGTCTGAGACTTCTTCTGGCTCTGCATGTTGAGAGGTAATATACGCTCCCTCTCAACCACCAAGTCTCCATCAGTTTCCTTACTGCTCAAGGCTTTGCATGCATCTTGAACCTCAAGAGCATACAAGTTCTTGACCCATGAACCAATCTGCTTCACCTGTCTAGTGATGATGTATCTAAGGAAAACCTTTCCCTTACTGAAGACTACATCATAGCCTCTGTCTTCCAGCATCGCGATCGACACCAAGTTTCTCTTCAGTCCTAGTACATACTTGACATCGGTCAAGGTAAGGCGAGCTCCATGCTCCCTCTGAAAAATAACCATGCCTACACTTGAGACACTATACTTCTCATCATTACCCATCCCTATGAGTATCTGGAGATCTTTCTCCTCCAAAGTACTGAACAAACTTTTGTCACCGGTCATGTGGAAAGAAGCTCCACTCTCAAGAAACCAACCACTTCCCACCATGGATGAAACCATGCATGCGAAGAGTGTGAAGTCCAACTCAAACTGTGAAGCAAGTGCCTCACCTTTAGATCCTTCCCCAGATCCCTTCTTGGACTTCTTCTTTGGGCAATTAGTAGCATAATGACCCAAATCATGACAAGAAAATCATCTCGCCTTCAACTTGTCAACCTTCTTCCTATCATTGGAAGAACAGGATTCGGAAAGATAAACCTTCCCCTTCCCCTTCTTCCCCTTACTCGCTAAGGCACAGTTCTTCTCATCATGCATAGCTGAAGAACTATCTCTGGTGCGCCGTCTAATCTCCTCTTGCACAAGATCCGACCAAACTCTCCCCCATCCTTTCAATTTCTCCCTTCCATTCACCGAGTCCTGGTAGCTATGCCAACTCTTAGGAAGGCCAAGGAGTGCTAGACTCACCATATCCTCATCCTCAACAGTTACCCCCACACTTCCTAGCTCATCCTGGCATTGGATGAACTTCGTGAGATACTGGGGCATACTATCTCCATTCTCACACTTAATGTTTCTGAGTTTATCCTTGAACGCCATTCCACCAGCTCAAAACTCAATCGATTCTGATATAAAATTTATGAGAACAAAGTGTTTCTTGTACAGAGATCGACTGTCTCGGATTTTATTGGATACCTCACCTTCCAAAGAAAGGATGAATCCAGAGACTACCTGTCCTGATTACAGACTCTGCCTGAAGAAATAAAATGTAAACACTTTCTGAATAACAGATCTAATGATCAATCCTCGCTTTGATATCATGTAGAACTTTTTCTACAAATAAACTAGCTCTGATACCATGTAGAAATTTTGAATAATATGACACTTATTCACAAATATTATCCTGATTATACACTATTGCGGAATACATGCATAATGCATAACCTCCTCTACATTGATCATCAATTTAGCAGCATCAAAAACAATGAAACATCAATTGCATGCACACATTAACACGGTATGTAACCCGGGGAAAGCTTACAGCTGAAAACCCCACACTATCTGTATATTAATGATTGAGAACATGTAACATTACATAGTACAATACTCCTCACAAGTATCAAGAACTATCCCCACCTCTTACATACAATACAGATCAGATCTGATCTCCAAATCTCCCTTGCTGCTTTGCCTGCCTCCACTACACAATCCTGCAAGAGAATGAATTGAATCCAAACTCGTTCCAAGTTCTATTTACCTTGGAGAATCACTCACACTGGAAATCACATGAGCACAGGCTATATTACTGGGCATTCTCATGGGCATACTCAATCCTTTGATTGTGTAAAATCTCATGCACAACTATAGTCACAACTGATAGCAATCTCAACCTCTAACACATGTCTCCACTGAATTGCACATGCACTGAGTTAACTGATGTATTCTTTAGTTGCATTATGAGTTAATAATTAGTGAATTAATTAATAACTAATTCACACAACTCATCACTTAGTCTATTGGCCAATTAGACTAAATACAACTAGTTCAACTAAGTCAAACTGAACACAACTCCATTAACTGCTCATCTAACTCCACAAAACTCACATGCATGAGTTCTAACTGATGTCATGCATGCAATAGCTGAACTGACTCATAAGAAAAGTGTATTTCCTTCTGACAGCTACATGTGCCACATTTGTAGCTCAAACTGAAGTGCTCCAAGAGGATAAGATAATGTTTATAGTCCAAATATTATTATGAGACAATAATATTTGACTTTTCTATTTTTAACTATCAGTCTAAAATAAACTCTATTCGCTCCTACTGTGATCCAAAAATAGAAGTCCATCTATTTTTCCCAACATGACCAATCATCCATAAATGACATCTTGCAACTCATAGACATGATCCATATGTCTAAAAATAGGCATAGTCTAAAAATAGACTTTGCGCCATAATTTTCCTATGGGCCCACTTAGTGAAGGCGACTCCTTTCCACTAAGTTCCATCATCTTGTTGCATTCTGAACAAGCATTTCTTGTTGCACGCTTTTCAACATACTGCTTGTGATTTTTTTTTTAAAAATATGGAGGTTGAGACAAAGATTTTTTGAGAAAAATAAAAAACAAAGGAGACTGTGTTTTTTTTAAAGTAAACATAATTTTTTTTATGTATTTCCTACCCTCCTAAAGACTGATTTCACCCTCAAATCGAGACTACTTATTTCATGTATTGATATTCAGTAGGGGGAATGCATGAATCATACCTCTTCAGACCAAATTTCGTGCCAAAAATCGTGTTTTCTCCCTTCAAAATGGCTTACTGCCCCTCCTGTAGAAAGCCACTATCCTTCCTATAGATTTCATGTAGGTGCTCCTATATATTTTCTGTAGGTGCTCCTGTAGAGAATGTCGAGAGCAAGGATAGGGAGGAAATCGATGGAGGATGGTGGTTACGAGGCTATGGGGGCACAAGAAGGTTGTTGTAGCTGATTTACGAGGAGAAAATGAAGAAAAGGTTGCAAGAATGCTCGGGGAGGAGTGCTTATTACCCTTTATGGATATTTTCGGTTATGAGTGCTGAGCTAGCAAGGTGTACGTTGGCCGTATTTAGAAAATTGGTCCCCACCTACCTTGTCATCATGGCCCCTTGTCGTAATCATCCCTCATTATTGCATCGGAGTTCACTCATTCTCCACTACGTGTCCTTGGCATCTTTTCTTGAGTTGACTGTGCACAGGTGTGGGTGACACCTCAGATGAGTGGAGTCAACTAGATGAAGGTGGCCAAGTTAACTGACCACCTTTCCCTCATTCAAGCTCAACCATCCCATTACCTTCATATGACTCCTAACTACACAAATACAAATAGAGGAGTGATTTAGTTACTTACCTATGATCCGAGTGTGTTTGTTGTGAGGTGTTGTGGCTCTCTCTGCTGCATGTCTTCATTCTTGTTTACGCATGTTGTGTCTGCTAGATAAGGTTTGGATGTGGATTTTTGCAGGGTCTTCCTTTGCTAGAGCTACGCTGCAAGTGCCTTTCCAACATTCAGATGTGCACTTTTCTGCTGTTGGTGCTAGACTTCTATGGGATCAGCTGCTATAGGAATTCCTATAGAAGCTCCTATAGTTGCTTCTCCCCTTGAAACTTCAGCTTTTTCCTATGCTTGGAGCTCAAGAATAATTCTAGAGGTTTCATGCATGATGGAGGGAAAATAGGTAAGTTTCAAGTATGGTTATTGGTGCATTTTTCCTTTTTTTTTTATATTTTGTTTTTTCAATATTGGAAAACTACTTTTTTTATGTGTTTTTCTTGGATAGGAAAATAAATGATGCTTGGGGATGTGATGCAGGCTTGGAAATGATAGAAAGGAGGCTTGAAGGTGGTAAGAGGGATGATAATTTCCTCATGAAGCTCTCCTAGTCCCTCAAATTTCCTTCTACAGCCATTTTTGGCTCTCTGTAATTCCTACAGGAGCCTCCTATAGAAGACACAAAGCCTCCTATAGAAAACAAAGTTTTGGGAAAAAAGTACAGTGGGGTGAAAGAGATGCCAAATATGATAGAGGAAGGTGTGCAGAAGGTGAGAGTGGTGCTAGTGTGAATGTCAGCATTCCTTTGGTACCTTCTTCTACTCCCTATAGTCCTCCTGCAAATCTACAAAGGAATAAAAAATCATTTTCTCTTTTCTCTTTTTTTTTTTGAAAACAAATAGGGTGCCTCAGAGAGGTTTCCACCCTAATTTCCTACCCTGGACACCTCCAAGGGAGGTTTTCACCTGTGGATATTATTCTTTTTCCCCTTTTTTGACATCACTAGACCACCTTAGAAGAGGTTTTCAACTCAATGATGGGACTCAAGCACCTCATGGAGGTTTTCACTTTAGTCCTTATTTATTTATTTTTATTTTTCTTTAGTGAGTGGGTGAAGTGGAGGCTAAGACCTGCTCCACTACCATTGTTGTTTTATTCAAATATTCAATAAACTCTCACTTGGAGAGGGGTTTCTTGTATATTTTCAATCGATGTCCACTGACAAGCATGGGGATGGCTTCATCATCAATGGTTCTGGTCAGAACTGAACCATTGTCATTGCATTTCTCCACAGTGTAGGGTCCTAGCCATCTTGTCCCCATATTTCCTTTGAAATCTTTGTATCTTGAATCATAAAGTAGTGCCCAATCTCCCTCTTGGAATTGATTCTCCTTGATATTTTTGTCATGCCATATTTTTCTCTGAAGCTGAACTATCTCTGTATGGAGAAGGGCTTGCAATATGTATTCATCCAATCCATTGAGCTGAAGTAATTTCTCCTTTTTTGCATGGCTGAGGTGTAGGTCTAGTTGAGCTTCCATCCTTAGGGTATTGAATTCAAACTCTATTAATAGCAAAGCCTTCTTCCCATAGACTAGTTCATAGGGTGTGAACCGTGTGGTGGTCTTCCATGTTGTGTTGTAGGCCCAAGTGGCCTCAACTATCTGTTTGCCCAGTATTTTCTGCTACTATTCACTACCTTGGTTAAGATCCCTTCTAATGCTCTATTAGTGACCTCCAATTGTCCATTGGCTTGTGGATGGTAAGGGATGGAAGTCTTGTGCTTGATCTTATGATGTGTGAGTAGGTCTTCAATCAAGGTCGAAGTGAACTGACTGCCTTGGTCTGTGACCATCTCTCTTGGATACCTGAATTTCTAAAATATGTTTTCTCTCAAAAACTCAGCTACTTTTTCTTCTGCCGCTGCTTTGATTTTTTTTGTCTCTGCCCACTTTGTTAGGTAATCAGTGCACACAATGATGTACTACTTCTGCTTTGAAGGGGGGTTGATAGGCCCCACAAAGTCCATGACCCACTTCTCAAATGGCTCAAAGGTCACTTGAGGTTACATGCGCATTTCATTATTTGGAGTGGGTTTCCCCATCCTCTGACATCAATCACATTGGCTCATGTATCTCCTCACATCCTTATGAAGAGTGGGCCATTAGTAACCTACTTGCAATATCTTGAAGGCGGTTCTTTTTGCTGCAAAATGACCTTCACAAGGCCCATCATGATTGTTACAGGGAAAAGTGTCTACTCAGAACTGCTTATCCCACTAAGGTGTGATAGCTACCTTAGAAACAAACAAAGTAAAGCTACTTTCGTTTTTCCTTTATAAAGTATAGATAGAGAGGGAAAAAGAAGACTAACCTCTGTCTTGCGCTAATCTCCTGGTTCGGTTCCTCTCTTCTTTGATAGTCTTTCGCTACTTGTTCCCTTGTACGCCCAGCTTCACAGAGTACCTGTAAGATCACAGTAGCATAGCACTATACAAAGACATGGATCTTTAATCATAAACAATCTAGGATTAGATGTAAATTGACCATAGAAATGCAGCAAACATAAATGACACAAGAGTATGGAGGAAAACTTGAATAGCTTTTATTGATAAACAAGAAAAAGCCAAGAGGCGTTACAACCAGTTGTTCTAACCCAGCATCAATCTCTGAGTAAGGAAGCCCCTCTTCACCTCATAAAAAGCTTAGATCACCCAACAATCTGATGTTTGTCTCAAGAAACCAACAACAATTCCTTACAATATGAAAAATTCCAGCCTCTGGATCTCTGGGATGAGGGATCCATATATAGATATCTGTAAGGGAGATGAGTCAGCTTGTGATTTGATTAGTGTATTCCCTCTAATAGTTCTTGCTTCCGCTTGGAGATTGATGATCTCTTACTGATCCTTGGTCGAATTCAGAGAGGCAAGTGTCACAAGAGAAGTTTCTGGAAGTTTCCATTGCCTCTTCACCTCGCGGAATGTCACTGCCATTTGTCATTTTTCGCCCATCGCACCCCATAGAAGGTATTTTTGGAATGCAACGCACCCACACAGCGTACTTAGGTGAGATGCAATGCACCTGGCCTGTGGAGCAGCTGAAATGATCCTGTTTTGACCAATTCTGAGCAGTTTTTCATGGAGAACTTCTGGAAGAAGCTGTAATTAGTTGACCTTGTTCCTTTAGGGGTTAGAACAACACTTTTAGGGACTTAGGAGCCCTTTGTTTATGGACATTTCATGCTTGGGGTTGTAGTGCCCAAAAATGTCTATAACAGTTGCCCCCTAAAGCATGAGGTCGTTAATCTTTTGATGTCAGGTGAAATGCTTTATTATGAGGATCCGAAGTTCTTTCAAGCTGGGAGGAGACCTGTAATAAGATACAATACAATACATTATCTTCATAATATTTTCATGATCTAGATGAGGCGGGCATTCCCATGCTCAGCTTTATAAATTCATTTTCATGTACATAAGACGGACAATCGTTTGAGTGTAGACAATGATTCTGATAGAGCCATCATCCCTTTGATTGGATGATTATCTGTGCAGCAATGATGTACATTTGATGTCTTTATTTTCCTAAATATATATCGCAGTTTGGATGAATGAAACTAGATCCGGGGTCTTCAATCTCGTTCGATCTTCACTCGAAGTACAAGTCTATCCATGTGAGAGATGTTATGAAGTTGAACATGGAAAGACATCGCTTGATTACCAGCCAATAATATAAGTTGTTAACAAGCGCGAGAGGAATCACCGATAATGATAATGACCCTCAAGGTACTGCAGTACAATTCACGTGGTGTGAATAACGGACTTGGAATCGAACACCATGCAAAATCTTTCGGTCGAAGGTCATTGATGTAAACCTGTCGTCGGAAGTGAGAAACTTGCCATTGAGGCATGCAAGTTTCAAAGTACTGAATGGGGTGTTCCTAAATCAACTTCTTGGATAATGAGCTGATGTCGACAAGAAGTGATCCGTCATAGGGGGGCCTTAATGAATCCCACATCAATCACACGGAACGGAGCAAACGATTTTAATGGAGGTGAAAACGATCTGGTGATATAAGGTTTAGGGTGGCAGTCATGAAAGAATGGAGTATAAATGTATTGTAGTGGGTGAGACACAGGTGAATTCTCTGAATGACTTGTCTTGAACATATTGGCGACACTGATGTGATGGATTGGTAGCATTAACCCCAAATGTGGATGGTATGATGGGACCATGGTGATGTGACCAGTGAATGAAACAACCCAACCCGACTTGGATGCGGAGTGAAAGTGTCATGTTCAAGAGCGACTTGCTACCAACAAAGTTTCTTCAAGTTTTCTTCCCAATTTTTCCCCAGTCATTGCTGGCCAGTACCTCTTTATTTTTATCAAGCTTGAGGAGGATAACATATGCTTTTTCTATAATTTTCCCTTTGGGCAAACCCATCGCTATGTTTTAACGAGCCTAGCGATAGTGAAACTTGTTCTCGTCTATAGACAAGTTTGTCGCTATTAAAATTTTAATGAGTTTAACAAAAAAGATAACTCGGTCCTTTTCAATTTTAGAGAGTCTGAAAAGGAACATAAAGGAAACTTCAAAATTCCTTTTTCGTCATCTAATCCCTTAAGTCTGAAAAAGTATAAAACAATACATAAGGGATGAATTTTCGATACTTTTAACGAGCCAAACAAAACAAGCACTTGATCTTTTTGTGTAATAATCCCTCAGGTCCAAAAAGATTAAAATTTAGAGGAGGGATAGCACTTCCGGTCCCTTTAATGAGCTCGATAGGCCAATGGCTTGGCAATATTTTCATATTTTATGAGTCAATTGAAAAGAGCTTAAAGGAGACTCGTCTTTTGAGGAACGAGTGATAAAATGGGTAGCAACTGATTCCAGGTAAGGTTTGGAATTTTCCAATCATGGCAGTGTTACAAGGGTGGCTAACATGATCACTCTTCACAGCTGTTCCTCAAAATGGGTAAACAATCAAATGGAGGTGAATGATCGGCCAATACAAAAGTGGAGGTGACGGTGCAAACACGACCAAGGCTTTAACGACTGAAGTATTACATTCACGATGGTTATTTACCGGAAATTGGTTCATTTTTTAATGAGCTTAAACTCTGGAGGAACATGTGCTCATTGCTTATGTTTATTTTTTAACGAGCATGAATTCCGCGCTAAAACTGCTCGATGCGGGTTTATTTTTTAACAAGCTTGAACCCTGCAGTAACACTGTTCGTGGCAGGTTTATTTTTTAACGAGCTTGAACCCTACAGTAACACTGCTCGTGATAAGTTTTCATGTCGCCCAAGCTTCATTGCATTCAACTCGGTGGTTGGAATGAAGGTTTACCTTTGAGATTTGGAAAGGGGATTTGTTTCATTTTTTAATGAGGTTGACACAGTAAAAGAACTATCCTCATAATCCACTGTATTTACAGTACTTGATAGAAAATCAAAAACTGAAGGATGATTAAGGTCATTGGAAAAATCTTCATTATATTCCAGAAGATGGGAGTGATGGTCGTAATCTTCCCATGGTGCCTCCCATATCATCATTGATTGAATGATTCCTTCATCTGTAGAATGTACATGCAACCAAGGATCTGAGGAGGTACCATATTCCTTAGACCTATCTATCCAAACACTAGATGAGCATTGATTTGGGTTTGCCCCCCAGGCCAAGAAAATTGATTGCTACAATATTTCTAAAATGGCAATGATCCATGCTGACAAAATGTTTAGGAATCTTTTGAATCCATTAGATATAGAAGATTTCATATTGTAGGTTTCCACTGTGGCCACTTCCGTCAGATTACTTTGAGGCGGTAGGGAAAAAGTACCCATTAAGGCAGGGTCTTTTAGGAGGCCTACTCCAATATTTTGAATCGAATGATTGCTTCCATGGATCATTGGAATGCTTCCCGTAACTTGTGAACTATTGGGGAGAAATGTTTGTTGGTCGATGATTTTAATTTCTCCTTGAAAGGGAAATGCAATCTTCCTGATGTAGGTCAACACAACTGCGGCCATGGCATATATCCAGGGCCTTCCCAGTAGGATGTTCTAATCGAGGTTTCTGTCGATTACTTCAACATCAATTTCTATTGTTTTGCCCCCTAGTTCAACTTGCAAGTTACTTAAAATCTCGTATGGAGTGTATGATTGTCCATCAAATGCTTTTAACATCGTTGACGATTGCGACAAGGGTGGTGAGCCTAAATTTTTCCAGCAACTCATTGACATAATACATGTAGATGCCCCCTCATCAATAATTGTTCGATGAACAATTTTGTTGAGGGATTTCACCTGAATAAGGAAGGCTAGTTGAGTTGGTAACTGAGGGTCATATCCTTTATGATCAAAGGCCACAATATTGGAATCCATTGGGTCAATCCCACCTATTGCTGATAATAAAGCTTGCTTTTGGGAGGGGCAATTTTGCGGTGCCTCAAGTGTTGACATAGTGGACGGCGATTGGGCCAGGTCCTCTACTATATTATAATTCTGTGCTACTTTTGCACAAAGATTAAATGTCAATTTGTGTACTACTCCCTTTGGCAACTTTATCATTGGTTCAGGAATGATGGGTGGCACAACTTCGGTCAAAGTTGTTGTCGAACTACTAGGTTGTTCATTAGCCTTGTTATTCGATAACTGTGGATTCCCCTAATCTTTATTTCTTGTCAAAGCATCATTTTGCTACTATGAGATAGACAACATAAGCACTTGGGATGGAGAAGCATATTGATTAGCAACCAGTTTGGTTCCCGGGTTTAGAAACGGATTATTCAATACTGCTGAGGTTTTTGAACTCTTAAAGAGTTTGTTAACTTCAGCTTTATGTGGACAATCTCTCGTCCAATGATCCTCATCGCATATATGACACCTCGCAGGGGGTTTCCTTTGCCCAGAAGGGTTTGTAGAAGGTTTTTTAGGAGATGACTCATCCTGCTTCTTTTTTTTTCCCTTTATTTTTCTTCTTGCCCCTTGGTTGCTTCAGTTGTTTGCCCTTGTCAGTCGACACAGAATTTACTTCCGAGGCAAGAAGTTCCTCATTTTCATTTTGACTAGAAATCTTACGGGCCTTTTTAGATGTATCCTTTGTCGATTTTGTGTCTGTTGCGCCAATCACGCCATCGCCGGCATGAGAGTCATTGTTTGATTTAGGAGGAGGAGGAACTGAGAATTCTGGTCTAGGAGTGTCAGGTATTTTATCGTAGAGCGTGCCAGACTGAGTGTAAATTAAGTCCAAATATTGCGCACGAGCGATAACCTGCTAATCGGGAACATACGTTTTCACCATTCTACGATGACATCGCCACTCATGTATATGATCAGATATATGAGTGGTCGTTGTTTGTTTGAAGTTGGTAAGAAGTTCTGTTCCCGTTTCGTACCTTATCGGTAATTGAAAACGGGTTAAAAAGGTTGTGTCTAGGGTACTGAAGTTGTCAAATGAAGCTCTAGGTAACTCGATATACCATTTTTCTACCGGACCAGTTAACGTCCTCTGGAAAAGGCGAAGCCTAATCGAATCATCGTTTAGGGTGTTTGATGAACACCACAGATGAAATGTCATCACATGATTCGACGGGTCTTCACCCGGATTTCCATTAAATTTAGGAATATCTGACGGAAGTTTATGCGGAATCACTGGCCACCAAGGGGCATAAGCAATTGGATCATTCATCAGCCGGTTTAGATCTGGTATTTCTAGAGTTGCTACAAAGGGCAACTGTTAATTCAGGTTAGGCGAAGCATACCCAGGATAATATGGAATCGCCTGAGCAGTAGGTCTTTGCATACCAGCATAATGTATTTGATTCTGGCAACTTTGACAAGGTTGATGGGCATAACCATTATAATATGGTTGTTGATAACCACTTTGGAAATGTGGTTGCCCATTACTTACAAAGACTTGTTGCTTAGGTCCTTGATATGATTGCTGGAATGGCAGTTGTTGAGATTGAACTAGCCATGGTTGTTGGACCATTTTCTGATGCCCAATACTGGATGATTGACCAAGATGAGGAGTCACAGTACTTGTTTGAGCCTGAGTCCCTCCAGATAAGGAGTCACTAACCTGAGGTTGTGATTGAGTCATTGAGAAAAGAGGCTGTTGTATTGCAACCTGAGAAACTTGGGGTTGACATACAACAGGTAGCGCTTGTACTTGCGACGCAGTCCCCATAGAAAGTATAGTGGGAATATCCGACACAGGGTGGACTGGTTACATTGAATATACAAACCTTGGTTGTTGAGGCAGTATTGGTACCCAACCGTTGGATGTAATTCTAGTTTGACCTGAACTTTGTTGTAAACTCCCATATGGTTGTTCTCTGGGAGGGAACAATGAAAAGGCATACTGCCCTCCATATGGTGGCAATCCAGTACTTAAAGGGTAGATTGGCCTTTGAAGACACATTGGATCAATTTGTTGAGTCTCAACATAAGAAATACCAGATGATGATTCAGATGAAGAAATAGGAACTAACCATGTCGTCGAAGTAGTCCCTGATTGGACTCCGGCTTGTTGTTGATAACTTGTCGGGACAAATGGTATACCGGCAAACATCGTTGGAATAGCGACAGGAGGCTCTGCTACTACTGCATCGGATGACATAGTCCTGGCTGTCGACGGTTGTTCAGACATATCTAGTCTATCCAAAATATTTTCTAATGATTCTACAAGAACTTGCGATGAAGGGAGACTAACTACGAAGACCAAAGAGGGAAAGGTGATGATTATTCCGTTTAAAATAAATTTTAGACGCTTTGACACAACTTGTTTTTTCAATTTTTAAGAGTCGAGAAAAAACAAAAGATGTGTCTAGTCACCTTTGATTTTTAATGAGCCTAAAGTGACAAGTGCTCAGATGGACCTTTTCCGTTAAAGAGTCTGAAAAGGAACGAAAGGGACTGCTCTGGAAATCTAGGTAGAGGGATTACCAAACCAATCGAAAAACTGCAGAATTCTTTTTATGGTATGGCAGTCAATCTTCCCGAATGCTGTGTTCAGTGCATTGCGATCGATAGGGCGGTAGACACGGCTTCCTATGGATAAAGGATTAAGCCTATTGTGGTCTCCCAAAATATACTCGACGGTACGTGGGAGCACAAATCCGCACTGGCACTTATCGTCTCAAATTGGAGGAATCACCCAACCATCAGTGAGAACAATAGTTACCAGGCTTTACGACACCGGAATACGTCTCTAGCCTAGACTTCTAAATGTTGTGTGTTAGGTTCCAAAGCATTGTTAGATTCATTGAATTTATTTGATAGTTGATCTTGTTTATGAAGTTTTCCTTTCAGTTTCACTGCGAGATGTAGATGTAATTCCTAAAATGCAATCTAAGATGATAAACAATCTTTTTATCTTATGCAAATGCACATGCATGTATTTGTTTTCGACTTTCTTAGTATGTAAATGATAAAAAGAAAGTTGATTCACAAATCTGAATTACTTTTCAAGTGACAGTTATCAACAAGTTCCTTTTCGAAATCGAAAATGGAGACAATCACAACACCTTACGATTGGGAAATGAATACTTGTTTTCGACACTAGGAAAATTACAAATTCAGACCAAAAACAATAGTAACAGGATAATCGACTATCTACAGCAATCAAACTCTTTCCTATGATTGAAAACGACACTTGCGACACTTTCAAATCAAAGGACGACAGTGCGATTATGTTACTTTTTGCAAAGGAGAACTGAAAATGACTCAACAAACACACAAAAACATTTACAGTTCTTTTGTAAAAAGGAGGTAGAATAACAACAAGGAAAAGGGGTTTCAAACAGAGATATACTGATCACAGGCAGCAAAATTCATGAATAGAACTGGAAAGAATGAATCACAGAAACCAAAACTGCACAATGCCTACTCTGATCAGTGCACCTGTAACACAGGGAATTTGAAATGCAGTGCACCTACTACACTCGGGAAGTGTGCTGAATTTCAGATTTTCAGAACAGTACCTGCACTAGGCCAGAGACGAGACTTTTCTTGGGTTTCGGGTCATAGTTTGCAGTTTATTTCATGGGTTTTGGCCGAGAAAATGGTAATCAGTAATGCAATAATTAGGAGTATATCTAAGGAGGATCTAAGAGCTACCACAAGGGGCAATCAGAGACTTTGTGAATCAATTGTTTAAATCATAAACAGATCCCGGAGATTGACTGAAGCGACATTTATCTACTTTGGATTTGCATAGAAAATGCAGTTCGAAAGCTACCTGGCACGACTTCAGACTCCGTCTGTAAGTTTATGAAATAGACAACAAGGAAGATAAACAAACAAATTAATTCGTCCCCAGCGGAGTCGCCATTTTGTTACAGGGAAAAGTGTCTACTCAGAACTGCTTATCCCACTAAGGTGTGATAGCTACCTTAGAAACAAATAAAGTAAAGCTACTTTCATTTTTTCTTTATAAAGTATAGATAGAGAGGGAAAAAGAAGACTAACCTCTGTCTTGCGCTAATCTCCTGGTTCGGTTCCTCTCTTCTTTGATAGTCTTTCGCTACTTGTTCCCTTGCATGCCCAGCGTCACAAAGTACCTGTAAGATCATAGTAGCATAGCACTATAAAAAGACATGGATCTATAATCATAAACAATCTAGGATCAGATGTAAATTGACCATACAAATGCAGCAAACATAAATGACACAAGAGTATGGAGGAAAACGTGAATAGCTTTTATTGATAAACAAGAAAAAGCCAAGAGGAGTTACAACCAGTTGTTCTGACCCAGCATCAACCTCTCAGCAAGGAAGCCCCTCTTCACCTCATACAAAGCTTAGATCACCCAACAATCTGATGTTTGTCTTAAGAAACCAACAACAATTCCTTACAATATGCAAAATTCCAGCCTCTGGATCTCTGGGATGAGGGATCCATATATAGATATCTGTAAGGGAGATGAGTCAGCTTGTGATTTGATTAGTGTCTTCCCTCTGATAGTTCTTGCTTCCACTTGGAGATTGATGATCTCTTACTCATCCTTGGTCGAATTCAGAGAGGCAAGTGTCACAGGAGAAGTTTTTGGAAGTTTCCATTGCCTCTCCACCTCGCGGAATGTCATTGCCATTTGTCATTTCTCGCCCATCGCACCACATAGAAGGGCTTTTTGAAATGCAACGAACCCACACAGTGTACTTAGGTGAGATGCAACGCACCTGGCCTGTGGAGCAGCTGAAATGATCCTATTTTGACCAATTCTGAGAAGTTTTTCATGGAGAAATTTTGGGAGAAGCTGTGATCAGTTGACCTTGTTCCTTTAGGGGTTAGAACAACACTTTTAGGGACTTAGGAGCCCTTGGTTTATGGACATTTCATGCTTGGGGTTGTAGTGCCCAAAAATGTCTATAACAATGATAGGTCAGGAGGATGTCAAATACTTCCTCCTCCTTGACACATCTTCTCAAGATCTGATCTAGGCCAAGTTTGAAGAGATTTCCTCTAATCCACGTGAAAGGGGTGCTTTTCCTTACTATCTTGCTCTTCTCTTTTGAGGGCAGGAGTGGTGGGAACTGTCCTGAAACCAAGTAGTTTGCTATATCAGCAAACCAGGGAGAGAGTACTGATATAGAAAATAGGTGTTCATCTGGCATTTGGTCATCCACCATTCCTTCTTCACATGCAGGAAAATTCACTCTAGACAAAAAGTCAACAAAAGCATTCTCTTTAATAGGCTTATCAATAATTGTCAAATCAAACTGTTACAATAAAAGCAACCATCTAATAATGCGAGCATTTACATCTGGTTTTTTCATTAAATATCTAATTGCATCATGATTATTGTGCAAAATTTTGATAGCCTATGATATAATGTTTGAATTTGTCTAAGGAATGCACGACAGGTAGGAGTTCCTTCTTGGTCACTGTATAATTTAACCCTACCTTTGACAAATTTTTGTTTATAAAGTATATGGCATAAGGTAACTTTTCACCAATTTGTCCTAAGGTTGCTCCTATTACTTTGTTTGAGGCATCTATGTGAATGTGAAACGGTAGGGCCCAGTTTGGGCCTCTGAGAATTGGGGCAGTCACAAGCTTGCTTTTCAAGTTGTCTAGTGCTTCTTGACAATTTTCCGACCATATGAACTCAACCTCTTTGCCTAAGAGGCCAAACAAAGGAAAGGCTATCTTACTGAAGTCTTTAATGAATCTCCTATAATATCCGGCTAAGCCTAGGAAACTTCTGACATCTATCACCTTTTGAGGAGGTGGGACCCTTTGGATGATGGCAATTTTGTTGGGATCCACCTGCAGTCCTTGTTGAGATATTGCATGACTTAACACAGTCCCTTCAATCATCAAGAATTCAAATTTTTCCAGACTGAGGGACAAGTTCATCTCAATACACTTTCCAGTACGTTTCCTAGGTTAGACAAAGCTTCCTGAAAGTCAGAGCCATAAGGAGTAAAATCATCCATGTATATGTCTACTCATCATGAACCAGTTCAGAAAATATACTCAATACCGCTCTTTGAAAAGTGGCTAGAGCGTTTCACAAAACAAAAGGAAGGATTTGGTATGCAAAGGTACCCCAAGGACAAGTGAAAGTGGTCTTATCTTTCTCTTCTGGGCTGACTTGAATCTGATTGTACCAGCTAAACCCATCTAGGAATGAGAAAAAAAAAAATCGTTGCCAGACCTTCTAACACTTGATCTATGAAAGGTAAAGGAAAGTGGTCCTTTTAGTGGCTTTGTTCAATACTCTATAGTTGACACAGATTCTCCACTTACCATTTTTCATTCTCACTAGTACCAAAGGAGAGACACATTCACTGTCAAAAATGGGATAAATGAAACTTGCATCAAGCAATTTCTGCAGTTTTTCCTTAATGATATCTTTAAGTGATGGGTTCATCCTCCTTTAAGGTTGCTTGACTGGCTTGCAATCTTCCTTGATGTATATATGATGACTACATACTGAAGGGTGCACTCTCTTTATCTCCTTATAACTCCAAGCGAAGGCATCTAGATTTTTTCTCACAAGGTTGCATAACTCCTTCTCCTAGGAAGGAGATAGGGATGGATTGATTTTCAATTTTCTTTCTGGGCTGAACTCTATATTTTTGACACGGAGAGGAGTAGGTTCAGCCACACAAAGATAATTTGAGGGGTTGTTTTGGGTTTCTCTTACTATGTACTCTAATGGTGATACACTGGGAGGTGGATTCTGAATCAAATTTTCAATCATATCATCCTCATCTTGCGTTTTTCCTCCCATGGTGATTTCCAATGCACAAAGAGGTGCAAAGTAAACTTCATCGTCATCCTCCTCCTCCAACTAGAGAGATAGATCATGTTCTAGTAAGGGTTGCGTAGGAGGATATAACATCAACTGCTTAGACATATGCCTATTCTTGATGGTCATGTCCCCAGCTCAGCAGCTAATGTAGGCATTGACAGTAGCCAACCAGGGTCTTCCCAGAATGAGAGGATACCCATTGAGCTTTTCCTTTGGATGGAGAACTAATAAATCAACAGAGTACTCCCAAGAATCAATGGAGACCATCACATCCTCTACAATCCCTTCAAGCATCACGATGGAGCAGTTTGCTAGCTACAACATCCTCGTGGTCTTCCTCAAGGAGCCCTGGAGGTTAAGTTTGAGCATTGTGTCCTTTGTCATCACATTAAAGGCAGCTCCTACATCAATCAAGGTATGTGGGACCATTTTTCCATTGATGTGGACATCAACTATTGGACTTCTAGGATCCAGATATTTTGGACAGATTATGTGTCCCAACATTAGGTCAGATATTTTTCCTATGATATTGATGGTTGGGGCATCTCTCTTGCACCTTCCTAGATGCCTAAAGCACTTCTCTTTGATCAACCTATTATAGATAGGTACATCCTTTATGGCTTGGAGAAGTGGTATCTTCACACAAAAATGTTTCAATTCTCCCAGGAATTCAATCTCTTCTAGGGTAGGCTAGATTGTCATGGATAGTCTCTGAGGAAAGGGTGGATTAGCTTTAGGTTCGCTTTTGCTATTTATCTTCCTCAACCTCCCTAGGTGGAGGCTAGCTATCTGGGAGAACTTTCCCAGATCGCAAGTTGATTCCTTGAACCTCCACTGCATAAGTTTGGCATGATGGTTCCCCACTATATACTTGCTGAGCTTGTATATTGTTTAGGTTCGGATTTGGATGGGTAGGCATTTGGGGTTGTCTTGGTGGAGCAGAACGTAAATATTGTGGTTGGGCAGGTGGTGGAGGCAGAAGAGAGGGAGGAGATTTGTATTGGGGCCTCCACCCCTGATGAGATGCATTCCACTGAGGTTATGGCTGAGCATAGGGTTGAAATGAATAAGCGGCTGGTTGGGCATGATATTGAGATGTGAATGACAAAGGAGGAGGTGTGGACTAGGAAGGATGAGCATGGGGGGCCATGAAGGTATGGAGGTGACTTGGTTGGGGTGGTAGTATGCCTGAGATGTCCCTTGCATCCCCTGCTAGTATGGTCTGGGTCCATGCAACCTCCTTTGGTTTATGTAATAGATCTATTCAGTGACTCCTTCAGACCCTTGGTATATAACTTTAAGACCCGGCAAGGAAGGGCACTTATCCATAGAATGATTTTCTTCATAAACCAAACAAACCTCTATAGAGTTCAATGGGAATTCATTCTTAGGATGCCTCCTGGTGTATCTAGGACAAAAAATGGCTAAAGGCCTCTCTACTTCCTCTTGCTTTCTTTTGATATGCAAGGTATCCATTTGCATGGCAAGAGTCTACAACATCTCACTCTTGAAGTCTTCCAACATGCTTCCAATTTCCCCTTTTATGGATGAATTGGAAGAAGAGGTACTAGCTATGCGTTGACTCCCCCTACCTTTCTTTCGGGCTACTCTAGAATGGTTTCTAAAGGTAGTCTTTATGTCCTCATAGGATAGTTGGTAAATGTCTCCCCCAGCAAGTAGATGGAGGGTGTCTAAAAGGTCTTCCCGGATTCCCTTGAGTAGGACCAACTTCAAAGACTCATGGTCAAGTGTACACCCAACCCTTTTGTAATTAAGCTGGAACCTCTCTTCATAGTCTTCCAGGGGCTGATCACTTCCCATGGTCATTCAGAAGATTTCTTCTTTAGTTTCTTTTGTCCTACAGTAGTCCCGATACTTGTTGTTAAAGGCTTGCTGCATCTGAGCCCAATTTGTGATGCTATTGCTAGGTAACTGCATGAACCAATGCAATGTTGCATCCTTGAGAGTAGAAGGGAACAATTTCAACTTTTTCTCGTCTTCTTCATAGTCATAAGTTTGACAGATGATGACGAACTCAAACAAGAAGGTTTCAAGATCTTCTGTAGTCAATCCATGGAAGTGAGGTAGGGCTGAAGGACTTATATTTTTCATTTTGGTGTCCCCATTGGTCTCCCGAATGGGAAAGGTACCCTCTATTCTTTCTCCATTTCCCCTAGCATTTCTGTTTTCAACCATTGGCTCCATAGGAATGTTTTCTTCTTCTTCTTCCCGTATAGGTTCTTCAAATATGTCTGGTTTTTCACCTAAGGGTTCTTCTTGATCGTAGCCACCGAAGAAGAGAGAAGGTTGGTTGTGTGAAGCAATGTTGGTGTTGTGCAAAAATTTTCTTGAGTTATCTCTATTCCTACGAGGCATCAAAGAAAATATTTTTGGTTGGTTTTTTCTTTTCCCCACACTGATAGTACTTGTAGAAACTGAAATTGTGATTTGAACAAAACAAATTGCAACTAGGTGAAATGAACTTGTTGAATGGAAATTTGCATAATTGAAAAGGAAAGAAAGGAAATGAAGAATGGAAAGAAAGGAAATGACTAGCCTACTTTTTCCGAAATGAAATTTGCAGAATTGAAAAGGAAAGCAAAGAAATGCAGAACTGAAAGAAAAGAAATGAATAGTCTACTTTTTTTGAAATAAACTATTAGCAGAATGTTGCAATAGGAAATAGAAGAAAGAAGTAATCACAGAATACTCTGACGCTTCCCCAGAAATGGCGTCAAAAAGTGGTGAGTGCCAGTATTGCAGCAAGAATGCTACAACTCCTGGGATACCAACTTTACTTTTATCAACCCGGTAGTTTGTAACAAACTTGGAAGCGTCGGTGCTGTATGCACAAGTACTAGTTCTCACTGCAGGTTGTCACTTGGTCAGCCAGCGCGAGATCACTAGGAGCTCGAGCCAACTTCTATAGATTTTAGAAGAAGATTTATGTGTGATGGAATAAAAGAAATATTACACTACAGAAGTTATTCTAATTGTAGAAAGGAATAAGGCTGGAATGTAAAGCAAGAGCTAGTAAACCCTAATTAACAAGCTAATTCTACTTTTGCCAAAAACACTATGAAAACCATGAAAGAAATGCCATTACCTAATCAAGAAAGAAAAAAAAAATCTAACCATGCTATATTTGGAAGTAAATAAGCAAAAGGAATATTTTTGGTTTTTTATGTATCTTTATGTGAATTTAACAGGCATTTAATTTATTGTGTGTGAGTGTAGCAGTGAACATGTGGCGTTAAATGGTGGCTTTGGAGCTTGGAAGGATGGAATATGGTGTGGATGGGTCCTAGGAGGTCTTAAGTGGCCTTCTAGAGGCTTTTACCACACTTAGCCTTCAAAAGGAAGCCTACAGGAAAAACTACAGGAGGACACATGGAAACTACAGGAAGAAAATAGGGAAACTGCAGGAGGCCTACAGGAGGAGACCGAGAGAAATTTCCGCTATTTTTGGGGTGTGAGAGTGGATGAAGGTTGGGATTAGGTGTCAAGGCACCTAAGATCTACCAGGAACCACCAGGAGAGAGAAATATGATTGTGTTTGATCAAGAAAAGAGGAAGAAGTTCTATGGCAAATGTAGGAAACTAAGGCAGAATTGAGGTGAGGTTTGGGGGAGCTGTAGGGCATGGATCAAATCAAGGATGTGACTACTGATAATTTGACCTATTGATAGAAGAGATCTACTGCAAAGGAGTTGACAGTTAACCAAGAAGATCAAGCAAACCATGAAATGAGTGCATTTATGAAAAATAGAGTGTTGCATTAAAATGATCTAAAATATGACCTATAAAAGGAAATGTTGAGAAATGTTGCAAGCAAGGAAAGCATGAGAGAGCTATTGCAAATCAAGAAGTGAACATGGTAAGGAATATTTGATGTAAAGAAAAATTGGACTATTAACCTACTAAAAAGCTGCAAACACTAGAAATCCTATGAATGAGGAAAATTTGTGTTTTTGGGGCAGCAAGAGAGTCTCTGCCTCAAATCATGGTCCCAGAGGGAGCAAGAGAGGTCAAGGCACTATTTCTAGCCTTTTGAATCTTTTATGATCACTACTTAACCTGCTATAGAAAGCAGAAATGAAAGAAAACTGCTAAATCATCAAAAGCAACCTATTCTTAGCCATGAAAGAATTACATCTGACAACAAATTAATCTACAAACTGAAGTAAAGTGTACAAATACAAGTAAATAGAAGCTTGGCTTCTTGGATTGGGCCCTAACCCAAGAGCTTCAACCCTCTGAGGTAACTCAGTGCTAGCTCAAAAAGGATTCCATCTTCATTATCAAAAATTAACAAGTTTACATGAAACTTTCACAAAAAATAATAAGCTCGAAATTTGAGCAGAGTTTACATAAGCAAAAATCCGACCCTAGTGAGGCCCTAGGCCTCTCTACTTATCCATTTGAAGCTATCAACAACTTCCTTAAAATCAGAGATGTTTGGCTTCCAAAACTCGGGATAACTATCAGCCATCCTCCAATTGCTTGGCTGCCTTCTAGTGCATGATTCGGCCGCTTGTACTCCGACCTAAATGAAGGGGAATTCGAAGCGAGGAGTAATAAATGAGGGGGATTCCCTCCTATAAGTCCTCTCCTCTATCTTATTTGAGTTATTGCTTCCATATGACCATTAGATCCTTGACTTTGACCTCAAAATTCATCATTAATCTGCATTAAACACATGTTAGACCACATGGCATCATAACTAGCTCAACTCACTATATAAGCATAAATATAATCATAAAATCATACAATAAGCTAAGAGAATGGTTGATTTGACTAGGTTAGTTGGTAAAGTGAGCCCATATAATTACCCATTTATGAGTCTCATCACCAGGTTTCCAAAAGAAAATTCTTTTTAGAAGGCGAGGAACCCAATGAGGATGAAAATGGAGTAAGGAGGGAAAGTTTGCCATATCCATGGAGTGAGGTAGGCTACTAGCTAATCAAATACATCTCATGTGATGGTAGATATAGTGTTTTTTATGGCTATCATTCCAATATCCTTGAGGAATTAAGATTTGGAGTAGAAACACACCCTCACCAAAGGCTCAACATACCATATTCCATGCCGCAATCACTCATAGATTCAAGCATCAAAGCGAAGGAGGGGAATTCCCTAGAATTATCTCACCATGGATTGATTAGTATCCTCATTGAATATTCCCTCCAAAAACTCAGAACCCCTATAATATGGTCAGTTTTCAGAGACATGCTAGTAGAGGATGACATCAAATCTCTCACTTATGATGTTAGTCCTACTGTTAGTAAAGAGGAAGTAAAATAGGAAGAGGAAGATACATAAGGAGATGAGGATGAGATGGATGAAGAAGGAACTGACATAGAAAAATAGGATGAAGATGAAGAATAAGAGGGAGAAGATAAGGAGGATGATGAAGAAAGAGAGTGAATTAAGGAGGAAACTGATAGAGATGATGAAGATCGAACAAAGTTGGAAGCGTCGGTGCTATATGCATAAGTACTAGTTCTCACTACAAGTTGTCACTTGGTCAGCCAGTGCGAGATCACTAGGAGCTCAATCCAACTTCTATAGATTTTAGAAGAAGCCTTATGTGTGATGGAAGAAAATAAATATTACACTACAAAAGCTATTCTAATTGCAGAAAGGAATAAGACTCGAATGTAAAGCAAGACCTAGCAAACCCTAATTAACAAGCTAATTCTACTTTTGCCAAAAACACTATGAAAACCATGAAAGAAATGCCATTACCTACTCAAGAAAGAAAATAAAATCTAACCATGCTATCTTTGGAAGTAAATAAGAAAAAGGCATATTTTTTTTTTATTTTTATGTATCTTTATGTGAATTTGACAGGCATTTAATTTATTGTGTGTGAGTGTAGCAATGAACAGGTGGTGTTAAACGGTGGTTTTGGAGCTTGGAAGGATGGAAGATGGTGTGGATGGGTCCTAGGATATATTAGGTGGCCTTCTAGAGACTTTTCCCACACTCATCCTTCAAAAGGAAGCCTACAGGAAAAACTACAGGAGGACACAGAAACTACAGGAGGAAAACAGGGAAACTACAGGAGGAGGCCGAGAGAAATTTCCACTATTTTGAGGGTGTGAGAGCGGATGGAAAAGGTGGATGAAGCCTTGGATGAGGTATTATGGCACCTAAGGTCTACCAGGAACCACCAGGAGAGAGAAAGATGATTGGGTTTGATCAAGAGGAGAGGAAGAAGTTCTATGGAAAATGCAGGAAACTAAGGGAGAATTGAGGTGAGGTTTGGGAGACCTGTAGGGCATGGATCAGATGGAGGATGTGATTGTTGATAATCTGGCCTACTTCTAGAAGAGATCTACTACAAAGGAACTGATAGTTAACCAAGAAGATCAAGCAAACCATGAAATGAGTGCATTTATGAAAAATAGAGTTTTGCATTAAAATGATCTAAACTATGACCTATGAAAGGAAATGTTGTGAAATTATGCAAGAAACGAAAGAATGAAAGAACTATTGTAGATCAAGAAGTGAACATGATAAGGAAGATTTGAAGTAATGCAAAACTGGACTATTAACCTACTTAAAAGCTACAAACACTAGAAGTCCTATGAATGAGGAAAATCTGTGTTTTTGGGGAAGCAAGAGAGGCCAAGGCACTATTTCTGGCCTTTTGAATATTTTCTGATCACTGCTTAACCTGCTACAGAAAGCATAAATGAAAGAAAATTACTAAATCATCAAAAGCAACGTATTCTTAACCATTAAAGAATTACATCTAACAAGAAATTAATCCACAAACTGAAGTAAAGCGTACAAATACAAGTAAATAGAATCTTGACTACTTGGATTGGGCCCTAACCCAATAGCTTCAGCCCTCTGAGGTAACTCAATGCTAGCTCAAAAAGGATTCCATCTTCATTATCAAAAAATAACAAGTTTACATGAAACTTTCACAAAAAATAATAAGCTCGAAATTTGAGCAGAGTTTACATAAGCAAAAATCTGACCCTAGTGAGGCCCTAGGCCTCTATACTTATCCATTTGATGCTACCAACAACTTCCTTAAAATCAGGGAGGTTTGGCTCCTAAAACTCGAGATAACTCTCAACCATCCTCCACTTGCTCGGTTGCCTTCCAGTGCATGATTCGGCTGCTTGTACTCCGAGTTGAATGTATGGGAATTCGAAGTGAGGAGTAATAAATGAGGGGGATTCCCTCTTATAAGTCCTCTCCTCTGTCTTCTTCGAGTTATTGCTACCATCAGACCATTAGATCCTTGACTTTGACCTCGGAATTCATCAATAATCTGCATTAAACACATGTTAGACCACATGGCATCATAAGTAGCTCAACTCACTCTATAAGCATAAATATAATCATAAAATCATAAAATAAGCTAAGAGAATGGTTGATTTGACTAGCCTAGGAGGTAAAATGAGCCCATATAATTACCCATTTATGAGGCTCATCACCAGGTTGCCAAAAGAAAATTCTTTTTAGAAGGTGAGGAACCCGTTGAGGATGAAAATGGAGTAAGGAGGGAAAGTTTGTCATATCCATGGAGTGAGGTAGGCTACTAGCTAATCAAATACATCTCATGTGATGGTAGATATAGTGTTGTTTATGGCTATCATTCTAATATCCTTGAGGAATTAAGATTTGGAGTAGAAACACCCCCTCACCAAAGGCTCAACATACCATATTTCATGCTGCAATCACTCATAGAGTCAAGCATCAAAGTGAAGGAGGGGAATTTCCAAGAATTATCTCACCATGGATTGATTAGTATCCTCATTGAAGATTCCCTCCAAAACCTCAGAACCCCTATAACATGGTCAGTTTTCAGAGACATGCTAGCAGAGGATGACATCAAATCTCTCACTTATGATGTTATTCCTATTGTTAGTGAAGAGGAAGATACATAAGGAGATGAGGATGAGATGGATGAAGAAGGAAATGACACAGAGGAACAGGATGAAGACAAAGAAGAAGAGGGAGAAGAGAAGGAGGATGATGAAGAAACAGAGTAAATTAAGGAGGAAACTGATAGAGATGATGAAGATCTACAAGAAGAAGAAGATATGAAAGAAAAGAGGAAGAAGGCAATAGAATAGAGGGGACAGAATGCAAGGAGGAGTCTCCTAGGGTGTCTCCAAAGGCCACTGAGAGAGAGGCAATAGCTTCCCTCATTGCTCTAAACACCCCAATCAAGCAAAAAGGAAAAAGGCAGAGGTAGACACCACTATATTTCAGGACAAGAAAGAGCACAAGAATAAGATAGGGGAAGTGACAAACATCAACCAAAATTCCTATTGACATTGAAGATTCCCATACACAAAAAGACAAAATTCCTTCCCCTAAGTCCCCTATCACCCATGTAAGGAGGCCTACTACTAGATCAACTTCCTCAAAAGGTAAGGCAATCCTACATGATCCATAGAAAAATCTACAGGAAGCAAAAATAGTCCTACAGGATACTCTGTTGAATCTATAGGAGGAACAAAAATTGGAAAGAAAGGTAGGGGAGAAACAAGAAGCTAAAGAGGAGGAACCAAAGAAAAAAGAACCCAGTCCCTAACCTATTACCAGTTTATTGAAGGATGTAGGGTGATACCTAAATTTTTTTCCATCCCACTATTCTTTGAGCTTGAGAAGGAGAGGGCCAAAACTCACTAATGGATGTAGATCACCGAATCAAAGGGGATAGAATACATTGGGCACATGGAGGAGAAACTCAAAGACATGTGTAGAGAGCTAAGTGGCTTAAGGGACATAAAAGCTATAATGAAATCAACTAGAGACAAAAAAGACATGGCTGAGAGGACAACTGCAGGAAGGAGAGAACCAATTAGCATGTATGTCTAGCCTCTCCATGAAGGCAATCCAATGTAGGAGGCCAGATAAATCCTATGCTCTCTACCTTAGATAATAATGGATGTAACTTCATATTAAGACACTAGCACAGAGGGGAACCATTGCATTTTAGAACTACAATCAGTTTATTGATTTTTGTGATCAAAGTACACTAGAGGATAGGGCCAAAATGGCTGAGTTTTATTTGTACAACATGGGCCTCACAGACATGAATGTATGGGACTGTAATTCCAAGCTAGGAGATCTACAATTAATGGCTTTAGCATCATGGATGAACCATGAGGAGTCAAGGGCTGTAGAGATGAAAAGGATATTGGAAAGAGAGAAAAATGAACCTCTTTTGATCAGAGCTGATTAGTCAAATCCCATGGCCCTCATCAATACCCATAATTTGATTGCAAATGACCCTTAGTTGGCACCTAGATATCTTGCTACCCAAGAGAAAGCAATTTCACATTTTGAGGACATGTTTAGGCTGCTAGGAGAGGATAGTATACATGCTTGCCTAAGAAGATGGAACACACTTCCATACAACCTAAAGATAAGAGAATATCACTCCCCTCGAAGGTTAAGAGAGACACTGAACATGACACCTATGTATAAGAAATATATGCAAAGGTTGAAGGTCAACTAGATAGGCCTAAAACTCAGTCCACCACTACTCTTGGGGATGCTAGAAGGGAGAAAAGAAGAAGATGAAAAGAGGTAGTGGGAAGAGGTAGAAAAAAAACAGGCTTCTATGAACAAGAAGAGGAGACAACAACAGATGCATGGGATGTCAGGGAGGCTGTTAGAGCCATGAAGGATATGGATATTGACTAAGTTGGTCAGAGGATGAGCAACACTTTCAGTAGAGGGGTGATGATGAGCCTCATCATTAGGTAATTATATGGGCCTTAGTTCACCTCCTAACTTAGTGAAACCAACTATTCTCATAACTTATTGCATACTTTTGATGATATTTTGTTTACGAGATGAGTTAGAGTTGGATATTTTTCTTTATGGTCTAATATGCATTTAATGCACTATTAAAGGATAAAAGCAAGGAATTTTGTCAAAGACCAAGGTCGAAACTCGAATGGAACAAGGGAGAGGGATTATAGGACGTAAATTCTCCTCATTTACTACCCTTGAATTCGAATATCCCTCCATCAGCTCGAAGTGCAAATAGCCAAATCATGAGGACTAGAAGGCAGTCGAGCAAGTGAAAGACAAAGCACCAGTTTATCTCAAGCATGGGAGTCAACCCTCCCTAATTTTAAGGAAGTCATTGGAGACTTAATATGTATAAGTAGAGAGGCCTAGGACCTCAGTAGGATTTGGATTTTTGATTGTAAAACTATACTCTATTTTTCGAGTTGCAAGACTTATGATAGTTCTTTTGATGTAATATGTTGTTTTGGTAATAAGAATGGGCTTTGTTTTGAGCCAACACTGAGTTAACTCAGAGGGCTAAAGCTCTTGGGTTAGGGACAAACCCTAGCAGCCAAGGATATTCTTTATTGTACATGTGTTCTTCATGTGTATTCATAGCTTAGTTGTTAGTTTGCTTAGTATATGCATTTTCATTACAAGTAGTGTAGATTAGATTGGTTGTGTGATAGTTTTTTTCCCTTTGTGCATTCTTTCAAGTAGCAGGTTAGCAAGGAGAAAAAGGATCACCACAAGGTTGTTAGAAGGTGTCTTGGCCTCACTTCCTCCCTTTGGGACCATGACTTGAGGAAGGGACCCTTCAGTAGCCCCAAAAACACAAATTTCTAGTTCTTTTATGAGATTTGGAGTTTGTCGTCTTTAATTTAGTAGTTGGTTGATGTTGCAAGGCATATTTCATTTTCATATTTTTCCATCTCCGTGTCTGCAATAAGATCTCACTCATGCTTTCATTCCCTTCAACAACTTTCTTCATGCATAATATAGGCAGTTGATTCATGCTTTTCTAGTTTATGAAAAATGTATCTTGTTGCATAGTTATTTTTGGAAGACACACATGTTTTATGCAAAGCAGGTATTTTACGAGGAGACCAAGAATTCATAGCTAGCAGCAACCTTCCACTTCATCTACCTTATCCATCCCTTGTTTCACCATCACCCTCACTATTTTTTCATCATTTTTCATTGAAATTTCCCTAAACACATTGAACAAATCTAGCCATCTCTTATCTTGGATATTAACTCCTGAGTGCTCCTAGATCTTATAACACTCCATTCCACCCATCACACACCTTTCCTAAGGTCCAAACACCTCCAAGACCTCACAATTATCTCTCGAATGTATCCTGTATGTTTCCTATAATTCCTACAAGATCATCCTATAGGTTTCTAGTACGTCCTGTAGGTTTTCATGAAATGGCCTGTTTTGAGGCCGAATTGATGGGAAACCTCTAGGAAATCACAAAAGCATCCTATGATCCCTCCAAACCATCCAACCACTCCATAATCCTTGTCTCCATCCTCAAACACCTTTCATCTACCTATGACATCCACAAAACAATTAGTTTGCATAATTGATTTTGCCTAAAAAACCAAAAAAACTGAAAACATATTTAGTTTAGTTTCTTTTCTTTTCTTGCACATTAGTGTGGTTTGATGCCTTTTACATTTGCAACTTAGATAGTAGCATTTTTTTATTTTTGATTTTGCAATTCTTCTTAGCATAGCTTCTCAAATGGTTAATTAGGGTATGGTGTGGTTTAGCATTACATGTTGGCCTTTTCCATTACTGTAGTAGAGTAACTCTCTTAGAGTAGATTTTCCCTTATTCCATCAAAGAATCAAGCTTCTTCTGACTCTATAGAAGTTTGGCTTGGAACCCCAGTGGTCTCTCGCCAGTGAAACAGTGACAATAGGTAGAACCATCACTTTTACTTGTGCATACAACACTGTCACCTCCAAATTTTTATGAACCCCGGGTTGATAAGTAAAGTTGGTAGCCTAGGAGTTGTAGCATCCTTGCTGCAATATTGGCGCTCACCAACTAGCTGAAGTGTTCATTTTCTGATAGCTAAGAATGAGTGAATGGTGAATAAAGTGAAGGTGGCCAAGCAAGGAGGAGACTTGGTGACAATGTACGTCCGAGCTGAACTAAAGAAGGCAATACTAGATGAAGTATTGTCCCTTGAGATAGTTATGTGAGCATTGTACTCCAATTTTGGTACCCTAAACAAGGAGGTCATCCATCTCAATGGATGGAAGTAGCAATGTGCTAGAAGAGCATGCATCTTGACTAATGTGCATGCTGTTGTTGATGACATGAAAACATCGATGATGAAGTACAAGGGAGCCCCGCTTCACTTGCCAAAGATGAAGAGGGTCAATGCAGTCGAGCTAAAAGCACGTATCCAGAGTCAGATCTGGAACTATGAGGACCTCCCACAACTCTCATGACTAGCATACAAGCTTCCCATGCATGAGTACTCAAGAGCATGGATGTTGTGGTGAGCACACATGCAATCCCATCACTTTGGACTCTCACCCAAGTGAAGACAAGGAAGTAGGTATGACTAGAGCTTGACTCATACTTCGACAAGTTGATGTGCATTGCCACGAGCTCGGGCTTGCCTATCAGTGCAGACGTCATGCACAATTATGTTCCTGGTCCAACCACATTGAAGACAATGATACACATTCTTTCAGATGAGTTGGACAAAGGAGCTCGAGGAGTTTACCCAGATGCTATGGAGGCCAGGGTCAAGTTCCAGAAAAATGTCACCGTAGAACACACGGACACTATCAAGGACTATAGATCTTGGCATCAATATGTTACTATTGATTAGCATGAGGATGTTGAGTAGTTGTACTTCTATATTTGTCTAAGTCAAAGTGATGTCTATTTTGGTTTGCTCAAGCCATTTTTTCACATGGGTACATGTACATTATAATGTTGATTCATGTCAAGTGTAATTCAAGTGTCAATAGTGGATGTAATAGTCATAGAGTAGGTGAAAATTCATGAGGGTAGTTGAATTGTCACAAAGGGGAATGTCAAGGGTTACCCCACTGTTCGCTATAAGTAGTCCCTCATAACTCATTGTAGAGGATTTTGGTCAGCCATGCTTCCAATAAGACTATCTTGGAGATAGCTTGGACAATATTGTATCACACCCTGGCTTCTCCACTGCATGGAGCTAGTTAATCTCTTTGGAGGAGGAGGCGGAGGTGGCTGTAACATTCCACTATTGGGGCTAGCGGGTTTACATGGATGTATTATATGATTGGAACTTGCACTTATTTATGTAATAAGAGCCACCATGTTTTCATGCATATGTTTTTATTATAGTTGGACTGTTCTGGTTGCTTAGCAATGTATGTTTTTTAACTTACGTAGTTGTGTATGAACTGCTTTGTATGCAATTATATGAATTTTGTTGCAGATGTGTTGTTGGTTTAACCATCACTTTGGAATTCTAGACTGACTTGCTTTCCAGCTTGTCATGCATCTTTTCTCATGTGTTCCCTTCCCAGCTGATTACACTTACAGGTTTCCAAGGGGTGCACTCATCTCAACCCACCTATGTTAGAAACCTCTCATGCACCTTCCTTGACTCACTACAGCAGTCACACCCTTGCTAACAACATAGTTATCTTACTTGCCTCTGTGCGACATCACGGTCAAGGCATTGCATTACGATCCACTGTTGGGACTCCTACACCAAATGGTCTGAGGTATAATTGGGACTTCTTACTGAGGAGATCCCCTTGACATGTTGGCGGCTTGAGCACTGTCAACATTTCTCGTGCTAGAAGGAAGGTCTGATGACCAGTTGTGTCCTCTCATCCAGTTTTGAACATTTGCATACCTTTCATGGATTCTTGCACTCTTCTCCCTCCGCGATTTTTTTTAATCCTGAAGATGTCTCAATCACGGGGGATTTTTTCGATCTCTTGTCCACTTTCATGTATGGTGGTGAAGGCAAAGTGGTCTGGCCTAAGTACTTACATGACTTTCTTTCCATGCTTCGTGAGGAAGATGGGTGTTCTGACAAATATTATAGCTTGCTACTTGCAGAAGAACATCGTGAATCTCCACGAACCAATTGACAGCATACACTCACTTGAGCACTTCTGTGATTTCATTGAAGACACATTCTATCATTTTGATATAGACCATCTTGACTGGAAACTGTTACAACAACAGAAGGCTCTGCATGAATCGGTTATTGATTTTGGGTAGTGCTTTCATGACTTGCAGTTTCAAGCTCCGAGGAGCCACATGAAATTTTCCCATCTTTGCGATGGGTTTGAGTATTTCCTTAAGAAATCTGCCCGTCCCAAGAAGAAGCTTGAGATCAAGCCTCGCTCAACATTCTTCACTAATGGAGCTGCACAATCTCATGTGGATGTGGTCACTTTCTCGACTGACTTTCCGCCTTCCTCGCATTCAATAGATCCACCACTACCCAGTGATGTTGAGGATCATGCTCACACACTTGTTCATTTTTCACATCCTCCCAACATCACTCCACTCAATTTTGGTGCAGATTTGGTTGTGAGTCCTTTGAGTTCTCATATGAATTATGTTCTATGACCTTTGTCTTCACACTCGGTGTTCCTCCAGATGATATTGTCTTGTGTTCGTCCATTCTAGACTCTTCACTTGTTGTGAACGAGGAACAACCCATTGATGGAGTTGGTGTTGCACAACCAACATGTGCTGTAATTCATGAAGAGTATGAGTGGGAGCGTCATCATCAACACTTGGCGAAGGATGATTCCCTTCAGTCTGAGCCCCCTCCGTTCTTTCCTGACCTCTTTGGTGAACTTACCATCCATGATTTCGCATGTGTGCCTTCATCCATGGATACGCCCATTTTTTATCAATTGCAAGGCTTGTCGATTGTTGGTCCATCATTCGACAATGGAGAGGATAAGTTATTCGTTGAAAATCCACTCAATATTTCACTTGTCTTTTCTAGGAACACAGAGGATGAGGTTGTTCGCTTTTCATTTACCCCTCTATTTGATTCATATGATCATGAGGATGCCGATGAAGTCATTGATTTTCCTGATCGTGGTGGTTGTGATCCATTTGTTTCCATATTTGATCATGATCATGACTCTATCACAATTGATCTTTTGAAGCCATCGGTTTATGATGATCTACCTGATGATGAAGTTGAAACACCCAAGACTATCGTGGCACTTCAGCCCAAGCTGATGGTTGTGTCAGGTCCTCACTCTCTTGGGGTTAGTATCACTTCCGATCATGAAATTTTTCAATCACCTAAGGCTCCTCATCAAACATCTATATGCATTGAAGATCCATCTCACAGAAAAATCATGGTCCCTCTACTCGAACTACATGATCCCATCGCTCATGCACTAGAGGAATCTTACATTGCAAGAACTCGTTCGTGACACAAGTTATCTTTGCTTCTTTCATTTGCTTGCATGTCATAGTCAAGAGTGTGCTTATGCTTCAAAGTTGCACGTAGTGTCACATAGCACCATGATAATTCCATGGACTGCTCATCATGCACTGGCACTCACTTATGTCCTATGGGAACTTTGAAACATGAAGTGTGGTCGTATTCATTATTATATCTTTCTTGCTTTCTAGTTCGCACAACTGGGTTTCTCGCGGACCAAGCCTTCACAACATGGGTCAACCAATGTGTTGGTGGCTGCATTGGAAATATCACTTCACGTGATCAGGCCCATGCACCGTTAGTGTAGGAGTAGGAGTAGTGCTTTCTTTCAGTTGTATTTTTACATGCTTTGTTTGCTTGTGTGTTTGATTTCTTGTTTTCTTACTCACTTTGTTTTCATTCACTTCTGCTCTTTCTTTTCTTTGTCATTCATATAGTTCGCTTGTTTCGTTCGTAGATTATTTTCGCATGAAACCATGTATGACTCTTGAAACGATCTGGGTGAAGTTCAAGATGGCTTGTACAACTATCATTACTTGGTTATCTGTCATCTTTCCTCTGTATGATGAACTTGTTACTTTTAGTCCATGATTCATCGAAGAAAAATACGTATTGTTCAATGTGAACCTTGGTGAAAATACAACGCTTGTGTGCTAACTAGTGTCACCTTCTCTAGTTGGTTGTTTTGGGTTAACCCTTGTTAGCTCAGTCAAGTAGAGTAAGGTGAGGGGGAAAACCTCAACAAGCACGTCAAAGATAGAATAAACTACTTCTCTGTTGGAACAACCTCTTCTGCTCTCAATAAGTCGAGATCCCTCTTCCACCTATCAAATGAATAAGCTTGAAAAATGAAAAATAAAAAAATGAAAAAATGAATAAGGTGAAAGAAGAGAAAGGCTTCTTGCATCGGGAGGTGATACAAGTAACCCCACCAACGTACTGACAAGGCTCGCTCGTAGCGAAGCAATGCTTGTGTTCCTATGTGACTCCACTAGGGTACTTTCCAGGCCTGCTGACAGTGGAGCCACACCAGAGATGAAACTAAGACTCTGACGACTATACTGCTTGTGCACCAATATACCACTCAACCCCATTCGAAATAAATGTGTTTCCTTGGATTGGAATATGTTTGAATCGAAAAGATTTTTGCAGACGCTACATCTTACAATCAAGCTAGTGTGAAACCAAGGTGAGATAAGAATGCAACAATACCTCTAGAGATGTTAAACTTGCTTTTCACGAACAAGGTCCATTCAAAGAGTTAGAGTTCTACTAGTGTGTTGCCAAGTGTTGTATCAGCTACAACCACCCTCTAAAACTTTTCCTTAGCCCATTTTGGAGCCTCCCTACCAAGCTTTCATAGCATCTTGTCTTGCTTTGTCAAGTACACAAGCTTCAATGTTTTTCTTGCACAAAGGTAGCATGTTGATCATAGCTTGATGAATTCCCCTCACAGGTTGTTCCCCCGGACTTGGTCCAACTGCAAGCTAAGCATCCTCCTCGAGAAAATTGTCCATTTCTAGAGGGAAACTAGCCTTCCCTCCAAAAATTGTGTAATCATGTCTGGTAGCCTGTTGGGCTCCAATATTACGCAATTCTGCCAATAAACACTCCTAGTAGGAATTTTCCAATTTTCCCTAGCAGGGTTGCTCAGCCCAAAATTTGCACAAATCTAGGCAGCAGCCAGCTACTCTGCAAAGAAATTTCATAAACCTGCTAGGAAATCAGCCCAACGCTGAACAAGAAATGCACATTTTTCTCAAGCAGTTGAGAAACTGCATGCATGAGCAATCCGGTTGACCAGTTCCACCTAGGACCAAGGAAACATAACTTGCATGCATGCATGAATTTATTTTTCTTGGAATAGCAAGAGACATGATGCAAAAGGCATCCAATTATTCAGGGAGCTATTTTTGCCAACTGGAGGTTACATACAAAGTTGTTTTAGAAACTTCCCCCTAAGTGTCACTTTTTCCTAGATTTTTGGCGCGCTAGTCATGAGCCCAAACCTATTTATTTGATGCATCAAAGCACATTCATTCACATCTATCTTGGAGCTATGACATGCCACAGCACATCCAGGACTCTTCGACACATCTGACTCACCTATTCACGGGTCAGTGGCCTCAACTTGTCTTTTTCAACATTTCTATCGCTTTTTGTGTATTCGCTTGTGTGAGTGTTGTTTGCTTGGTTTCTTTCAACACTTGCTGTCATTTACATGTATGATAGATTTTCCTAGCTCTGTTTCAATTTTTGTTGCTATCTCACTACTATCGCATTCATGAAACTGTTTTGCATGAACGTTCGTTGATTCGGCGAGCCACTTCACCCACATGCATGTTGATATGTTTGTTGAACCTTTCGTTCATGTTTTTCATGCACTATTAATCACTCCTACTATCACATAGTGTCACCATGCATTCACTGTCTTATTTTCTTTTAGTTTCCCGTCAGCGAGTCGAGCCAACCTCGGCCCGGACTCTGCCTTCACTGGGACTGCATTGTGAAATCTGGGGAAGGAAGGTTCTGCCTTCATCTCCAGAAATGTGAAATTCTTCCCAGCACTAACCTCCAGGGCTATTTTGTACATTTCTGAAGGGCAGTGACTACTCGCCCAGAAAATTGTGCAATGCAGTCCCTGAGCCTGCAGTCCTTCCTAAATTGCGCATTACGTAATCCCAGAAGCCAGTATGGACTATCCATTCCATAGATCTAGTCACTAGTCCTGCCTCCAAAAAAACCCAGCCTTCCTTTTTTGCAGTTGTATCAGCCAATCACCCAGTCTCCCAGAAGAAATTACGTAATCTTGCTCATCAGCTACCCAAGTATGTGTTGTGCCATTCCCTGAATTTGATTTGTTTTCGCTAACAAATTTCTTGGCATGCGTGTTTCTTATCTCTAGATATTTGAGTTGTTCATTTGTCTCAATGGTTTCCAAGAGAACAGATCATAGGACACTGATGAAAATGCAGCTGGAGTAGTAGTTGAGCGAGTGTCCTCTAATCTATCGATCTATGAAGATACAAAGCTGTATCTAGACAAGGACATCAAACTAAAGTGGAAAGAGGTCAATGAAACATTTGTAGGCACTTTTGGGGAATACCTCAAAGAAATTCAGGTGTACGTGAACATTCACAAGTCTGGCTTGTACTGGATTGCATGCAGATACCCTGCATTCCCACGCGCAGACATGATACACTCTATCTACTCTCACATTGATCCTGAGATGATGACCTTGAGAAGTGTCAGTGGGATGAAGCTTGTGACCTTCTGGGCATGATATTATGATGAGATGTATCAAATTTCATAGCCCATGACTATCATGAAGACTCCATTCAGCTTACCCAGTAGTAGTTCTAACTACAGAGACATTCTGAAGGACTCGGTAAATGAGCTAGCACGATTCAGGATGACACTCAACTAGAGCTACAAGATGAAGATACTGAGGAAGGCATACAAATACTTGGCCATATTCGCATGTTGACTGTATGGCCAAGAAAGCACTAAAACCTTTCCACATAGTTGGGTTATCACATTCGACCAACTGGCTAGAGAAGGAAAACCATCTAACTAGTTCGGCATACTAGCTCATCAGCTGAAGGAACAAGTCGTGAAGGCTCAATAGTCACCCGACGGTATGCATGTAGAGATTTGCATGTCCACCTACATATTAGATGCATTCTATGCCCGACAGGAGTTACCGAGCTTGAAGTGGGCATGGTCACCAGTGGAGACTACTGTGAACACATATTTCAAGTTTTTGTCTGAATGCAACTTTAGAGGAGTAATCACACAGCTATCTAATCACTTTGTCACCCTAGTATACAAAATTATTTTGGAAGAGGATCCACCCTGCATGTCAAAGGAAGAAATGGAGGCATTAATAGGCATGGAAGATTGGTATGCCTCACTGTCTTGCACTTTCATCTGAATGTTCAGTGTGGAGAAGCCTATGCATGTTCTGCCAGAGTTTTCCTTGGACGTGCTTGTCATGAAGGAAGTATTATATCACATCTCGGCAAGATTGACAACTAGATTACATCGGAAAAAGAAGGCACCTTGGTCCGCTCTTCTGTTGCAGATTGGGTTATGAGATTCAGAGTATCAAGCAAGCAAATGTCGAAGCAGAATAGACGAAGAAGTACTCGTTCGACCTATGAAGCTACAATCCGTATGACCCACATTGCATTGTGAAGGATCCATGCAAGAGAGTTCATTTCAACTGGATCCATGGGGCATTTCATTGGGGCAAGTAGGACTCATGGAGGTATTTATACAGTTCCTTTAGGCCCAATGAATAGATCAGCTTCATTGTGGAGTGGTTAGCAGAGAGGGAGTAGAGCCAAGCATACCAGTGTGTGACAAAGGGAAGAGGAAGATTTTCAATTGCATGGAGGAGGAGAAAAGATGAAAGTTTTAAGCAGATCCACTTATAGAGCAAGCAATTATGGCTATAGAGGCAAAGAGGCACCAATGCGACAAGCGAATCGCCTGAGGGAAGAGGGATAAGAAAAGAGCGGAAGAAGTAGAGAATGGGTTGCATGAGCTGAGGGAGCAACTCTAAAAGGAACAAGAGCTGCACAAACAAGAGGGGGAAGTGCAGTAACAATAGATATAGCAGGGGTTACAAAATGTGCAGACAGATGAAGTAGCACCAGTACAAGTAGTTGATTCATATGAACAGTTGGCATCAAGCGAACAGGGTGAACCATCGTAAGAGCGAGACATTGCTCATGAGATAGAACAATCACTTCAATAGTTGGATGCAGACATGGAGCAGCATGAGTTGGAAGAAGACACTGACCTCATGCCTCACCACAAAGAGGTCGACTCACCTATTTCAATGCATCCAGATGATGAGCAAGTCCTGATTGACCAAGGAGGCACTGAGATCCTTGGTGGTCAGCCAGAAGGAGAGGTGCACAACATCTCATTTGATGAATCTCATCATAGAGTTGTGCAGTCCCATAGAATACCAACTCTAGAGGATCATACATCTCCTGCACAAGTTGAGGAACGAGTGATCGTGACTAATGTGCACAAACATCCAGCTGCCTTGGCCAATGCAACCAAAGTGTATGGCAAAGCCACTAGCTCAAGTGTTCATTTTCTAATAGCTGAGAATGAGCGGATAGCGAAGGAACTACAAGTGGGCAAGCAAGGAGTAGACTTGGTGACAATTTCTGCCCAAGTTGAACTGAAGAAGGAAATACTAGATGAAGTATTGCCCCTTGACACAGTTATGCGAGCATTGTACTCCAGTTTTGGTACCATGCACAAGGCAGTCATCCATCTCAATGAATGGAAGCAACGATGTGCTAGAAGAGCACACATCTTGATGAAAGTGCATGATGGTGTTGATGACATGAAAATGTGGATGATGAAGTACAAGGGAGCCCCACATCACTTGCCAAAGATGATGAGGGCCAATGCGGTCGTGCTGAAATCATGTATCCCGAGTCAAATCCAGAACTATGATGACCTCCCACAACTCATCACTAGCATACAGGCTTCCCATGCATGAGTATTCAAGAGCATAGATGTTGTGGTGTGCACACATGTGATCCCATCACTTGGGACTTTCACCCAGGTGAAGAAAAAGAAGCAAGTCTCACTATATCTTGGCTCGTACTTAGATGATTTTATGCGCATTGCCACCAGCCCAGAATTTCCTATCAGTACAGACATCATGCACAAGTATGTTGCTAGTCTGGCCACATTGAAGACAACGATGTGCATGCTTTTAGATGTGTTGGACAAAGGAGCCCGAGCAGTGTACCCGGATGCTATGGCGGAAATGGTCAGGTTTTAGAGGGATGTCATCACGGAACACATGCACACTATCAAGTAGTACAGATCTTGGCATCAATATGTTACTATTGATCAGCATGAGTATGTTTAATAGTTAGACTTCTATAGTTGTCTAAGTCAAAGCGATGTCTAGTTTGGCTTGCTCAAGCCATTTGTTTAGATGGTTACATGTGCATTGTAATGTTAACTCATGTCAAGCGTAAGTAAAGTGTCAATAGTGGTTGTAACAGTGACAGAGTAGGTGAAGAGTCACGAGGGTAGTTGAATGGTCACAAAGGGGAATGTCAAGGGTCACCCCACCCTTTTCTATAAATAGTCCCTCATAAGTCATTGTAGAGGCTTTTGGTTTTCCAAACTTCCGATAAGACTACCTTGGAGAGAACGTTGGCAATATTGTAATGCACCTTGGATTCTCCACTACATGGAGCTAGTTCATCTCTTTGGAGGAGTAGGTGGATGGGGTTGTAACATTCGACTGTTGGGGCTAGCAAGTTTACATGGTTGTATTGTATGATTGGAACTTGCATTTATTTTTACAATAAGAGCCAACATGTTTTCATGCATATGTTGTTATTGTAGTTGGAATATTCTGGTTGCTTAGCAATGTATGTTGTTTAACTTACGTAGTTGTGTATGAACTTCTTTGTATGAAATTATATGAATCTTGTTGCAGATGTGTTGTTGGTTTAACCATCACTTCAGATTGCTAGACTAACCTTCTTCCCAGCTTCTAATGCATCTTTGCTCATGTGTTCCCTTCCCAGCTGAGTACACTTACAGGTTGCTATGGGGTGCACTCATCTCAACCCACCTATGTTAGAAACCTCTTATGCACCTTCCTTGACTCATTGTAGTGGTCACACCCTTGCTACCAACAGAGTTATCTTACTTGCCTCCGTGCGACATTACAGTCAAGACATTTCTTTACAACCCACTGCTAGGATTCCTACACCAAACGGTCTGTGGTCTAATTGGGACTTCTTACTCAGGAGATCCCCTTGACATGTTGGTGGGTCCAACATCGTCAACACTAAGGAAGGAATTTAGGCTATTAAAATTGCAATTATTAGAAAGGTTCATGTCCCTCAAAGAGAAAATCATGTTAAGTATTATATTTATATTTCTATGGGATACACCATTGTCAAAAAGGAATTTGAAGAGCTCAAAGAAAAATTAATAGTTGAACCAGTTCTCAAGGACCAAAATTGGGCCTTGCCCTTCTACATTCACACAAATGCATTAGAAAAACCAGTAGAGGAAACTTTGGGGTAAATGTAAGGTAAATTTCCTTATGCCATCTATTTCATTAGTAAAATTTGTCTAAGGCTTAACTCAATTACATAATCACCAAAAAAGAGTTTTTTTTTGTTGTGCATTCTTTGAGTAAATTCAAAAATTACATTACGAGGTATCAAGTTTTTATGCACATTGATCATCCGACTTGATGGGTCCCATCAATGGGTATCTTTTGGATTTCATTGTGCTATCCTCCAGCCCTTAAAAATCTCATTTTCTAATGTTAATTCACATTTTTGGCCATAATATTATTTGTAGGAATACTAAAAGGTACTTTTCGTATTGTCTGGCCAGCAATTTGGGGATGTGAAGTTGTGGACTTAGTGACCTTGGTGTCCAGCGTCGACCAGAGACTAGACCAAAAAGTACTGAGGAACCTATTGTCTCGATCTAAGATGATAGACTATGGGATCCCAAAGTGTACCCACACTCATTCAAAGAAGAGTTTAGTAGTGCCTTCTATTGTGGTACTCTTCTTGCAGGCCACCATAATGGCCATCTTCGAGAACTTTCCGAAAACCACAAAATCAAAGTTGTTTCCATGCTTAGTAGAAGGAAGATTTGACATGTAATCCATGGAGATGGATTCCCAAGGTCGACTAGGGGTAGGAAGTAGAGTATAAATACATTGCTTCCTTATGGTCAGTTTGGAAATGACGCAAGAAGTACAAGATTTGATGTACTTCCCAACATCATGTCAAAGATTTGGCCAATATAAATACTTCTGAAATACTGCCACTGTTTTCTCGACCTTGAAATTCCTCTATAGTGTGCTTCCCAAGTCATGCTCACACGCTCGCGTGAAGGAACATATAGGTCTCCCATATGGCATAACAAATAATGCTCGAGGTGAAAACTTGAACTTGCTGACCCTCCAAGAGCATATGGTATGTGTGGCCGAATTATGGGTCACTTTTATAGAGAAGTGGCCAATCAAAAGTGTCATGCCCAGAAGAGTTGAGAATGGTAGTTAACGCCAGGATCGGTGGTTAGCTGAGGCAGTCTTCATCATTATTTGTGTTTCCTTTCTTGTACTTGATATTAAAATGGAACTATTGCAGGTATGTGGACCACTTCTTATGGTTATCATTCTGCAACTTCCCTTGTGTCTATATGAACTACAAGGGTCAGCGGTCTATGTGGATGATCGTTTCCTTCCCTAAAATGTAAAGCTTCCATTGTCGGTAGGCCTGCACAATTGAATACATCTCTTTATCATAAGTGGGATACTTCTAGACTGTGTCTGAAAGTTTCTCACTTTGATGTGCCACTGGATGCCCCTGTTGAGTAATGACTAGCCCAATAGCATAGTCAGAGGCATCTGTCTCAATCTCAAATGGTTGTTACAAGTCTAGTACTGTGAGCACTGGTGTAGAGCAGAGGCGATGTTTCAACTCTGTGAATGACTTCTATTGAGATTCATACCAAAACAATTTTTCTTTCACTCTTGCTTTGGTGACTTGACTCAAGGGCCAAGTGATATGAGAGAATGCCAACATGAACCTGCGGTAGAAATTAGCAAGACCGAGAGAGCTGCAGAGTTCTATCAAAATAGTTGGGGCCGACCAATCCCAAATGACTTGGATCTTGGCTAGATCCACATGCAACCCCCGTTCATCAATAATTTATCCCAGATACTGAACCTAGGTAATTCAAAAAGTGCATTTCTCCAAATTAGCACACAACTTGTGTTGTCTTAATGTTTGGAGAACCTGTCGGATGTGGTGGAGGTGCTCTTTCCAACTCTAGCTGAAGATCAGGATGTCATCCAAGTATACCACTATAAATGAGTTGGTGAATGGCCATAAGATGTCATCCATGAGCCTCATGAAGGTTTTAGGAGAATTCTTCAACCCAAAAGGCATAACCAACCATTTGAAAAGGCCCTCCTTGTCTTTAAAGGTAGTCTTCGACACATTGGAGGTTTGATTGGTACCTAGGGATATCTGGACATCAAGTCAATCTTGTAGAAATATTTTTCTCCCTTCAGTTGGTACAAAAGGTCATCAATTTGTGCGATCGGGTACCTATTCTGATGCAGCAGCAGCAATGGTATCATACAAAATGCACACCAGAAATTTCACAATCCATAATCACCTTTTATAAATATATCGGAACCGAAGCCCTTAAATGAATTACAAAAAAATTCAATTCTCCTTTCAATACTGATATAATTCTTTTAAAACATTAACCCCTTTTATAAAAGCATTTGATGCTTTTTAAAACAATATCTATATATATATATATATATATATATATATATATATATATATATATATATATATATATATATATATATATATATATATATATATATATATATATATATATATATATATATATATATATATATATATATATATATATATATATATATATATATATATATATATATATATATATATATATATATATATATATATATATATATATATATATATATATATATATATATATATATATATATATATGCCGCAACCTTAGATCTGATTGATCGCAAATCACAAAACTGTAATATCGCTTGACTAACACCCGTTCCACAATGCGATGCGATGGTTATTGGAGATCGCAAATCGCAATTTCAACTGTGGACTTCACAAATCACACTTTTCACTTTTTCCTTTGATTCTCCAAATCTGCGATGCGATATTCAGACTCGACCTCCTTTAAATTGTTTTATAACTGATCACATCCATCTAATCCAATGTGATGGTCTTACCAGACCCGATGGATCATAAAACAATCAAAATACATTATAAATCCGTTCCAAAGTTCTGAAGGGGTTTATTTCACAATTTTTCTTTGTTGATGACTTTCATACGCACAGACTCAACTATTTCAGATTTGTTTCAACACAACAATCTTTGCAAATAAAACGCGGTCAACCTACTTCAACAACTTCAAAAGAAGACAACTGAATCTATCATTTATACTTGCAATAGAGTGATAAATATAACAACGATTTTATTCATAATACAAGAAAACAGAGTTCGCCCTTAGCGAGTTTACAAAAGAAAATCTATGTTCCAAACACAATCCTCACTCCATTCTGAGCTTTCGCCCCACACTACAAACCTCACTAACTCTCTCTGAAGAGTCCCCCTCGATTATTACAATTTTTTTTCTATATTTCTTCCACTAATCCTTCTAACAAATAGATAACATAATCTTCTATTTTCAACAAAATCTCCTATCTTCTCACTCACGGTTACACCTATGTAACAAATCTTATCACTAAATCTCAAATAGAACAGTCACACTTATTACAATAATAAAAAACTATTTAATAAATCGACTCCCACAATAAACTAAAATTGACCAACAGTAAATGAAATTCACTCCATCAAGCCACAACATGTGAACAGATTTTCCACATTGCTCGCCTATTCCGATGCTCCTGCATCATATTCTGGACAGTGATCTTGTTCAACGCTCGATAATCAATGCAGACTCTCCAAGTCCCATCCTTCTTTTGTACCAAGACTATCAGGCTCCCACAGGGTGATGAACTCGGCCGAATGTGACCTTTCTACAACAGCTCCTAAATTTTCCTCTTCATTTCATCATTCTCCATAATAGAGCGTTGATAGATTGGTCCATTGGGTAACGATGCACCTATGGCCAGATCAATTGAATGCTTGACCTGATAATGCAAAGGCACCCCTATGGGGAGGTGAAGATGTCCTCATACTCCTTCATGACCTTGTCCATCTGTTATTGTCGTGTGGAGGGTCCTTTTCTAGAGGTCATGGCCACTATGTTTTTCTTTCCTTGAGGACATATCATTAGAAAAATAAATTTCCTGGTTTTTGAAATGAGCTTACTACATTGCTTTGCAGTAACCAAAGAGATGGTGGTAGGAGGGGCTACCTCCGTATCTTGTACAACTTAATTCACAATGTAACAATAACAACGAAAGGCCTTGACTCATACACAACATGTCACTTCCACAAGTATGGTTGGCCTAATAATACATCACAAACATCAAGGGGAGCAACGTAACATAATACCTCATCCCTAAAGGGCTTGATGTTGTATGGAATGTGATATTGTTGCCTCACGTGCAGATCTCGTCGTTAGTGAAGCGACCTGATGGTGTACAGTTGTGGGTGTGATGTGGTCAGTAAGCCCAACTGCTTCATGACCTCTGTTGCAATGAGGTTTGTTTGGCTTCTGTTGTCGACAATGAACTGTAGCGGGGAACCCTATACCCACATCTCAGAGTGGAAGAGACGCTCCTCCTCCAATGAATCTTCGGGTTCCTCCTGCTGGATCTTTGTGGTGGCAACAGTGGCATTGGGTTCCGCATCAATAATCCGCTCCCCTATGTAATCCCCCTTGTCAGTTTCTGAGTTAGAGTAGGAACCTGGAAGTTTCTAACCCTCCAAGAGCATATGGTATGTGTGGCCGAATTCTGGGTCACTTTTGTAGAGAAGTGGCCAATCAAAAGTATCATGCCCACAAGAGTTGAGCACAGTAGTTAATGCCATGATTGGTGGTCGGCTGAGGAAGTCTGCATCATTATTTGTGTTGCCCTTCTTTTTCTTGATATTCAAATGGAACTGTTGCATGTATGTGGATCACTTCTGATGGTGATCATTCTGCAACTTCCCTTCTCTCTGTATGAATTCCAGGGGTCGGTGGTCTATGTGGATGACCATTTCCTTCCCCAAAATGTAATTCTTCCATTGTCGGTAGGCCTACACAATGGAATACATTTCTTTATCATAAGTAGGATACTTCTAGACTGTGTTTGAAAGTTTCTCACTTTGATGTGCCACTAGATGCCCTTGTTGAGTAAGGACTACCCCAATAGCATAGTCAGAGGCATTTGTCTCAATCTCAAATAGTTGTTGCAAGTCTAGTAATGTAAGCACTAGTGCAGAGCAGAGGCGATGTTTCAACTCTGCGAATGCCTTCTATTGACATTCATACCAAAAGAGTTTTTCTTTTGCTCCTCCTTTGGTGACTTGACTCAAGGGCCAACTGATATGAGAGAACCCACACACGAACCTGCGGTAGAAATCGGTAAGACCTAGAAAGATGTGGAGCTCTATCCGAGTGGTTAGCGTCGGCCAGTCCTGAATGATTTGGATCTTAGCTGGATCCACATGCACCCCCTGTTCATCAATAATGTCTCCCAGATACTGAATGTGGGTCATGCAAAAAGTGCATTTCTCCAAATTAGCACACAGCTTGTGTTGCCACAGTGTTTGGAGAACCTGTCGGATGTGGTAGAGGTGCTCTTTCCAACTCTAGATGAATATCAGTATGTCATCCAAGTATATTACAAATGAGTTGGTGAATGGTTGTAAGATGTCATCCATGAACCTCATGAAGCTTTCAGGAGCATTCGTCAACCTGAAAGGTATGACAAACCATTTGAAAAGGCCATCCTTGTCTTTAAAGGTTGTTTTCCACACATCAGAGGGTTCAATTTGTACCTGGTGATATCTAGACTTCAAGTCAATCTTGCAAAAATATTTCTCTCCCTTGAGTTGGTCCAGAAGGTCAACAATCCATGGGATCGGGTACCTATTCTAGACAGTGATCCTATTCAGTGCCCGATACTCAATACAAACTCTCCATGTCCCATCCTTCTTTTGTACCAACACGATTAGGCACCCACAAGGCGATGAACTCAGCTGAATGTGACCTTTCTGCAGCAACTCTTGAATTTTCCTCTTGATTTCATCGTAACAGAGCATTGATAGATTCATCCATTGGGTAGCGATGCACCTAGGGCCAGATCGATGGAATACTTGACCTGATAGTGCAGAGGCACCCCTGCAGGGGAGGTGAAGATGTCCTCGTACTCCTACAAGACCTTGTCCATATTTTATTGTCGTGTGGAGGGGCCTTGTCTAGAGGTCATGACCATTATCTTTTTCTTTCATGGAGGGTGTATCATAAGAAAAACAAATTTCCTGGTTTCTGAAATGAGCTTACTGCATTGTTTTGCAGTAACCAAAGAGGTGGCGGTAGGGAGGGCTATGTCTGGTATCTTCTATAACTTAATTCCCAATGTAACAATAACAGCACATGGCCTTGACTCATACACAACATGTCGCTTCCAAAAGTATGGTTGGCCTAATAATACATCACAAACATCAAGGGGAGAAATGTCACATAATACCTCATCCGTAAAGTGTTTGATGTTGTATGGAAGGCAACATTTTTTGCTCACGTGTAGATCTCGTCCTCGGTGAAGCCAGTTGATGGTGTACAACTGTGGGTGTGTAGTTGTGAGTAAGCCCAACCACTTCATGAACTTTGTTACAATAAGGTTTGTTTTGCTCCCTTTGTCGACAATGAACTTTAGCGGGGAACCCTTTACCCACATCTCGGAGTGGAAGAGACACTCCTCCTCCCATGGATATTCAAGTTCCTCCTTCTAGATATTTGTGGTGGCAATGGTGGCGTTAGGCTCTCCATCAATAATCTACTTCCCTTTGTCATTCCCCTTGTCACTTTCTAACTCAGAGTCAAAACCTGGAACTTTCTGACCCTCCAAGAGCATATGGTATGTGTGGCCATATTCTGGGTCACTTTTGTAGAGAAGTGGTCAATCAGAAGTCTCGTGCCCACAAGAGTTGAGCACGGTAGTTAACGTCATGATCGGTGGTTGGCAGTGGCAGTCTACATCATTATTTGTATTTCCATTCTTGTACTTGATATTCAAATGGAAATGTTGCAGGTATGTAGACCACTCCTGATGGTGATCATTCTACAACTTCCCTTGTGTCTGTATGAAATCCAGGGGTCCAAGGTTTGTGTGCATGACCCTTTCCTTCCCCAAAATGTAATGCTTTCATGGTTGGTATGCCTACACAATGGAATACATCTCTTTATCATAAGTAGGATACTTCTAGACTATGTTTGAAAGTTTCTTACTTTGATGTGCCACTAGATGCCCCTGTTGAGTAAGGACTACTGGAATAGCATAGTCAGAGGCATCTGTCTCAATCTCAAATGGTTATTACAAGTCTAGTAATGTGAGCACTCGTGCAGAGCAGAGGCGATATTTGAACTCTGTGAATGCTTTCTATTGAGATTCATACAAAAATAATTTTTATTTCGGTCCTCGTTTGGTGACTTGACTCAAGGGCCAAGTGATATGAGAGAACACCAACACGAACTTGCGGTAGAAATTAGCAAGACCCAGAAAGTTGCGGAGCTCTATCAGAGTGGTTGGGTCCGGCCAATCCTAAATGACATGGATCTTTACTGGATCCACATACACCCCCCGTTCATCAATAATGTCTCCCAGATACTGAACCTGGGTCATGCCAAAAGTGCATTTCTCCAAATTAGCACATAGCTTGTGTTGTCGCAGTGTTTGGAGAACCTGTCGGATGTGGTGGAGGTTCTCTTTCCAACTCTAGCTGAATATGAGGATGTCATCAAAGTATACCACTACAAATGAGTTCGTGAATGGCCATAAGATGTCATACATAAGTCTCATCAAGGTTTCAGGAGCATTCATCAACCCGAAAGGTATAACCAACCATTTGAAAAGGCCCTCCTTGGCTTTACAGGCAGCCTTCAACACATCAGAGGGTTCAATTGCTACTTGGTGATATCCAGACTTCAAGTCGATCTTGCAGAAATATTTTTCTCCCTTGAGTCGGTCCAGAAGGTCATCAGTCCGCTGGATCAGGTACCTATTCTGGACAATGATCTTGTTCAATGCCCGATAGTCAATAGAGAGTCTCCAAGTCCCATCCCTCTTCTGCACCAACATGATCGGGCTCCCATAGGGTGATGAATAAGGCCAAATGTGACCTTTCTGTAGCATCTCCTAAATTTTGCTCTTGATTTCATCATTCTCCATAAAAGATCATTGATAGATTGGTCCACTAGGTAACGACGCACCTAGGGCCAAATTGATGGAATGCTTGACCTGATAGTGAAGAGGCACCCCTGCGAGGGAGGTGAAGATGTCCTCGTACTCCTCCACGACCTTGTCGATTTGTTATTGTCATGTGGAGGGGCCTTTTCTAGAGATCATGGCCATTGTCTTTTTCTTTCCTTGAGGGTGTATCATCAGAAAATCAAATTTCCCTGTTTTTGAAATGAGCTTACTACATTGTTTTGCAGTAATGAGAGAGATGGTGGTAGGTGGGGCTACCTCCAGTATGTTGTACAACTTAATTCCCAATGTATCAATAAAAACACAAGGCCTTGAATTATACACGACATGTCATTTCCACAAGTATGGTTGGTTAATAATACATCACAAACATTAAGGGGAGAAACATCACACAATACCTCATCTATAAAGGGCTTGATGTTGTATGGAAGATGAAATTGTTGGCTCACACATAGATCTTGTCCTTGGTGAAGCCACCTGATGTTGTACAATTGTCAATGTGCCATGGTTAGTAAGCCTAACCACTTCATGACCTCTATTGCAATGAGGTTCATTTGGCTCCCTTTGTCGACAATGAACTGTAGTAGGGAACCCTTTACCCACATCTTGGAGTGGAAGAGATGCTCCTCCTCCAATGGATGTTCGGGTTCCTCCTTTGGTGACTTGACTCAAGGGCCAACTGATATGAGAGAACCCCCACACAAACCTGCGGTAGAAGTTGGTAAGACCTAGAAAGATGTGGAGCTCTATCCGAGTGGTTAGCGTCGGCCAGTCTCGAATGATTTGGATCTTAGCTGGATCCAAATGCACCCCATTCATCAATAATGTCTCCCAGATACTGAACTTGGGTCATTCCAAAAGTGCATTTCTACAAATTAGCACACAACTTATGTTGCCATAGTGTTTATAGAACCTATCGGATGTGGTGGAGGTGCTCTTTCCAACTCTAGCTAAAGATGAGGATGTCATCCAAGTATACCACTACAAATGAGTTGGTGAATGGCTGTAAGATGTCATCCATGAGCCTCATGAAAGTTTCAGGAGCATTCGTCAAATCGAAAGGTATAACCAACTATCTAAAAAGGCCCTCCATAGCTTTATAAGCAGTCTTCCACATATCGGAGGGTTTGATTGGTACGTGGTGATATCCAAACTTCAAGTCGATCTTGCAGAAATATTTTTCTCCCTTGATTTGGTCCAGAAGGTCATCAATCCATGGGATGGGGTACCTATTCTAGACAATGATCTTATTCAGCACCTGATAGTCAATACAGAGTCTCTAAGTCTCATCCTTCTTTTGTACCAACATAATTGGGCTCCCATAGGGTGATGAACTCTAACGAATGTGACCTCTCTACAACAACTCCTGAATTTACCTCTTGATTTAATCGTTCTCCATAAGAGATATTTGATAGATTGGTCCATTGGGTAACAGTGCACCTAGGGCCAGATCTATTGAATGCTTGACCTAATAGTGCATAGGCACCCCTGCAGGGGAGGTGAAGATGTCATCCATTAGCCTCATGAAGGTTTCAGGAGAATTCGTCAACCCGAAAGGTATAACCAACCATTTTAAAAGGCCATCCTTGTCTTTAAAGGTAGTGTTCCACACATCGGAGGGTTCGATTGGTAACTAGTGATATCTAGACATGAAGTCGATCTTGAAAAAATATTTTTCTCCATTGAGTTGGTCCAGAAGGTCATCAATCCATGGGATCGGGTACCTATTCTGGATAGTGATCTTGTTTAGCACCCGATAGTCAATACTAACTCTCCCAATCCCATCCTTCTTTTGTACCAACATGATCAGGCTCCCATAGGGTGATGAACTTGGCTGAATGTGACCTTTCTGTAGCAGCTCCTAAATTTTCCTCTTGATTTCATCATTCTCCTTAACAGAGCATTGATAAATTGGTCAATTAGGTAACAGTGCACCTACGACCACATCGATTGAATACTTAACCTGATAGTGCAGAGGCACCCCTACAGGGGAGGTGAAGATGTCCTCGTACTCCTCCATGACCTTTTCCATGTGTTATTTTCGTGTGGAGGGGTCTTGTCTAGAGGTCGTGGCCACTGTCTTTTTCCTTCCTTGAGGGCGTATCATGAGAAAAACAAATTTCCCAGTTTTTGAAATGAGCTTATTGCATTGTTTTGCAGTAACCAAAGAGATTGCAGTAGGTGGGGCTACCTCCGGTATCTTGTACAACTTAATTCCTAATGTAACAATAACAAGGCAAGGCCTTCAATCATACATAGCATGTATTTTCCACAAGTATGGTTGGCCTAATAATACATCACAAACATCAAGGGGAGCAATGTCACATAATACCTCTTCCCTAAAGGGTTTGATGTTGTATGGAAGGTGACATTGTTGTCTCATGCACAAATCTCGTCTTTGGTGAATCCACCTGATGGTGTCCAGTTGTGGATGTGATGTGGTCAGTAAGCCCAATTGCTTCATGACTTCTGTTGCAATGATGTTTATTTGGATCTCGTTGTCGAAAATGACCTGTAGTGGGGAAACCTTTACCCAGCTCTCACAGTGGAAGAGACACTCCTCCTCCCATGAATCTTTTTGTTCTTCCTTCTGTATCTTTGTGGTAGCGACAGTGGCATTGGGCTCTGCATCAATAATCTACTTCCCTATGTAATTCCCCTTGTCGGTTTCTGACTCAAAGTTGAAACCTGGAACTTGCTGACCCTCCAAGAGCATATGGTATGTGTGGCTGAATTCTAGGTCACTTTTGAAGAGTTGAGCACGGTATTTAACGCCATGATCGGTGATTAGCTGAGGAAATCTACATTATTATTTGTGATGTCATTCTTGTACTTGATATTCAAATGGAACTGTTGTAGGTATGCGGACCACTTCTGATGGTGATCATTCTGCAACTTCCTTCTATCTGTATGAATTACAGGGGTCGATTGTCTGTGTGGATGATTGTTTCCATCCCAAAAATGTAATGATTCCATTTTTGATAGGCCTGCACAATGGAATACATCTCTTTATCATAAGTGGGATACTTTTGGACCATGTCTAAAATTTTCTCACATACATGTGCCACTAGATGCCCCTGTTAAGTAAGGACTACCCCAATAGCATAGTCAGAGGCTTTTGTCTATATCTCAAATGGTTGTTGCAAGTCTAGTAATGTGAGCACTTGTGCAAAGAGGAGGTGATGTCTCAACTGTGAGAATGCCTTCTGTTGAGATTCATACCAAAATAATTTTGCTTTCGCTCCTCCTTTGGTGACTTGATTCAAAGGCCAAGTGACATGAGAGAAGCCCAACATGAACCTGTGGTAGAAATTGGCAAGACCAAGAAATCTTCAGAGCTCTGTTAGAGTGGTTGGGGCTGGCCAATCCCGAATGCCTTGGATCTTGGCTGGATCCACATGCAACCCCCTTTCATCGATAATGTCAATAAGATACTGAACCTAGGTCATGCCAAACGTGCATTTCTCCTAATTATCACATAGCCTGTCTCACCGCAGTGTGTGGAAAACCTGTCGGATGTGGTGGAGGTGCTCTTTCCAACTCTAGCTGAAGATCAAGTTATCATCCAAGTATACCACTACAATGACTTGGTGAATGGCTTTAAGATGTCATCCATGAGCCTCATGAAGGTTTTAGGAGCATTCGCCAACCTGAAAGGTATTACCAACCATTTGAAAAGGCCTTCCTTATCTTTAAAGGCAGTATTCCACACATAGAAGGGTTCAATTCATACCTGGTGATATTCGAACATCAAGTCAATCTTGCAGAAACATTTTTCTTCCTTGAGCTGGTCCAAAAGGTCATCAATCCATGGGATCGGGTACCTGTTCCAGAAAAAGATCTTGTTCAGAGCCTGATAGTCAATACAGACTCTCCAAGTCCCATCCTTCTTTTGTACCAACACGATCAGGCTCCCACAGGTCGATGAAATTGGTCGAATGTGACCTTTCTGCAACAGCTCCTAAAGTTTCCTCTTGATTTCATCATTCTCGATAACAAAGTGTTGATAGATTCGTCCATTGGGTAGCGTCACACCTAGGGCTAGATCGATGGAATGTTTGACTTGATAGTGCAGAGGCACCCCAGCGGGGGAGGTGAAGATGTCCTTGCACTCCTCCACTATCTTGTCCATATTTTATTGTCGTGTGGATGGTCCTTGTCTAGAGGTCATGGCCATTGTCTTTTTCTTTCCTTGAGGGTGTATCATCATAAAAAAAAATCTCAGTTTTTGCAATGAGCTTACTGCATTATTTTGCAGTAACCAAAGAGATGGCGGTAGGTGGGGCTACCTCCGGTATCTTGTACAATTTAATTCCCAATGTAACAATAACAACACAAGGCCTTAAATCATACACAACATGTCGCTTCTACAACTATGGTTGGCCTAATAATACATCACAAACGTCATAGGGAGAAACGTCACATAATACCTCGTCCATAAAGGGCTTGATTTTGTATGGAAGGCAACATTGTTGGCTCACGCATAGAGCTCTTCCTTGGTGAAGCCACCTAATCGTGTACAACTGTGGGTGTGTAATGGTTAGTAATCCCAACCACTTCATGAACTCTGTTGCAATAAGGTTCATTTGGCTCCCATTGTCGACAATGAACTGTAGCGGGGATCCCTTTACCCACACCTTGGAGTGGAGGACATGCTCCTCCTCCCATGGATCTTCGGGATCCTCCTTCTAGATCTTTGTGGTGGCGACTGTGGAATTGGGCTCCACATCAATAATCTGTTTCCCTTTGTCATTCCCCTTTTTGGTTTCTAACTCAAAGTCAGAACATCGAACTTGCTAACCCTCCGAGAGCATATGCTATGTTTGGCTGAATTCTGGGTCACCTATTTATAGAGAAGTGGCCAATCAAAAGTCTTGTGCCCACAAGAGTTGAGCACGGTAGTTAATGCCATGATTGGTGGTCAGCTGAGGCAGTCTACATCATTATTTGTGTTGCCAATCTTGTACTTGATATTAAAATGGAACTGTTGTAGGTATGTGGAGCACTTATAATGGTGATCATTCTGCAACTTCCCTTGTGTCTGTATGAATGCCAAGGGTTGGTGGTCTGTGTGGATGATCGTTCCTTCCCCAAAATTTAATGCTTCCATTGTTGGTAGGCCTGCACAATGGAATACATTACTTTATCATAAGTGGGATACTGCTGGACTGTGTTTGGAAGTTTCTCACTTTAATGTGCCACTACATGCCCCTGTTGAGTAAGGACTATCCCAATAGCATAGTTAGAGGCATCTATCTCAATCTCAAATGGTTGTTACAATTCTAGTGATGCAAGCACTGGTGCAGCGCAGAGGCGATGTTTCAACTCTACGAATTCCTTCTACTGAGATTCATACGAAAATTATTTTTCTTTCTCTCCTCCTTTAGTGAATTGACTCAAGGGCCAAGTGATATGAGAGAACCCCAAAACGAACCTGCAGTAGACATTGGTAAGACCAAGAAAGCTGCAGAGCTCTATCAAGGTGGTTGGGGCTGACCAATCGAAAATGACTTGGATCTTTTCTGGACCCACATGCACCCCCTGTTCATCAGTAATGTCTCCTAGATACTGAACTTGGGTCATGGAAAAAGTGCATTTCTCCAAATTAGCACATAGCTTGTGTTGCCGTAGTGTTTGGAGAACCTGTTGGATGTGGTGGAGGTGCTCTTTCCAACTCTAGCTGAAGATCAAGATGTCATCAAAGTATACCACTACAAATGAGTTGGTGAATGGCCGTAAGATTTCATCTATGAGCCTCATGAAGGTCTCAGGAGCATTCGTCAACCCAAAAGGTATAACCAACCATTTGAAAAGGCCCTCATTGGCTTTAAAGGTAGTTTTCCACACATCAAAGGGTTTGATTGGTACCTGGTGATATCCAGACTTCAAGTCAATATTGTAGAAATATTTTCCTCCCTTGAGTTGGTCTAGAAGGTCATCAATTCATGGGATAGGGTACCTATTGTAGACAATGATCTTGTTTAGCACCCGATAGTCAATAGAGAGTCTCCAAGTCCCATCCTTCTATTCTACCAACATGACCGAGCTCCCAGCGGTCAATGAATAAGGCCGAATGTGACCTTTCTACAGTAGCTCCTGAACTTGCTTCTTGATTTCATCATTCTCCATAACAGAGCGTTGATAGATTGGTCCAATGGGTAACGATTCACCTAGGGCCAGACTGATGGAATGCTTGACCTGATAGTGAAGAGGCAACCCTGCGAGGGAGGTGAAGATGCCCTCGTACTCCTCTAGGACCTTGTCCATCTAGTATTATCGTGTGGAGGGGCCTTGTCTATTGGTCATGGCCACTGTCGTTTTCTTTCCTTGAGGGTGTATCCTCAGAAAAACAAATTTCCTGGTTTTTGAAATGAGCTTACTGCATTGTTTTATAGTAACAAAAGTGATGGCGGTAGGTAGGGCTACCTCTGGTATATTGTACAACTTAATTCCCAATGTAAGAATAACAACACAAGGCCTTGACTCATACACAACATGTTGCTTCCACAAGTATGGTTGGCCTAATAATACATCACAAACATCAAGGGGGGAAAATGTCACATAATACCTCATGTGTGAAGGGCTTCATGTTGTATGGAAGGCGAAATTGTTGGCTCATGCACAGATCTCGTCCTTGGCAAAGACCCCTGAAGGTGTGTACAGTTGTGGGTGTGTTATGGTTAGTAAGCCCAACTACTTCGTGACCTTTGTTGCAATGGGGTTCATTTGGCTCCCGTTGTCAACAATGAACTGTAGCAGGGAAACCTTTACCCACATCTCGGAGTGGAAGAGACACTCGTCCTCCCATGGATCTTCAGGTTCCTCCTTCTGGATATTTGTTGTGGCGACAGTGGTGTTGGGCTCCACAATAATAATCAGCTTCCCTTTGTCATTCCCCTTGTTAGTTTCTAACTTAGAGTTGGAGCCTGGAACTTGGTGACCCTCCAAGAGCATATGGTATGTGTGGCTAAATTCTTGGTCACTTTTGTAGAGAAGTGGCCAATCAGAAGTCTTCTGTCCACAAGAGTTGAGCATGGTAGTTAACGGCATGATGGGTGATCGGGTTGAGGCAATCTGCATCATTATTTGTGTTTCCCTTCTTGTACTTGATATTCAAATGGAATTGTTGTAGGTATGTGGACCACATCTGATGGTAATCATTCTGCAACTTCCCTTGTGTCTGTATGGACTACAAGGGTCGATGGATTTTGTGGATGACCATTTCCTTCCCCAAGATGTAATGCTTCCATTGTTGGCAAGTGGTACAATGGAATACATCTCTTTATCGTAAGTGGGATGCTTCTAGACAGTGTCTGAAAGTTTCTCACTTTGATGTGCCACTAGATGCCCCTGTTTAGTAAGGACTACACCAATAGCATAGTCAGAGGCATCTATCGCAATCTCAAATGGTTGTCGCAAGTCTTGTAATGTGAGCACTGGTGCAGAGTAGAGGCGATGTTCCAACTCTATGAATGCCTTCTCTTGAGATTCATACCAAAAGAATTTTTCTTTCGCTCCTCCTTTGGTGACTTGACTCAAGGGCCAAGTGATATAAGAGAACCCCAACACGAACCTGCGATAGAAATTATCAAGACCTAGAAAGTTGCAGAGCTCTGTGAGAGTGGTTGGCACCGGTCAATCCCAAATGACTTGGATCTTGGTTGGATCCACATGTAGCACTCGTTCATCAATAATGTCTCCAAGATACTAAATGTGGGTCATGCCAAAATGCATTTCTCCAAATTAGAACACAATTTGTGTTGCCGCAGTGTTTAGAAAACCTGTTGGATGTGGTGGAGGTGATCTTTCCAACTCTAGCTGAAGATAAGGATGTCATCCAAGTATACCACAACAAATTTGTTGGTGAATGGTCGTAAGATGTCATCAATCAACCTCATGAAGGTTTCAAGAGCATTCGTCAACCTGAAAGGTATAACCAACCATCTGAAAAGGCCCTCCTTGGCTTTATAGGTAGTCTTCCACACATCGGAGGGTTTGATTGGTACCTGGTGATATCCGAACTTCAAGTCGATCTTGCAGGAATATTTTTCTCCCTTGAGTTGGTCCAGAAGGTCATCAATCCATGGCATCAAGTAACTATTTCCGATAGTGATCTTGTTCAGTTCCCGATAGCCAATACAGAGTCTCCAAGTCCTGTCCTTCTTGTGTACCAACACGATCGGGCTCCCACAGGGTGATGAACTCGGATGAATGTGACGTTTCTACAGCAGCTCTAGAATTTTCCTCTTGATTTAATCTTTCTCCATAACAGAGCATTGATAGATTGGTCCATTGGGTAATGGTGCACCTAGGGCCAGATCGATGGAATGCTTGACCTAATAGTGCAGAGGCACCCCTGCGGGGGAGGCGAAGAAGTCCTCGTACTCCTCCATGACCTTGTCCATCTATTATTGTCGTGTGGAGTAGCCTTGTATGGAGCTCATGGACACTGTCTTCTTCTTTCCTTGAGGGCGTATCATCAGAAAAAAAATTTCCCGGTTCTTGAAATGAGCTTACTACATTGTTCTGCAATAACCAAAGAGATGGTGGTAGGCAAGGCTACCTCTGGTATCTTGTACAACTGAATTCCCAATGTAACGATAATAACACAAGGCTTTGAATCATACACAACATGTCACTTCCACATGTATGGTTGGCCTAATAATACATCACAAACATCAAGGGGAGCAATGTCACATAATACCTCATTTGTAAAGGGCTTGATGTTGTATGGAAGGTAACATTGTTGGCTCACGCACAAATCTTGTCCTTGGTGAAGCCACTTGATGGTGTACAATTGTTTGTGTGTTGTTGTGAGTAAGCCCAACCACTTCATGACCTCTGTTGCAATGAGATTCGTTCGGCTCCCGTTGTTGACAATGAACTATAGCAGGAAACCCTTTGCCCACATCTCAGAGTGGAAGAGACGCTCCTCCTCCTCTGGATCTTCAAGTTCCTCCTTCTGGATATTTGTAGTGGCAATGATGGCATTGGGCTTGGAATCAATAATCAACTTCCCTTTGTCATTCCCCTTACTCATTTCTGACTCAAATTTGAAACATGCATCTAATTCTAAAGCCTTCAACTTGGCCACCACTGAGTGCTTGGCTCGACACTCACTTGTGTTGTGGGTGGAGCTCTTATGGAACTCACACCACTTTCCCTTGTCCTTCGGCTTTGTAGTGTTGTCATTTGTTTGTGGCCTTGGCGGGTTGTCCTAAGCCATCCTGCCTTGGCTTTTTCCTCTCTTCTTCAGTTTGGGGGAACCATTCCCTTGCTTCTGATTCATAGATCCAAAGTCTCGCTTTTTCTGTTTAAATATCTGCTCGATCTTGATGGTGTATCGGTACATTGTGCCGAGCAAGGAGATGTCCAAGAATTCCATATCATCTGGGATCTATTTATGTAGGAAGCTGTGACACTTGAGTACCAAATGTTTCTCAAAATCCTTGATACCCAACTTTGTGCAAAGGGTACAAAAAACAACTTCAGTACATCTTGATCCCTTCCCTACCGCAGCATGGTCCACTTTATGTATTTGTCCTCGTAGCTCCCGACAGGGTAGTACTGCTCCTTGATGGTGTCCCTAAATGAATAATAATAACGTTGAATATTTTTTCTTGATATTAATAATAAAATCTAAAATTAAAATAACTAATAAAATATTATTAGTTTTGTTTGTTTGTTAGGTAATGTTAGTTCTAAGATAACTCGTATGGTTAACTTGTAGCTTGAGTAACCACAATGATAAGCTATCAAATGGCTAGATTTTTTCCCATAGAGTTTTGAACCATAACATTTTCACCATGGACACACCTTGTGAGTGTCTATTCTATGCCTAGTGGGCCCAATAAAATATTATTGTTATTAGAACATTAGAAATTTAAATATTATTATCAATTAAAATGTTAAAAAATGTAACATTAATTAAATAATTATTAATCAAACTCATATATATATATATATATATATATATATATATATATATATATATATTTGTTAGTTAGTTTTTCCTTGTTTTGAAAAATTATTTTTTGGTCAAGAAACCTTAATTTAGGAGCACCTAAGAAGTTAAAATCATTTGGGGATTGTCTAATGCTCTAGATCTATAACATGGTTGGATTTTTCTCTAACTATGAGATTTCAAACTGATGACTATTTCACAAAGAGTTCTTTAATAGAACACACCCTATCACCAACTATTCTACATCTCGTGGGATTGTAAAGGACATGGAGGTAGAATTTGAAACACTTATATGTACACATATCTCAGTATCAATTCTAATATACTCTCTCTTAGTACAACCACATATTGAACCACTCCATCAAAATACATCATAATTGTAATGTTAAAATAAATTTGAAAATTAAATTTAACACTATGAAACATGATATATATTAAAAATTATTATTATTTTTAAGTAATACAATATTACATTATTTTTTACTTTTAAAATTTCAAAAATATTTTCTCATTTTGAAATCAATTTTCGTTAAAAATATATATAACCATCATATCTCATTGAAATAATCAATATAAATGGAACTAAACATAGCCATGGAATCATCTAGATAGTTGGTGGACCAATCAATTAGTTACGTAGTAATCCAATTTCACTTAATCAATTTCTTGATTCATACCATGCCATTATCTTTTCATAATATAATAATATTTAAGAGTTATTATTGTAACTCATCCACTAAAATTTACTTGAAAATATGTTATTTAAGCATCTCATTCTAAGTTAATATAAAATAAAGAATAATGTGATCTATTTAAAGAAACAATAATGTGATAAAATCAAAATTATAAAATAAAATATATATATATATATATATATATATATATATATATATATATATATAAAAGTAGAACACAAATCATCGAAGAAGGAATGGAGGTGATGGCAAAGTTTCCAGTACGCGCAGACTAGGCAACGTCGTGTCAAAACGCCCCGACTCTCAATCGGCAAGCAGCGCCATCGAGACCCACCCATCCTCTTGTTGTCCGTCTCATTACCGGATCTGGAGTGGGGTTTGCCTACCCTTCCCACTGGACATGGATCCGTGTAACCTCGCCTTTGTAGGCGGAAAAGTCTGATCTAGACCTGTAGTCGCATACAACCCTGTCTCACCTAAAACAACACATATCAGCGATACCATCAAGGGTAGGGGCAGCTGGGAGAGCAAATCCAAAACCAAGAAGTAGGACGAGGGTTTGAAGGAACCTGATCTCAAGGATAAGGGAACTGCTTGCGCCGATTTGAGAACTCCCCACGATGGAAAGGAGCATATTACAGTGGATCTGTGCTCCAGGGATGCCATCAACCTTATGGAACATGCAAATATTCAGGGGAAGCTAGATCTGATAAACTTCTGGAGTTTTTGTAATCACCCTTATGTTCCGGCACTCACTGCAAATGCATGGAGGCTGATATGGAGGAAACCGTCATGATACCCCTTTGCCCTGACTCCTGGGCCAAAATCGCAGAGGAACACCAGAATGACGAAGATCTAGGGTTCATGATTTGGACGAACCGGGCAACAAATCAGGGGAAAAATCAGTCGGCCTCAAACACCAGAGAAGCCGCTCTCATTCAGCTATTCATTAAAGCACATGAAGGCAGGCATTACTTCCTGAGGTTAAGGAAGGGAATTAGCATCCACGATCTCCTCCAAAAAATACAAAACCTAATGGGCATTCATGAACAACGACAAAATTTGATTTACACGAGACTAAGCCTATAGGGCAACTACACCCTACATGACTACAACATCACCACAGATTTGACCATCATCATCAAGCTCGGTCTAAAAGGTGGATGCTCAGGAACTAGCTCAAAGAATACAAGCTCCAAAAACACAAGCTCCTTCAAGGATGCTGTAAAGGGTAAAGGGAAAGCTCAAGCCAATCCTACAACAGACAAAAAACTGAGAATCCTGAGCTCACCATTGCAATGCTTTGTAGATTCAATGGGTTTTCGCCCAAATCTAGCTATCTGCACCACTGGATCCACACTACATGGACACAAGACTGTGGTATTTACTTATACCCAAAGGGTTTCTTTATAGTAAGATTCAGCACAAAATAGGTCAAGGAACACCAAGGGCCATGGTTTTGAGGTAGCCCAGTGCTCTTCATCATCCTATGGTTTCCATATTTGGATGTCAATAAAATGGTAATATCAAAAATGCTAATGTGGATTAGGCTACACAAAATTCCACTACACTTATGGCACCACAAGGTTTTAATTGCTATAGGCAATACCCTAGGGAAATTTCTAAAAATTGATGAAAACAGAATTACTAGGGGAATATTTAGGGCTACCAACACTGAACTTTAACAACACCAACTTGATACAATCCTTGGATTATGAAAACATAGCATGAGGATGCCTACAAAGAGGACTATGAAAACATAGCATGAGGATGCCTACAAAGAGGTCAAGTTCATAGTTCTTTTCCACACGCAAGAAACATCCCCAATAGGAACAAGAAGCAACAGAGGAAGACTAAAGGATGGAAAAATACAGAGCAAGGAAGAACAAAAAATCCAGCACAACATGTAAATGCAAGTTGAAGCCCACACTAACCCATTGCAGCGACACTGTTTCCAGAAGACAGAAAGGGAAATAACTGGAAACAAGAGAAATCATGGTTCAGAAGGATGAGTAGGACAAGGACTCTCCCAGAAATACAACAGAAAAATCAGCTCAACTAATACCCCCAACTCTAGGGGATGGCTTAAGGTGGAGAAAAGGAAAGGGAGAAAAGAATAGTTTTTTTTAGTTTTAATTTTTGTTGTTCTCTGTGAAAAACAAGAATAGTGTTTTCTGCATATGCTCTATTAGCATCTACAAAATGTAATTTTATCTTATCAATAAAATTACCATTTTTCCTTGAAGAAAAAAAATTTTTTTTAAAAGAAATCTTATTAAAAAGAAATTTAAATATTTAAAGACTAAAATTGCATATACTCTATTAACATCTACAAAATGTAATTTTATATTATCAATAAAATTAAGATTTTTTATTGAAAAAAAAATAATTAATTAAAAAAAATCTTATTGAAAAAGAGATTTAAATATTTAAAGACTAAAATTTTATTCATAATTATAAATATAAACAAATTTTAGAAAATATAAAATTTCAAAACAATAAATATAAGTTATGCCTAATACATCTTCCAATAAATTAAAGTTTGGAAGATGTATTTGTGATGGGTATGGATGGGATGGCAATGTATGGTGCAACTAGTGTTGATAAGATGCATATGATGCCTTCATACCTCCGTTGAATGGTATGTAACCTCTGCAAATCATAGTCATTTTTGTGTTTGGTTCAAATATATCCAATGCGCCGCAAATGAGACTTCACAAGAAGTTGAATGTGTTGAAGTGAAGCATATATGATTGGAATTCCACATTTTTGTTTCTGTTGGAAGCTTGAAACAATAGTTTTCTATGCATTGGAATGAAGCACTCAAACCTATTGGTTGTTTCTCTCCATTAAGACCTTCGTATACAATATTTTTAAACTAGGTTGATTCATATTTTGAAGACCGTATGACTGTGAACTTCGTTGAACAACAATGAAATATGTAAATTAAACTTCATTGAAATGTTGATGCTACGCTCTGCCGAGAAATGCATGGGGTCTACCCATAGATTTAAGATCAGTGTAGTGATCAAGGTTGTTCGCTAAGCTCGCAATCTATGAAAAGTTCCCAACCATTGAAACGGGCAAAGAACTGAGTTAAAAAAATTGTATTAGGAGTCTTAGGCCTGGAAACACTTTCTCAATCCACACTAACTACATTGTGGCGGTGAGGATGAAGGGAGAGGGAATGCAGGAGCAGGATGGTACACCCTTCATGAGAGTTCACTAAAGACCCAAGAGGTGAGAGGAATTTTGTTTAAGTTTGAATTTGGCTTGAGCATCTCAAGGATGTTGTTGGCATGTTGTAGGAATGTCTCGCAACAAGGAACTCTTGGAACCCAATCTTCCACCATAATATGTTCCACAATATTAAGAAGTTAAGTAAGAGAATTACAAATGTCAATAATTAAGGGATTCAAAGTCCCTAAACATGTTGTTCCTACCCCTAAAGGAACAAGGCCAGCAAACCACAGCAGTTTATAAAAGTTCTCCACCTGAAAACACTCAAAAACAAGCAATTAGAGAGGAGTGATTAAGACTCCTCTCTTTCATATTTCATAAAGGAAGAAACCGAAGTAGCTGCATTCGTTTGTTGCTAAGGCACTATCATGCCTTAGGTGGATAGGATCATCCTGCATAGGCATTTTTCCCCACAACAAATTGGCAGTCAACTTATCCAGAAATGCCAATTCTCAGATAAATTGGTAGATGCTCAGTGGAGCAGTTGACATTCAGCACAGGTACACAGTGGGGCACTTGACATTCAGCGAAGATGCTCAGTGGAGCAGTTGACATGATCCAGAAATGCTTGATATATATAGAGCTCTCTCATGAGGTCTAGGGAGGCTGGATTGTAATTGCAAAGAATTGCTATTGGTTTGTGGTTGGATCATAGGGTGTTTATGCTTTGAAAGGGGCTGAAGAAGGAATTCCATTCTGCTGGGAAGGAGATGTTGGGTTGGAACCCCATGGGTTGTATCTCTTCCTGAACCTTGTTTATCAATCAATAAAGCTTCTTGGTTCTTTCCTATATGTCGGTGTTTATTGTATGATTTGCATTAGTGTATTTGATTTACTTCTAATCCTGAATCATTTATGAATATGTATATTTGCCTTTGTTTTGTGTCCTTCTCTTGATGCAATGCCAAACATAAGGTGCTGTGGAACACTGAAGATGGGTGGGAAGCACCATTATATTGGTGCCTAGACTGCACCATTATTTGAGAATAATTTTTTATTCTTTTTATCAACTAATTCAGAAAATTTCTTGAGAGAAGATTTAAGTTGGCGGGAAACACCACTATATGATGTCCCTAAATCTCTTCTATACCATCAAAACCTACGGGCTACAACAGTCATTGAACTCAAGGCATTTCAGAATAGTGTTTGCTGAAATTATACCCAATTTTCCACAAATCAGGTTACCAACCCAGCCTGTTTTTAGGATAGCATTTTGCTGTAAACAAACCCTAACTTCCCACAGAAAATCCTGCCTCTTCTCCATATGCTGATTTCAACAGAAAATCGTTTGAGAGCGAGATGATGATTTGATTTGAGAGCCATAGACACACCCAACAACCCCAGCAACCTGTGTATCAGCAATGCAGTTCACAAAACAACCCCAGCAACCTGTGTATCAGCAATGCAGTTCACAAATTCAATGCTACAAATTCAATAAACAACACATTCCCCTAAGGCGATTATAACAAATTAATGGAGTGAAATAAAATTTAATAACCATGGCCTCTTTATTAATAAAAGTTAACAAAAGTTTAACTCCAAAATGTTAATGAACTTTAACATCTAACAATATTCTGATTCTGATATGATCGATTGCCACGCTGCCTGGAACTTGCATCTGTGTGAAATGATCGATTTCCACGCTGCCTGGAACTTGCATCTGTGTGAAAACAGCTCGGAAGATAATATGAATTCCAGAACGGAAGATTAATTCCAACGTCGTAATCAATTATGGGCGTCTTAACATCAATCAATCTCAACTGTATCACCATCGATATACTGCGCGAAACATGCATGTACGTGAATGCAACGGTATTATTATGATTTTGAATATGATGACAGAGTGTATAGGCCATTTCAGTATAAACAAATACAAATTCAATAAACAACACATTGCACTAAGGGGATTTCAATATAAACCATAGCTACATGGGGAGCTATGGCCTCTCAGCTGCCCGTGACCTAAATGATTTTCCCATAAACCAAGTCCCTAAATCTCTTCTATAACGTAAAAATATGACATATACATTGATACTATTAAAATGTCAACCTACAGTCATCTAAGTCAAAGCCTTTCAGGGTAGTATTGTGCTCAAATCAAAGCCTAACTTCTCAAAAAGGAGTCATCAATTGAGCCTCTACTCCATTCAAAGTGTTTCAGGGTAGTATTGTGCTGAAACCAAACCCTCCCTTACCAGAAATGATCCAACCAATCCAGCCTCTATTCCATTTGAGAGCCAGATGCTGATTTCACCAGCATTACTGCACCCAACAGCATTAAGTGTGCAAGCATGCCCCCATAAAAAAGAAACCAGAAGTCAAAATATCAAATATACACTAATACTATCAGAATGTCAAAGTGTTTGCTCAAATCAAATCCTAATTCCCCAAAAACTAGTGGAACCTCTACTCCATTCCTGAAATCAAACCCTAGCTTACTACAAATGAGCCACCAATCCAGCCTCTATTTCATTTGAGAGCCAGAGGCTGATTTCACTAGCATTACTGCACCCAACAGCATTAAGTGTGCTATCAAAATGTCAAAGTGTTTGCTCAAATCAAATCCTAACTCCCCAAAAACTAGTCATCAATAGAACCTCTACTCCATTGCTAAAATCAAACCCTAGCTTACTACAAATGAGTCACCAATCCAACCTCTATTCCATTTGAGAGCCAGATGTTGATTTCACCAGCATTACTGCACCCAACAGCATTACCTGTGCAAGCATGCCCCCATAAAAAAGAAACCAGAAGTCAAAATATCAAATATACATTGATACTATCAAAATGTCAAAGTGTTTGCTCAAATCAAATCATAACTCCCCAAAAACGAGTCACCCAAAAAGGAGTCATCAATAGAACCTCTACACAGTTGTTGAAATCAACCCCTAGCTTACTGGAAATGAGCCACCAATCCAGCCTCTATTCCATTTGACAGCCATATGCTGATTTCACCAGCATTACTGCACCCAACAACATTAAGTGTGCAAGCATGCCCCCACAAAAAAGAACCCAGAAGTCAAAATTTCAAATATACATTGATACTACCAAAATGTCGTGTTTGCTCAAATCAAATCCTAACTCCCCAACTCTACTCCATTGCTGAAATCAAACCCTAGCTTACTAGAAATGAGCCACCTATCCAGCCTCTATTCCATTTGAGAGCAAGAGGCACCCAACAACAATGCTACAAATTCAATAAACAACATATTGCAGTTAACAAAATTAATGATACAAATTCAATAAACAACACATTGCAGTTAGCAAAATGAATGCTACAAATTCAATAAACAGCACATTGGTTTATCAATAATCATACACATGCTTCCCACATTCAGCTTTTGGATGCTGTTATACACATGCATCTCACATTCTTGGAAGACAATTCTGTTATACTATAAAATCTTATTTATATGAATTTATAAAGTCATTATTTATATTAATCTAAAACTAAATTATCACACAATATTATGCCAAATCACTATATGGTAAAAGCTTACCATTACATTTATTCAAGATTCATCACATAATGTTATTTCTAAACAATTAACACAGAAACTTAGTAAAATTAACTATGTAATTTAAAAACTAATTAAATTTATTCCTGGCATACAAGTAACTTCAACTCAAAATTGATTTGGTGAGATTAAGCAGTATACTCCATACATAAAGTTGAAATTTCTCTTAAATTAAAAATTCCTAAATAATAATAAATTAGAAAAAGGAAATCCAAAGAACCAAACTTTATTCAAAATAAACTCTAAGCCTGGGCTCTAAATAGTAGACAGAAGAACCAAGTAAAGAGGCTGCAAGGGGCACCCAAATTTAGACAAAAGAGCCAAGTAAAGAGGCTGCAAGGGGCACCCAAATTTAGACAAAAAAGCCAAGTAAAGAGGCTGCAAGGGACACCCAAATCACTTAAGATCACAGCTCAATAGTTACTGCACCCCAAACAGATCCCTCAAAGCCATGGGGCATCTCAATGAAAACCCACTTTCCTGAGTTGGGGTGGTACATGTAACACACTTGGTTACCAGTATAATAACCGCTAACAAATATTTTGTCATGCCACACTGTGGCTACATCAATAAAGAGTATATCTTCAGGAATTGAAGGAGCCACCACTTCCAAAATATTCTGGTTATCATCATATCTACAAATTTTCTCGATGTACATAATATAGTAGAGGTGACCAGCCCAAGCTACGCAGGATATCGGGTGTTCCATGCTACTCCTCCACATATTTTCCTCTACTCTCCATTTTTCTTTAGTGTGGTCAAATACTTCAGCTGTATTGCCACTTATCACATTGAATTCTCCATGGAGAAAGAGCCCATAGCAAGGATCTCGTTCTTGAGTCATGGAAGGGAGAACCTTCCACTTGTCCTCTCCAACATTATAGGTCTCTACACTTTGAAGAGCCCTTTCATTGTAGTGTCCTCCAGCCGCCCTTTCATTGTAGTGTCCTCCAGCCACGTAGATAAGGCCATCCTCGGACACAGAGCACGCAAAAGAGGATCTAATGGTGGGCATATTTTCTCCCCGGTGCCAAGTACGGGAGATGAAGTCGTACATGTACACCGTGTTCATGGCCTCCTGCTTGAAAGGATCCCATCCCCCTATAAGGACCAGTTTGTGTTCCACAGTAACGCAGTGACATAAGTGGGGTATCCCAGTAGGAACTTCTGCAATTGGAGGGAGTCTATCCCAGGTGCCTTGCATAGGGTCATACAGAGTTACCCTATAGCTAGGGGGTTTAGGGTTAAACAGAGTTACCCAATAATCTTTATCTTCGGGCTTGGGTTCAGAAATATTCTGAATTAAACAAATGAAACGCTCACTAGTTCCAAAAACCTTTCTATCATGGTAGAACTTTGGACTGCTCAGAGTGGCCTTCCAACTTCTTGACACTGCCTTAATTTTATGGTGTGACCTATAATTCACTCTGAGCAAGCATTGTCTACTGATTTCATTCTGAACATGTGGAATAATTTCCATTATTCACACAACAGATTCTCAGTTGCTTGAAATGGTAAATAAATCACGGCTGAGCCTAGTGTCTCACTCCTACAGAAGTTGAGTAAACACATATGGAGAACTCTCCCCGTAAAATACCTTTCCTGTAATTAATGAGGTGGTAATGGTGTTTGACTTCATCAACCAATGGATTCATTTCATTGGATCTAATTAAACTAATTTAATGTATTTCACTTTAAAATATGTGTAATTAATTAAGTGGTAATACATTTTGACTTAATCAACTACTTGATTCATTTCATGGAATGTAGTTAAATTGTTATGGTAACAGTTTCAATTAAATTTACTTTAAATTTTGTTATTTAACTCTATATACTAAGATAATGTGACTTATTTGAAAGTAATTGAACTCTCCATAATATGATATACAGTTTTTTGTTTATAATCTATTGGGCTATGCTATTATTAGTTAATAGAGTGTATTAGAATTTGATGATATTCATACTTACTAGAGTACTAGATCCAATTAATTAATAAAATGGTCATGGTGTCTGTTGTGATAATCTTCTTTATTTATTTCATGGGATGTAATTCAACTTGATAATATTTAATTATTGTTATTGTAACTGTTCTCTTGAATTTCATTTTAAAATATGTTGTTTCACTCTATATCAAATAGAGAAGTGGTAATGGTGTTTGACTTGATCAACTTCTCTGAATTCATTTTATTGTAGTCTAAAAATTATGTTTTTTTTCCTTTAAAGTTATGGAAATTCAGGTCATATTTTGAAAAGATCTGGGATTTTTGTAAATTCAACTAAAAGCTGTCAAAATTTACAATTTTAGTTTTTGACGGTTCTATTTCCACCCTAAAAAACACTAGCTCTACAAAAAAATTTGAATTTTTTTTACACTGATTCCGGCCACTTTGGCTTTCCGGCAATTCATCAACCTCAGTAAATGACTCCATTCATTTTATTGGATGTAATTAAACTTTTACCCTCAAACTTCACTTTGAAATATGTGAAATTAATTAAGTGGTAACTAAGTTTGACTTAATCAACTTTTTGATTTATTTAAGTAGATGTAATTAATCTATTATTGTAACTATTTGACAAATTGTGGCCTTAAAATATGTGGTTTAATACTATGTACCAAGATAATATGACCTATTTAAATGCAACTGAACTCTCGATAATATGATATAATTTGTTCTCCTAACCAAATATTAGTTAATGGAGTCTATTAAAATTTGATATATTTTATTTATTGGAATCTTGGACCCAATCAATGAACTAAGTGGTTGATTAAAATTTGAAATATTTTACTTATAAATCTTGTACCCAATTAATTAATGAAGTGGTAATGACATTTGACTTAATCATATTTTTCTTGATCCATTTAATTAGATGTAATTAAACTTGATAATATTTAATTGTTGTTATTGGAATTGTTTCCTTAAATTTAGTTTTTAAAATATGTTGTTTCACTCTATGTACTATTGAGAATATATTATTAAGTATTTTCAATTACTCTTATTATAACCAATATATAATTTAAAAAATGTAATTTATGATTTTCTTAAAATAATAAATATATAATTTCAAATTAACCAGAAATATGTAATTTAAAAATTTCAATTTAACTTTTTTTAACAATAACAAATATGTGATTTAAAATAAGTGATTTAAGTTGATTATAGTGTAATCAATATGTGTTTTAACATAATTTAACTAATATTTATATTCAATAATTTTTCATTATTTTATTTGTTATTGAAATATTTTTTTTTTATTATTATTAATTTGATATTTGAGAGGTTTTAAAATGAAGTAGTTGAAATGTTACATTTATGATGAAACCAATTAATCCTTTGCTAATGGACTTTGAATTAATCTACCTTTTAATTCAATGCCAGCACTTTACAACCCAATTGAGGGTGGATGGTTGAGGGTTAGATGGGGGTGAGCCTTACATGGGTGAGGATTAGATGTGATATGTTATATGTGTAAGTGTTAGATAAGTGTGTTAAATGGGTAAGTGTGGTGAAAATAATAGTTAAACTATATTTAATCACTTATCTCATATTTACCAAATTACCAACAACAAAAAAATCGGAGTTTAACTCCAAGGAAGTTTTGGTAAAAATAACTCCATGGTAAATTGAATTTTCTAACTAATAGTTGTGGAGAAATTCAAATGGATATAAATAATATTTACCATGGATATTATTAACTTCTTAGTGGGCTTTTTGACAATACCATGGGCCAATAGGAGGTGGAGGGAGAGGAGGTAAAAAATCATAATACCATGGGCTAATACTATGATTTATAAATACCATGGGCCATCTAGTCTTTTGATTATTATGTTATGGATCTAGTGTTTTAATTAACATGTTACAATACCATGGGCCAATACCATGATGCCCAAAAACCAAAACTCATTTCAAAATGGAAATATTTTACAAATACTTTATTTTAATTTATTTTTATAGCATTTTTTAATTAAATCTAAAAGAAAAAAGGTTATAATTACTTTTGAGGTATATCTAAACCCACCATACTCACCACTACTAAAAACATTCCCATAGATATTAAATCTAGGTTTTAATAAACTAAAAATGAGAATACTTGTATATATACAAATATGAAATTTATATAATATAAATGATATTATAAATAACTAGGAAAGATACATTTTAACAAATATCCAAGCAAAGAGAGAAATAAAAGTGACTAATAATGATAGAGGAAAGATAGTGCATGATTATTTTAAGTGTTTTATTTATTTATTTTCTTTGGCATGATTGATCCAAAATATATGTTTAATATTTTATAACCAATTATGTTTTTTTAGATACTTTCTTATATAAAATATAATGGGATCATATTTAAGAGAGAGAGAGTGTGAGGTTAAGGGGGAATAAAGTATGTGAGAGATACATAGAGGTGGGAGAGACAAGGAAAAAGGAAGGAAGAGAGAGAGGAGAGGAGAGAGAGGTGGAGAGACGGGGAGAGAGATAGATGGATTTGGACGGGGAGAGAGATAGAGGTGGAGAGATAGAGGTAGTGATAAGGGAGAGATGGAGATGGAATGAGGGAGAGAGGAGACAAGGGAAGGGCGAAAAAAAAGAGAGGATATAACACATAGGGAAAGAAGGGGACACGAGAGTCATGGAGACATAGATATGGAGGAGGGGAGAGCGAGAAGGAGAGAGAGGGAGATAGTGACAGCCTTTGAGGGTGGAGAGAGAGTGTGTGTGTGATGGGGGGAGACAAAGAGAGGTGGGAGAGAAAGGAAGGAAAGGAGATGGGACTTGGGAGAGAGGAGAGAAAGATGGAGTTGGAAGGGGGAAAGAGAGCGACGGAAGAACAAAGACATTGAGAGATATAGGTGGAGAGAGAGAGGGAGTGACAAGGGAGAGATGAAGATGGAATGAGGAAGAGAGGAGATGAGGGAAGGGAGAGAAAAAGAGAGGATAGTGATGGGGAGAGCAAGAAGGAGACAGAGAGAGGGAGATAATGGAAGAGTTGGAGGGTGGAGAGAGAGAGAGAGTGTGTGTGTGTGTGTGTGTGATGGAGGGGATAGACAGAGGGAAGTGGGAGATAAATGGAGAGAGAGGAAGGAAGAGAGAGATGAATTGAGAGAGAGTAGAGAAAGAGGGAGGGAGAGATATGGAGTTCGAAGAGTAAGAAATACGTAGAGAGAGAAAGGTGGAGAGGGAGAAGGAGTGAAAAGGGAAAGATAGAGAGATGGCGAGGGAGAGAGGAGAGTAACATATAGAGAGAGTGTATGTTTTGGTGGTGAGAAGGAGAGACAAGGCGAGATAGAGATATAGATGGGGGGAGAGAGGGAAGAAGAGAGAGCCAAAGAGAGGGATGTAGGAAGAGAGATAGATATGGAGAGTGAAGGGGGAGAGAGAGAGAGAGATGGAGGGAGAGAGAGAGGGAGAGGAAGAGGGAGGGGGAGCGAGAGAGAGATAGATATATATGGAGAGAGTGTGTATGTAGGCTGATATAGAGATATAAAGAAGGAGAGGCAAAGGGAGATAGAGATATAGATGGATGGGGCAAGAGGGAAGAAATATATATATATATATATATATATATATATATATATATATATATATATATATCTATAGAGAGAGAGAGAGAGAGAGAGAGAGAGAGAGAGAGAGAGGTGCTTAGGGGTTGAGAGAGAGAGACAAATAAGGAGAAGTGGAGAGAGAGAGAGATGGAGGAGAAAGCGAAGGATAGAGGTAGGGAGAGAAACACACAATGAAAGGTTAAGAGAGTGGGAAGAAGAAAGTGGCACAAAGAAACAAATACATACACATAATTTAGATCTATAAACTCATTAATATTTTTGTTTTTCAATAAAATAGATGTATGATTTCAGTGTAGTTGTTGTTCTAATCCTATTTGATCGCGTGCACTAGATGTATTAATTTGAGTCTAGGTGTTGATTTCTAAGCATATTTAATACCTTTCACTAGATGCATTGATTTCGGTGTAGATGTTGATTTATGCTCCTATTTGAATGCTTGCACAAGACACATTGGTTTTAGTGAAGATATTGATTTCTAATTGTATTTTATCTCTTGCACTATATGTGTTTATGTTACTATAGATGTCGATTTCTAATCCTATCTAATACCTTAGAGTAGATGCATTGATTTCACTGTAGATGTTGATTTCTACTCCTATTTGATTACTTGCACAAGATGCATTGGTTTCACTATAGATATTTATAGATGTATGATTTCCGTGAAGTTGTTGATTTCTAATCCTTAATGACAACTTGCACTAGATGAATTGATTTCAGTGTAGATGTTGATTTTTACTCCTATTTTATTGCTTTGTCTCGATGCACTCATTTCATTGTGGATGTCGATTTCTAATCCTATTTAATACCTTACACTAGATGCATTGATTTCAATGTAGATGTTGATTTATACTCTTATTTGATTTCTTACACTCGATGCATTGGTTTCAATGAGAGATAAAGGTGGAGAGAGGGAGGGAGTGATTAGGGAGAGATGAATATAGAATTAGGAATAGAGAAGACAAAGGAAGGGAGAGAAAAGGAGAGGATAGAGATGGGAAAAGAAGTGAAAAAGAAAGACACGGAGATGTAGATATGGAGGGGGGAGAGAGTGGGAGAGAAAGAACGAGAGAGAGAGGGAGATAGTGTCAAAGTTTGAGGGTGGAGAGAGAGAGAGTGTGTGTGTGTGATGGGGGGAGAGACAGAGGGAGGTGGGAGAGAAATGGAGAGAGAGGAAGGAAGAGAGAGATGACTTAAGAGAGAGGAGAAAGAGAGGGGAAGAGACATATGGATTTGGAAGGGGAATAAAGTCATAGAGAGAGAAAGGTGGAGAGGGAGAGCAAGTGAGGGGGGGAGAGAGAGAGAAACAGAGAGAGAGACATAGAAAGATGGAGGGGGGATGAAGGGTAGGAGAGAGAGAAAAAGAGAGGGATGGAGGAAGACAGATAGATATGGGGAGAGAGAGAGAGAGTCTGTATGTTTGGTGTCTGAGATACAAATATAGATGAAGGGGGTATAGAGAGAGAGAGAGGGAAGAGATAGAGTGGGAATGGAATATATATATATATATATATATATATATATATATATATATATATATATATATATATATATATATATATATATATATATATATATATATGGAGAGAGAGTGTGTTTATGGAGAGTGATATAGAGATATAAATAAGGAGAGACAGAGGGAGATAGAGATATAGATGGATGGGGGAGAGAGAGAGAGAGAGAGAGAGAGAGAGAGAGAGAGAGAGAGAGATGTGTTTAGGGGTTGAGACATAGAGACAAATAAGGAGAGATCAAGGAAGGTATATATATAAATGGCAGGGGGAGAGGGAATAAGAAAAACATATAGAAAGGGAGGGAGAGGTGGAGAGAGAGAGATGGAGTAGAGAGGGGGGCAGAGAGAGAGAAGGATAGAGGGAGGGAGATAAAAACATTATGAAAGGCTGAGAGAGAGGGTTCAAGAAGAGAGTGACACACAAAGAAAAATATAGACACAGAAGTTAGATCGAGAAGGTCATCAATATTTTGGTTTTTCACTAAAATATATGTATGATTTTAGTGTAGTTGTTGATTTCTAATCATATTTGATCACTTTCACTATGCTAGGTTACCAATAGGAGTCATAATTTTGAATGAATAAGGTTAAGCCTTGTAATATTATGCATACCTTTGCTTTCTGCAAATGTTTCCCATATTAAAAAAACAAAATTAATAAAAATTGTAAAGAGGGTATGTCCTAAAAGAATAATGAAAGGACAAAAGAATGAAAAGGTTAAAAAAATGAAAATATATGAACCCCAAAAGACAAAAAGAGACCATGAAAGTGTGCAAGTCAAAATTCCACTACTATTTACTTTTATTCTTAATAGATGATTGTGTGTAGCTTGTGATTCATGCCACAATCCATGATAGTAAAACTGTTTAAACTTGGCTATTTCATGTTTTAAAATTTATGTTTATAGTTAGAGAATAAAATCTGACCAAACAATGTAATCTTGGTAGATCATTAGATAGGTAGAGTAAATAAAAGCACCTCATCAGTTTAATCTAAGTCTTTGGATGATATAAGGTTAGAATTAGATAGTTTTCTATGTAAATAAAAATATTGATAAGGGTTTGCTAGCCTAAATGCACCCAAATAAAGTGAAGGAAAATGGTAGGGTAAGTAGATGGGTAAGTAGTAGAATGTTTGTAGAAACATCATATGATTACACAAAAAGCACTTATGTCATTGTTACAAATTCATCTTTCAACTATGCATAAGTCATAAGCAAAGCAAAGGCAATGGTAACATCCCCATCATTCATTTTAATCAGTGTAACACTTACTAATTTCCCTTTCATAATAAAAATATTAATACCTATAGTTCTTTAAGTCAAAGAGGCTCATAGCATTTCTCTGACTTTTGGTGGGACCGGACCCTTAACTTGATGACTTAAGAAGAAAAGGTGTTAAATTACCTTTCAATTGATTCATCCCCCTCACAAAACCCCTTTTCCTAAAGTTAAATTCATTTTCCTAGGATAAACATATTTTATGGAAAAACCCACCAAATAGATTTATCCTAAGTACTAAGTGTATGAAAAGTGCATAATATTTTCTATATATATGTACAATACCCCTTCAACTCATTTCACCTCATATTAACTTCTCTTAATATATATATAAAATTCTCGAAAAACCCATTGGCCCGTATATATTTAACTCCTTTATATAAAGTAACCCCACCCCTTAGTTTATTTTATAAACTATATGACTACCACATATCCCACAAAATATATTAAAACCCCACCCTTAGCCCTTAATCCTATATTAAAGCATCCACGATGACATTAGGTTTTAATTTAATCCTATATAGCTGGTGATTAGGCCCATGGCCCCCCTGATTTTTTTTTTTTGTAAATTTCCGTGCAACTCCATCGCCCAACTCCCATTGATCATCCTTTCCCCTCATCCTACGACTCACGTCCATATTGGTTCGGTCCGATGTCTGTCCTTTACCCACCCGATAATTCAGTTTTCCCCGACCCCCAAAATACTACATATCACGCACTCGACTAGATCGGGTGAGCCCCCCCTCAAAACCACTTCCCTCTCAAAAGCGGTGCGATGAACCCATTAAACCATTGTCCGGTATAACTGAAAAAACTGCCCATTTTTCATCAATTAATGAACCCACCAAAATCAATTTTTTTTCTATATAATCCCAATTATGACACTTTTCACTCTTTTTGGGCATTTTCTATTGAAAACTCAGAAAGTCGTTGCTACCCCTGCAAACAATGAATTAGCTTACAGACCTCCGCCATTGCTCCATAGATGCTATAGACAACCCAACTCATTCATGAGTCCATACGAGAAATGTACAAACCTTTGCAGCTGCAACCATGTTATAGACATTTTTGTGCCTTACAGCATGAAGCATGAAATGTCAATAATCTAAGGGATCCAAAGTCCCTAAACATGTTGTTCCTACCCCTAGAGGAACAAGGTCAGCAAACCACAGCACTGAAAATCAGTTCTCCACTTGAAAACGCTCAAAAACAAGCTATTTCTGGATCATGTCAACTGCTCCACTGAGCATCTGCGTTGAATGTCAACTGCTCCACTCGGTACCTGCGCTGAATGTCAACTCCAATGAAGGCTACCTGCGCTGGGTGAGATTGGCCAAGTGGCACAGTCATTCTTCAAGGTGTCAATGCCCAGGAAGCTTCCAAAATGACTCTTGGATCAGGGAATTCGCCTATTGATGAGTAAGAGGGTCTGGATCTCCAAGTGGAAGCAAGAACCTTCAAGTGGACTCAAGAACTGAAGAATAACTGAAGTGGGAGAGGACACTAGTCAGCTTCATGCCAGTCTCAAGCTGACTCATCCTTTCTCCAAAACTCCTATATATAGAGCTCTCTGATGAGGTCTGGGGAGGCTGGAATCTTGTGACTGTAAGGAAGTGCTATTGGTTTGAGTATAGAACTATTGGGTGATTTGCTTGAAGGAGGTGAAGAGGAGATTTCTTTCTGCTGGGAGGTGTTGCTGGATTGGGCCTCTTATGGTTGTAACACTCTCAGAACTTTACTTCTTCCATTAATAAAGCATTTGGGGTTCTTCTATATGCATGTATCTCAATGGTGTATTGTTATGCTTGTATACTTGATTTATTCTAATCCTTGAATCAATTATGAATGTATGCTTCTTGTAGTTTCCCTCTCTTGTCATTGTTGCAGGATCTTGGTGTAGCTGGGCCAGTGAAGAGCAAGGGGCTGGGAGAAAGCAGCAAAGAGGGAAGATTGGATCAATCATTAGCGGAAGACAACGGTTAGTGGATCTCTTTCTCCTCTCTCTAACATCTCATAAAGAAGTAATCTCGAATAGCTTTTCTTTGATTGTTGCTGAGGTACTATCACCCTTAGAGTGGGATAGGGTCATTCCGTATTGGATACTTTTCCAAACAACAAATTGGCGACTCCGCTGGGGATCGTATCTTGTTGGTTGTTTGTGTTTTTGCTATTCATTTCATAAACACAGGGAGTACCGAATCGAACAGCATTTGGATCTTTCAAATGCAAAGTAGAGGGCAGCTACTCTAGCTCAGTTTCTGGGCAAGTTTATGATTTGAAGAGCTGATTCACAAGGACTCTAAATAGCTCTTAGTGATAGCTTTTCATCCTCCTTTTCATCCCTTAGTGTGTACTTGACTGATAGCTTCTGATTTGGCCGAAAACTGTGAATTTTTGAGCAATCTGTGACCCGGAAACTGAGAAAAACGAAAGTTTGAATCTTCAGTGCAGGCACTGTGAAGGCAGTCTGCATTTCAGCATAGTTCCCGAAGGGGCTACCTGTGCTGAAGGTCAAACTGCTAGTGTTCTACCTGCGCTGAACCAGTTTTTCCTAGTGCTACTGGGGTTCCCTCCTGCTTATTGCCCTGTTTTCACTCTTGTTTTTGCTGCCTGTTACTAGTCAATGAACCTATCTGAAACCAACTTTCCTTGCCACTATTCCACATCGGTTGTATAAATAAACTGTGTTTGTTCTTTGTGTATTTCTTGTATCATTTACGGTTTCCCATAACGAAAGTGAACTAGTCTTGCTGTGGCCTCTTAGATCTAGACCTGTGATAAAGTGTCGTTTTGATCTTAAGAGTTAGTTTGTTTGCTGTTCATAGCTGATTGAGCTTTTGCTTTCGTCATATGGTTTGAATTCATACATTTCTAGTGTCGAAACAAGTAAATCTTAAGGTGTCTTTTGATTTTGGACAAGCTTGTTTTCTTTCGCTCGAAATTGAATTCAAAATTATACAACAGCTTTCTTTTTGTATTGCACCAACATTAAGAAAGAGAAAAGAAATACTTGCATTGTGCATGTGCATTATGACAGTTTGCATGTCAATTTAGGAAAAAGTGCATTAGTGTGTGCTCTATGATCTGTGTGAAAAGATGATGTCTTTCTTTTCCCTCAGTAGTTAAGATTTTCAAAGTTGAAAGATTGAAAAGCTTGCTTATCATCTTAGACTACATTTAGGAGTGTTACTATACATCTCGTGGTGATCCATAAAGGAAAACTGCTAAACAAGATCAACCTTAAAATAAATTGAATTTACATAACAACGCATTGAAACATAACGCAAACATATAGAGGTCTAAGCTAGAGACGTGTTCCGACGTCGTTAAACGTGATATCTTAGCGTTGAGTGGTTGGGTGATTCCTCCACGGTGAAGCGATAAGTATCAATACGGACTTGTGCTCCCACGTACCGTCGCGTATATATTGGGAGACCCCTATAGGATCAAAGCCTTTATCCATAGGAAACCGTGTCGGCCGCCCTACGGATCGCAATGCTGTGAACACAGCATTCACGAAGATCGACCACTCGTACCGTAAAACGTATTCTGTGGTTTTGCGAAAAGTTTGGCACACCCTCTGCCTAGAACTCCATAGTAGTTTCTTTTGGCATTTTTCAAACTCTATAACTGAAAAAGTCCATCCGAGCATTTGTCACTTCGGGCTCGTTAAAACATCGAAGGAGACTAGAGTCATCTTTAGCTTTTTCTCGACTCTTAAAAAGTGAAAAAGCAAGTTGTGTCTAAAGCGTCGTTATAAAATTTATTTTAAACGGAACATAATCACCTCCTATTCCTGCGTTGATCTGTAGGTTGAGAACATGGAACGCCCCAACCAAGGAATTCCACATGATGGAAATCCTAGTCCTTTCTCCTCTTGGGGAGAAGTTGGTGCACCCCACATGGCCACATTGTCGCTTCCAGGACTGACAATTGGCCTGTCTATTTGGCTTTTCTCAACCAATGTAGTTCAGAACACCATGGTTCCTGAATAGTCGAGTCAACAGTTAGATGAGTCTAGAGCTGCCCACCAGCCTTCTATTTCCTATAACTTTTCCTCCAATCCTTCATCTTCGAAAGGTAGAGCCGGAAAAAGCCAAGCTCCCATGGAGAAGAAGGAGAAGAAGAAGAAAGAGAAGAAGAAGAAGGAGCCTAAGGCGATTGGGGGTAAGCACAAGACATCTGACAAAAATCCACACACAGCACAGACCGGGCCTAAATCGCCATGTGTCATATGTAGAGGAGACCACATCCATAGAGATTGTCCCTGTATTCCCCGGATACTAAGGGACTGGTCCCCTCGGTTGCACAATCCGGGAGCATCAACCTCTGATAGCCATGTTGAATGCTTACCGTCAACCAACGAAAGTGAAGGTTCAAGACAAAGAGGGGGAGCAAGATCCCCCTATAGACTGTGTGAAGGCAATCACGCCATCCACCATTTTCCCTTCTTAGACGAAGCGAAGAGAGTTTTGGAAGATCGCCCGGTTTCACCGTTGAGACTTCCTCCTGGATACAAAAAACTCGTGCCAAGTCTTTCGTTGGTTGAAAATACAGCTGGCCCGCTCAAGTGGTCAGCTGAAGTGCCAGTCATTGAAAATGAACCTACTGAATCCAGACCAGACGAAAGTCTAAATGTCGATACGGTAGTTGACCCGGTTCTTCCTTCAGAGGTTTCATCCTCAAATGACACCGTCACTGAAGATTCATCTTCAAATGACACCCTCACTGAAGAGAATAAGGATGACACCATCCAGATTCTTTTCATCAACACAGATTCTGATGAGCATCAGGGCAATGCGCCCATTCCTTTATCGCAGGAAGGAACATCGTCAGGGTCATATCCGGCCGTGTATTCGGTCCCACCACCAAGCAACCTGGTTGTGTCCTTTGATTGGAACCAACTAGGCAGACCCCGGTTGCCAGCCAGTATACCATTCAGAATCATAGTCCAAATTTATAGAATGGTAATGGCTGGCACTATCATTGATGAAGGGGCATCTATGAGTATCCTTTCCTTTGTTGCTTAGAAAGCACTGGGTTCCCCGACGCTTTTGCCTGAGATAAGAAATCTCTCGGGTTTTGACAAAGGAACCAATCGACCATTAGGGATCCTCCCCAATGTACCTGTTACATTGAAAGGGAAGACTGTTCAAATGAACGTGATGGTCGTTCAAGGACCCTTGGATTATAACCTACTCCTTGGACGAGACTATATATATTGCATGGGAGCTATAGTCTCCTCACTCTTTAGAGTAATGTGTTTTCCACACGAAGGAAGAATGGTCAAGCTCGTAGACCAACTTTCATTTCCGGGATCACGCATCGCAAATAGTCAAATACAAACCCTGAATGGTCTATTCACTCAAGAAATGTCTCCACCCCCAGTCCTCCTTCCCGATGAGTGCGAGTGATTCGGAAAGATGGGACTGGAACCCAGGGAGCATGCATCCTGGTCTGTTTTGGGCAGAGGAAACCCTGGGTATAAGGTAGAATTTCCGCGAAAGAATATGACTAGTCCGTACCCCGTCCGTGGATGGAAGAGGGGTTGTTCTAGAACATGATTCTTTTGTCAAGGTTACTTGTTTGACAAAGGTCATTCACCATTGTCTACTTCGGTAGATAGTGCCGAGGAAATGTTTTCGTTTGATGGTGTTAACAAAACAATCTTTGGGTAACCAGAAAGAGGCAAGCCTCACCCTTTAAAACAAATGTTTTATCGGATAATTAGGGGCAGCCTTGAAATTGTATTTTATACCTGGGGGCATGCAAACCTTTTGGAGTGCAAGCTAGGAGCGGTTATTTATTTTTTTTTGGGATTAGCCGTTTCCGAATTTGCATAAAGAAAGGATGAGAGGGAGCATAGCTTATGTGAGGCGCAAGCTCTATAAAAATTGGAGTCTTACAGGAGACATTTCTTATCTTATGACTGGTATTTCGAGCAGTTTTACCGCGGAATTTATGCTCGTTAAAAAATAGAAAAGTGAGATCCAAGCAGTTTTATAAATAGTTCATGCTCGTTAAAAAATAAACATAAGATCGAGCAGTTTTACCGTGGAATGTATGCTCGTTAAAAAATAGAAAAGCGTGAGCAAGAGTTTCCTCCAGAGTTTAAGCTCATTAAAAAATGAACCTATTTCGGTAAATAACCATTGTGATCGTAAATTTATTAGCCATAAAAAGCCTTAGTCGTGTTTGCACCTGTCACCTCCATTCCATTTGGCCGATCGTTCACCCCCATATGATTGTTTACCCATTTTGAGGAACAACTGCGAAGAGTGATTTCACCTAGCCATCCTTGTGACACTGCCGTGATTGGAAAATTCCAACCTATACCTGGAATCTGTTGCTATCCCTGTTTATCACTCGTTCCTCAGAAGACGAGTCTTCTTTGAGCTCTTTTCATCTGACTCGTAAAATATGAAAAGTTTGTCGAGTTTTGGCCTTCCAGCTCGTTAAAAGGACCGGAAGAGCTATCCCTCCTCTAGATTTTAATCTTTTTGGACCTGAGGGATTATTACACAAAAAGGTCGAGCGCTTGTTTTATTCGGCTCGTTAAAGTTATCAAAAACTCATCCCTTCTGTATTGTTTTATAATTTTTCGGACTTAAGGGATTAGATGACGAAAAAGGAATTTTGGAGTTAACTTTATGTACCTTTTTAGACTCTCTAAAAATGAAAAGGACTGAGTTTTCCTTGTCATTAGACTCGTTAAAATGATTAAATAGCGACAAACTTGTCTTTAGACGAGAATGAGTTTCCCTATCGCTAGGCTCGTTAAAACATAGCGATGGGCTTGCCCGAAGGGCAGGTTATAGAACAAGCATATGTTATCCTCCTCAAGCTTGACAAAAATAAAGAGGTACTGGTCAGAAATGACTAGGGAAAAATTGGGAGAACCTCAAAGCTTTAATGGTAGCAAGTCGCTCTTGAACATGACAATTTTCCTCCGTATCACATCGGGTTGGGTTGTTTCATTCACCGGTCTCATCACCATGGTCCTCGCCAAACCATCCACTTTTGGGGTAATGCTACCGATCCATCGTATCAGTGTCGTTATATGTTCAGGAGATGTTGTTCAGAAAGAGCCAACCGTGTCCCATCCACTGCCATACATTATCCTTCATCCACCCATGATCGCCACCCTGAATCATATTTCACAGATTGTTTTCACCTCCACTAAAATCATTAGCTCCGTTCCGTGTCACTGATGTGGGATTCATTAAGGCCCTCCTTTGACGGATCGCTTCTTGTCGACTTTAGCTCATTATCCAAGAAGTTGATCTAGGAAAACCCCCCTCAGTACTTTGAAGCTTGCATGCCTCAATGGCAAGTTTCTCACTTCCGGCGACAGGTATACATCAATGACCTTCGACCAGAAGATTTTGCGTGGTGTTCGACGCCAAGTCCTATATTCACACCACGTGAATTGTACTGCAGTACCTTGAGGGTCATTATCATTATCGGTGATTCCTCTTGCGCTTGTTAACGGTTTACATCATTGACTGGTAATCAAGCGATGTCTTTCCATGTTCGACTTCAGCGCAATTCTCACATGGATCGACTTGTACTTAGAGTGGAGATCGAACGAGTTTGAAGACCCCAGATCTAGTTTCATCCATTCGGGCTGCGATATATATTCAGGAAACATAAAGACATTTGACATGTACATCTGCATCAGATGATCATCCTACTCAAAGGATGATAATTTCAGCAGAGAATTATCTGTCTATCATCAGACGATCGTCTGTTCTATGTACTAAAATGAATTTATAAAGCTGAGCATGGGAATGCCCGCCTCAGCTAGATCATGAAAGCAGAATGAAAAATAATGTATTGTATTGTATTTTATTACAGGTCACCTATCAGCGATTGAATGAACTTCGGATCCTCCTAATAAAGCATTTCACTCGATAAACGACCTCATACTTTAGGGGGCAACTGTTATAGACATTTTTGTGCCTTACAGCATGAAGCATGAAATGTCAATAATCTAAGGGATCCAAAGTCCCTAAACATGTTGTTCCTACCCCTAGAGGAACAAGGTCAGCAAACCACAGCACTGAAAATCAGTTCTCCACCTGAAAACGCTCAAAAACAAGCTATTTCTGGATCATGTCAACTGCTCCACTGAGCATCTGCGCTGAATGTCAACTGCTCCACTCGGTACCTGCGCTAAATGTCAACTCCAATGAAGGCTACCTGCGCTGGACGAGATTGGCCAAGTGGCACAGTCGTTCTTCAAGGTGTCAATGCCCAGGAAGCTTCCCAAATGACACTTGGATTAGGGAATTCGCCTATTGATGAGTAAGAGGGTCTGGATCTCCAAGTGGAAGCAAGAACCTCCAAGTGGACTCAAGAACTGAAGAATAACTGAAGTGGGAGAGGACACTAGTCAGCTTCATGCCAGTCTCAAGCTGACTCATCCTTTCTCCAAAACTCCTATATATAGAGCTCTCTCATGAGGTCTGGGGAGGCTGGAATCTTGTGACTGTAAGGAAGTGTTGTTGGTTTGAGTAGAGAACTATTGGTTGATTTTCTTGAAGGAGGTGAAGAGGAGATTTCTTTCTGCTAGGAGGTGTTGCTGGATTGGGCCTCTTATGGTTGTAACACTCTCAGAACTTTACTTCTTCCATTAATAAAGCATTTGGGGTTCTTCTATATGCATGTATCTCAATGGTGTATTGTTATGCTTGTATACTTGATTTATTCTAATCCTTGAATCAATTATGAATGTATGCTTCTTGTAGTTTCCCTCTCTTGTCATTTTTGCAGGATCTTGGTGTAGCTGGGCCAGTGAAAGAGCAAGGGGCTGGGAGCAAGCAGCAAAGAGGGAAGATTGGATCAATCATTAGCGGAAGACAACGGTTAGTGGATCTCTTTCTCCTCTCTCTTACATCTCATAAAGAAGTAATCTCGAATAGCTTTGCTTTGATTGTTGCTGAGGTACTATCACCCTTAGAGTGGGATAGGGTCATTCCGTATTGGATACTTTTCCCAACAACAAACCAACCACCATTTATAGTCAATTTTGACCAATTTCAGGTATTTAGATGTGGAATACCAACTCCATTGTCAAATTCCAAGTAAATACACCCTCATAACACTCGTAATTATGTAAAAAATAGCAAATTTACTTTAATTTTAAGACTCTCAGTCATAACCATCTGCAAGACCTTCGTTTACCTAAAATCCTCAAAAAATCCCAAGAACCTTTGCTAAAACCCCTGAGCATAAATCAAATCCACAGGAACTGAGTATGGTTGCCCCAATTAAAATGGATGTTAGACCAATTAGAACTCCCCATCTAGAGCTCGACCACCTTCCCCTCGTTGACAGGGACTTCCACATTAAAGATACCAGTGTAATAGAGCTCCTGATTAAAATTCATTGTTTAAGTAAAGATAGACACCTGAACTAGACCGATTACATTGCCCTTTGGAAATCCATTTTTCCCAGATACTAGTTACCCCAAGTCCATATCTTTCCCGAAATTGTTCATATGTGCTATACATGTTATGTCCCCAGCCATAAAACAGTAATGTATCATGACCAAAAGGTTCTATTCACCATAATAGCAGAGTCTATAAATGAAATGTTGAAATTCCAGCTAGGACCAAACCTAACCCCACTTTCAATTAGAGACTTGTTTGACCAATATCCCAAGCTAAGCCCTGTAAAATTGGCCCAATTATTCCAAACCTTCATCGTAGAGGAGAAAAACATCCCTAAGGACCCCCCTCCATGTATGTCAGTTATTTTCTCCAAATGGGGCCAGAGCATTGTAACCATGATATCCTCTATCTTGGGTTACTCTACCAATGAACACATTAATGAAATTATTCTTGCTTTCATGCTATTTATACCCCAGGGAAGCCTCCTGCATCCATATATGACTTTTCCAGTTTCATAACGGATAGAATACATGAGAAACTCACAAGAATGGGGTATGAGAGGGTGTTAAAATACTCCTCTGTATTATACCATCTATTTCTATATTACCAGTGAGAGAAGTTTCCCTTTACCCTCCAAAAGCTTGAGACCAGGGGCTAGCCCAGATAAGTTATCTTTTGGACCTCACTATTCCATGATTTTGGGTCACCTTATACATATTCTAACTTTATAGATTCTTTTGTGCATCTAGTCATGACCATGCTCACTGGGAATCCTCCACCTAGGATAAGCCTAGAAAAAAAAGAGAGTCCTCTAGCTTTCCATGCAGACCAAAGTGGGTGACTGGTACCTTTATCAGAACCATAGACAAATCAGAATATATGGCTCCATGCTTGCACCATATAAGTTGCCAAGATACCTCCACATGAGTTTGTTTGCCTTAGAGTATTATAGACAAATCATCAATGCAGATGAAGTAACCTTCATCAATCCCAAGAAGAAGGCAAACTTCAAAATCAAAGATCAGCTAGTGTAGAAATTTTGAATAATTTAACACATATTCAATAGAGATTATCCTGATCATGTACTATTGTGGAATACATACACAATACATAAGCTCCTCTACGTTGATCATCAATATAGCAGCATCAATAACAATAAAACATCAAGAGCATTCACACATTAACACAGTATGTAACCCGGGGAAAGCATCTCGCTAAAAACCCCACACTATCTGTATATTAATGATTGAGACCATGTAACATTACAAAGTACAATGCTTATCACAAGCAATCCAGTACCAACTCCAGGTGTTACACACAATACAACTCAGATGTGATCTCCAAATCCATTCCACTGCTTGCCTGCCTCCACTGCTCAATACCTGCTCAAGAACTGATGAGAATGGCTTACCAAACTCGTATTTCACCTCAAAATAATTGCTCACACTTTGTTGGACGTGAGCAAAGGCTACAATACTGGGAAAATACATGAGAAAACTCATTGGCATACTCAATCCCTTGATTGTGCAAGATCTGGTGCACAACTATAGCCACAAGTGATAGCAATCTGATTCTCTACCACCTATCCCTGTTGAACTGAACATGCACTAACATGCAACTGAGTTAACTGATGTATTCATTAGTTGCATCATGAGTTAATAATTAGTTTAACAACTCATCATTAGTCTATTTGCAGTTAGACTAATTACAACTAGTTTAACCAAGTCAAACTGAACACAACTCCATCAACTCCACAATCAACTCCACCAAACTCAACTGATTGAGTTCTAACTGAAGTCATGCATGCAACAACTCAACTGACTCATAAGAAAATCGTATTTCCTTCTGACAGCTGCATGTGCCACCTCTGTAGCTCAAACCGAAGTGCTCCGAGAGAATACGATCAAGTTTATAGTCCAAATATTATTATGAGACAATAATATTTGACTTTTCTATTTTTGACAGCCAGTCTAAAAATAGACTTTGATCACTCACACTATGATCACTCACACTTTGATCAAAAATAGAACTCCGTCTATTTTTCCCAACTTGACCACTCATCCATAAACAACAACCTGCAATCCATAGACATGATCCATATGTCTAAAAATAGACTTGCGCCAAAAATAGCCTGCGGGCCCACTTAGTGAAGGCGACTCTTTTCACTAAGCTCCATCATCTTGTTGCAATCTCAACAGCTAGGCCCCTTCATATGCAATTACAAAGAGGGAGGGAAAGAGGCAAACCTAATCTTGCAAAGAATGAAATTCCAAAGGAGCTTTGTATGGAGATATGACCCTTTGGAATTCATTACCAAGAAAAGGAAAAAGCTCAAGCTAGGACCTTTTATCCACCACCCCATACCAGAAATAGAGGCATATGCAAATCAAACAGAATGGGTGTAGGGTACTTTAGTAGACAGAGACGGCACAAGAGTAGATGTAGAAAATGCTCTTATTGATTTGGAAAAGTAGCTTGATGAGAGCTCTTTTCTGTAGGTACCAGAAGAGCAAGAAAGAACCATGAGTACCCCTCCAGTCATGAAGACTCCTCAGAATGAGGAAAAAATACCAAAAGGAAATAGAGAGGGAGCTTTCACATCAGGTATGGACACCTAAAATTTGCAACAGGAAACAAGAAAGAGGCAAATACTCAATCCGACCTCCGAACAAGAATACACAAAAGATTTGGCACAGGTGACCAATACAGAGGTAAACAGAAGCAGGCATCCCACTCCATCTGAAGGCATGCAAGAGCCTTCCACATCATAGACTCAGATGTTGGAAAGGCAACTTAGTGTGGAAGTATCTTCCTTAAACATGCCTCATGAAAAAGACCAAGACATCAAGGAAAGTTACAAGGAAATCAAAATGAGAAATGAAAGGCTCAAAGCCCAAACCTATTCTCAGTACCTAAAGCTAACTCCCACCAATCAAACAAGCCTAATGTCAACCTCTGATATAAAAGAAGGAAAGCTACAGTTGTCTTTTATTAAACCTACAACACAGCAAACCAAGACATCATCTGATTTCAAAAAGGTGGAGTTTGAAGTGTTGGCAAGGGATATTCATCCCATAGACCAGATTGAACTACACAAAAAGGCAGGAGAGATGATATAATCCACCCCTGACAGGTAAAGCCATAGCTTCCCATCAGCTACAGAACTCTTAGAACAACATTTCTGCATAATTTAAGTTAGAGAAGGCCTCCTCACAGGCCAAAGGTACAAGGATCAAGTCCTTAGAGGACTTAGTGATTGAATTGGGACACAACCCCAAGGATATAAAAGCTACAGAGTATCTTATAAAGAAGAAAAATGATGATATTGATACACTTAAGAGGAAATTAAAAATACCCCAGCTCCAACATCCTCAAACTCTAGAAGTCTTAGAGATTCAAACCAAACATGAGGAGTTGATGGACTTGGTCCTAAAGCTGAACGATTACTTAAAGGAGACAAAAGAGGAGTTGGACGCTTTAATTCAATTGAAGAAAAGAAACTTGGCCACAACTCTTGAAGATGTCATCCTTACAGTATCCACAGCAGTCCCCTCTACATTGGCAGCTTCAGTGGCACCAATAGCTCCACTTGCCACAGCACTGCGGGTAACAGCATAATCTACAACTGCAGCAGGTACATCAAGAGAGAATGCAACAGAATTGGTTAAGGCCATGGAAGAGATTTCTATCGAGGTTATAGAAATAAACAAGCTAAGGTAAAAGGTGGCAAGTTTAGAAACTGACTACAAACTTTCCCAGCTTAAGAAAAAGGATGAAGCACAAAAGGCCAAAGAATGAGTGAAAGAATAAAAGTCTTAGAAAAGGACTTAACACTGGAAAAGCCCCTTCGGCAAACCAAGGAAATGTTGTGGGACAATATCATTGACTCTATCAATGATATTTGGCCATCAATTCAAGTTATTTTTGTGCAAACAAAATTAGTAAAGATAACCACAGAAGCTATCTAAAAAGTAAAGGAGGAATTGGGACATAAGCCTGAGGATGCCGATAGACTCATCCATTTCCTCAACAACAAGAACAGATATGAACTCCAGGAGCTAAACATAGAAGATATAACTAAGACCGTTTTGGAAATAAGGAAGGTCCTTTCTAAAAGGAGCCTTATGCTTAACTTTGAAGAAAAGTGCCACAACATGCAGGCAGCCATTGACAGGTTCATGGCTAAATTCCAAATTTTGAGGGAGAAAGCTCTGTTGAGTCCTATGGTTATCAATGAAAAACTCACGATATAGTTGGACTATGGCAACAGACTGACATAGTTTGCTAAGGAACAAGTTGGCACTTCATCCATAAAAGCACTGCCAACAGGAAAAGTTTTGTACAACACCTTTGAGAACTTGTTTTTTCATGAGCATGAGATAAAACACTTATTCCTCACCAACCCCAATTTTGCCAAGTATACTAAAGCTGATGAATCTATAGGAGGATGATGAATGTAAAATTACCTGATTCAGAATGGTGGGAGACAATGACCAATTTACTGTGATAAGTTTACAACAAAAGGTTACTGGATAGTAAAAATGAGAGCAACCACGTAAACAGGTGAAAACAAGGTAGCATGGTAAACGAGTATCAAGGTCAAAGAGTATCAGTTGAAAGATAAAAGTTGAAGAAGATTCCAGTGTGAAACACCACTTCTGCAAGCCAGCACAAAGGGCTAAATATCCAACCATAAAATCCAACAATACCAAATAAAAAGGGACATCATGAAACAGTTCAATAGTTGTCTCTATCTTCTAGCAAGAAGATATTTGTATTTCCTAGAATAAATCTCAAGTTTGTTTTGAGATATTTTGTAATAATTTTTGTATAAGTACTTCATAATTCGAATTATGTAGTGTGGATTATTAGACATTTCTACATATTTTCTTGGTCAAAGACTGTAAGCTATTGTATCACTTTTGGATCAGCAAGATCGATTAATGAATAAAGTCAAGACATTTCACTCGATTCATGTGTATTTTGAAGTACAAACAGGTATTCTCTTTTGTGTTGTTACCCTTCTTTAAAGTGTTTTTCCATAAACTTTAATGTATCTAAAATCTTAATGCTATAATACGGAATGATATCTCAGAATTTTCTTCACTGTACTCTGTTTTAACTAGTATGCATTTAAATGTTTTCTACTAATTGTTTAAGTTAAGGAATTCTTGATTGCTCCTCAGTTTAGGTAGTTTTCCCTTGAATCTATTTTAAAGGATCCTTGATTGCCCTTTTCTCATGATTATCCTCTACTCCTCATTTTAATCCCGGTTTGAGAATTCTTAAGTTCTCTCTCACCTTGGTTAATATCATTTCACCCATCTCGCCCAAAGACCTGCACTTCACTCTGTTAGCTTTCCCTTTGAACACTCCCTTTAATGAGTTAATCCTAGTTTTTTTATCCTTCTTTGACTCCATAGCCCAATGGTTCAAGGACTTTGTTCTATCTATCTGTTTTAAGGATTCCACCATCCAACCTTTAATACGAATCAATACCCCCCCTAAACCTTAAGAACTAGCCTAAAATCCCAACAAACAAAGCTAAATCAAATAGAGAGAGCCCTCTCTGAGTCATAGGTTGGCTAGAGCCTATACCTAAAAGATTGGCTTGTGGTTACCTCCATCTTTTCCTTCTTCTGATAACTTCTAGGGAAAAATTCTAAGTGATAACATAGTGGCAACCATACTTGGGATCACTCAAACCCTCAGTCCTAATGAATCTTTAAGAAACGTTTAAATATCTATTTTGTTCCTCTTAAAGTAATTTATTAGAGGTTATTTTCAAAAATCTTGCAAAAGAAAACATTTAGAATTTTTTTGGAATTCTGTCTTCAAGGAGAACTCATTATACTAGGTCTAATCCAGACCCAAATCCTGCCCCAGTAGTTGATAATCCTGACCTCATTCCAAGAAAATCCAAAAAAGAAGAAAGTTCAGCTAGTCCCTTACCATTAGTTAAAGCTAATTCATGTCCTGATGAGTGGTTGTTTTTAGAAGATCTTCCCTTCGATGAGAAATTTGATTTGCCATTATTTAAAGAAAAGTCTAAAAGTGAAATATACGACACTATTCTAGATCCTGATTTCACTGCAAACCTTGAAGTCTAAAAGGTCAACAAGTCAATTGATGAATACATTCTAAATTCTCCACATTCATCCCTTAGTACTTCCAAGATCCTTGAGCTTTCTGAACAATTTTCCACTACTCTTATTTCACCATTGTTCCCTTCAACTTCTGAAGTTCATTCCCCACCACCATTTATACCTTCACTCCCTCACTAACCTATTATTACTCATTCATCACTTACCAATCCTAGTTCTTCATCCACTACTGCATCATCTCCAAGTACTTCAACCCCACATCCTAACCCCTCCCAGGTTAGAGCAATGGATAATAGATATGATCCTCTCATTTTTCCTACCTAGCTTGGTGCTACGCCAACAGACTACCAAAGTAAAATTGTTCAATTTGATGGCACAGGACATTGGACTCGACAACAACATGTCAACAAGATAACATATTACTTTTAGTTGCACGAAATTGACATAGATAATGTTCGGATGAGACTCTTTTCCTAGTCTTGAGCTAGTGATGTTAGGAAATGGTTTAGAGTGTTGACTGCTAATAAAATTGATAGTTTAGATACATTTCACCAGCCATTTTTGAACAGACGGGAAAAGAAAAAGAACCCCTACAAATCCTTTTAGAATATGAGAACATTAGAAGGGGACCTAATGAAATTGTTCAAGATTACTACACTAGATTCAACAATATATATAATTCCATCCCAATTAACCTTAGACCTCCACCTGACTTAGCGTTAATAAAATTCCCTGATGGTTTTGACACATATATGGCATTCCAACTCATGGAAAGAAACCTCCCAACGTTATAATAAATGCAAAGTGTGGCAATTAGTGTAGAGGCTAATTTGTTAGCTAAAAGAGCTAGAGTTACAAATGAAAAAGAGGAAATGCAAAAGATGAGGCTTCATGATCTGAAATTAAGATAGATAGTCCAGAAAAAAGTATGGAAAAATTAATGGATAGCATAGAAAACATAGAGAGGAAACCTTAATGGGATAACTAACAAGCTAATCTGGTTAGAAACCCTAATTTCAGAAAAAAAACAAAACCAAAACAGTGGAAAAAATGGACCAGAGCAGAACATTAGGCCTCCTTTCCAAGAAATTATGCAGAAGCATCCACTCCAAAAGATCCTGAACAAGATAGACAAATTAACCTAATGGGAGTAAATGATGAAGACTCTATTTTTCTAACCCAAGAGGATCAAGAACTGCATATGCTGCAGCAATTGCAAATCCAGTCCAAAGAGTCATTTGATTATAAACAAGGATATGATTTTTCCATTTTTGAAGTACATAAGTAGTATAACCTAAGGAGTATAAATAAAATTGATTCCCCTGACCAAACCAAGAAAATAGTGCAAAATCAACCCAAGAAAATCAAAGAAACCCCTATTTCTAAAATTCTTCACATTCTCCCAAAGAGAAACATAATCCTTTTGGCCCAACCATCGTAGATATAACCCCTAATCAACCTTCTAATGATCGAACATCCACTTCAATTCCCACCAAGGATTCAATGGACAAAGCTCAAGACACTAGAATTGAAAATCCACATAAGGAGGTCCCCAACAAAGAAAAAGAAGACCATCCTACTCAAATACCTATTGTGAAAATTCAAAAACCTCAAACAAGAAAAGCCCCTTTGCCATTTAATTTGGGAGCAGAGGTAGCTAAGATAAAAATTTTAGTTCCTTTAAGAGAACTAATCAAAAATGAAACTTACAAATCACAGATAAACCAGACCTTAAACATTGCTAAAAATGAGGATTCCGTAAATTTGTTTGATGATCTGTCAAAACTCATATTTGGCCCAGATGTTCATGGAAAACCATTAGAATGAGGAATTCCACCTTTTTATATTAGCCTTAGTATCCATGAAAAAATTATTCACAATGCAATGTTGGATTTTGGGGCCTCCCACAACATAATTCCCAAATCAGTAATGGAGAAATTAAACCTAGAAATTACTAGGCCTTATAAAGAGTTATTCTCATTTGACTCAAGTCAAGTAAAGTGTCTAGGGTTGGTTAAAGACATTTGTGTCACTGTAGTCCAATATCTTACCAAAAGCATCCTCATGGATATTGTGGTTGCTAACATCCCACCAAAGTATGGCATGTTGTTATCCATATCATGGGGAGCCAAACTTCAGGGATCCTTACAACTAGCTATGTCATATGCAACAATTTCTATTTTTCGACAACCTAAGAAACTATACCAAGAAACCTTAATGAAATATATGTTAAGTATCCAAGATCGACCTCAAAACTTTCCTATCTACTCCATACATTCAGATATTGATTCTTTTATCCTGTATAATGTTGATCAAACACAAGAAGAAATTTCAAACAGTATTAATACAAAACCAAAAGAAATTGCAGTTTCTTCCCAAACCGAAACTAACCAAACTACAGAACTTTTCAATGAACTAGATGGTCAAATTGCTACAAGTGATGAAAAGATTATTTCACCATATGGGGAGAATTATGTGAATGAAATATTATGGCATTTAGAATTTGATGGATCAGTCAGTAAGTTAGGAGATGAAGAAGGAGTGTGAATATACAATTTGGAAAATGATTACTCAGAAGGTCATGCATATAGATTAAATTTTAAATGTACTAACAATATTACAGTTTATGAAGCCTTAATTTTAGGCCTTAAGTTAGTAAGGAATTTAGGAGCTAAAAGAGTTTCTGTCATGGGAGACTCTGAGTTAATTGTAAAAAAGATTAACGTTGTATATATGACAAAGGACCCTATATTGATTTGTTATATGGGAACTATTGTAGAAATACTTAACTGTTAGAAAATTAAATATTACAGAGCAATGGAACACGTAAAATATTGCAGAAATATAAACATAGAAAACACATAAAACAAGAGAGATACAGATATACATGGTTCACCCAGTTTGGGCTACTTCCACAGAGAAACAACCAGTCCTTTTTATATTATCCAGCAAACTGAAGAGATACAACCTACAACAGATCCGATGTAACACACTCTTCGCTCTCAATCTCCTCTCTCTTCCTCACTAAGAATACAAATATACATAGATGCAATACAATTCCATCATATATAGTGAGGGGTTGCCTTCTAGGGCAAAAAACCATAAACTAAACATAACTTCTACGTCAGATCATCCACCTAATGAATGGCCGAGATTGACTAGAAATTACTAGACTTTTACAAGGAAATTTTACATCAATTTTTAGCTTCAGGGGCGCTACCCCCGAACCCCCACCGGGGGACCAGTAGCCCCTGGACCCCCAAACCGGGGGGGATCGACCCCCCCCCCCCCCCCGCATGGAGTGGTGTACAATCTTCTTGTGGTATACATCCAACTGAGACCTTTGAATACAAAAGATAATCAGGCTCCACACCCAACAATCTCCCACTTGGAGACTGACTATAGCAACTCCATGGCTACTTTATTTTCTAGACAATGACTCCACTTTGGACTTGGCTATTTCTCATCTTCTTCATCATACTTGAAGACCAATTGAAACTGAGCAGATTCTCAGTTTCTCCCTGGTTAAAACTTTTGTTAACATATCTGTAGGATTCTAGCTAGTGTGTATCTTTTCCAGCTTCAACTGTCCATCTTACAACGTTGACCGTATGAAATGGTACTTGAGCTGTATATCCTTAGTCTTGGAATGAAATGCAAAGTTCTTTGCAAGATGTATGGCACTCTGGCTGTCATTGTATAACCTACCCAACTCCTGCTTCTTACCTAATTCATCCAGAAACCTTTGTAACCAAATCATTTCTTTACTAGCCTCTGTAGTAGCAACATACTCTACTTCTGTTGTTGAGAGTGCAACAATACTTTGTAGTTTTGAGACCCAACTGACAACTGTTCCACCTATAGTAAATACATATCTTGTAGTTCTCCTCCTATTATCTTTGTCACGTGCCATATCTACTTCAACATATCCCTATAGAGCAATGTTTGAACCACCAAAGCATAATGCTTGATTTGTGGTACCTCTCAAATACATGAGAATCCACTTCACCACCATCCAATGTTCTTTTCCTAGATTGTTCATGTACCTGCTTACAAATCCCACTGCATGTGAAATATCGGGCCTTGTGCAGACCATTGCATACATTAACCTTCCAACTGCTTATGCATATGGAACTTTAGACATATGATCCATTTCTTGCTGAGTCTTGGGACACGCCTCCTTACTTAATATGAAATGGCTAGCCAAAGGTATACTAACTGATTTTGCATTCTGCATATTAAACCTTTTCAACACCTTTTCGATGTACTCACTTTGAGATAATGTTAATTTGCAATTCTTCTTGTCTCTAGTTATTCTCATACCAAGGATTTGTTTCACAGCGCCCAAAACCTTCATTGCAAATGAGTTTGCCAATTTCCTTTTGAGCACATTTATTTCATGCATGTTAGAACCTACAACAAGCATGTCGTCTACATACAATAACAATATAATATAGCTGCTATCATTTTGCCTTTTGAGATAAACACAATGATCAGAGTGGCACCTAGTATAACCTTATTCAGACATAAATCTATCAAATTTTAGATACCACTGCCTTGGAGCCTATTTTAAGCCATACAAGCTCTTCTTAAACCTACACACTAGTTTCTCCTTCCCCTTTACCTCATATCCTTGTGGTTGCTGCATATATATCTCTTCCTCCAAATCCCCATGGAGAAAGGTTCTCTTTACATCTAACTTCTCAAGATGCAAATCTTCAGCCGCTACTAGGCTTAGAATAGTTCTGATTGAATTCATTTTCACAATAGGAGAAAATATCTCATAAAAGTCTATACCCTTTTTCTGTGGAAACCCTTTCACCATAAGTCTAGCTTTATACCTTTTTCTACCTCCATCTTCTTCCTTCAGCCTATAAACCCATTTATTCTGTAATGCTATTTTACCTGTAGGCAACCTGACTAAGTCCCAAGTCTGGTTATATGCTAAGGAGTCCATCTCTTCTTTCATGGATTGCTCCCACTTCTTCTTGGTTTCTACCTACACGTCTTCTTCATAACATTCTGGTTCACCATAATCAGTCAACAATACATAATAGAATGAAGGAGAGTATCGTTCAGGGGGTCTACTTATCCTGGTAGATATTATAACATCACTTTCAGGTGTTTGAAGTGCTTGTTGCTGTTGTGGTTGTTGTTCTGGCTGTTTATCATTATGATCTTCAGGCACCATCACTTTTTCTGTGATCTCGTCAAGTACTGTGTATTCTCTATTTTCTTTTTCTTATTTCTTTTCCTATAGCTGATCCTTATACAAAACCTTTTCATTGAATATGACATCTATACTTCTAATGATTTTATGTTTTTCATAATTATAAAAGTGATAACCAAAATCATTAACACCATATCCAATAAAGGTACATTTCTTTGATTTTGCCTCAAGCTTTGTTCTATTTTCTTTGTTAATGTGGACAAAAGCTTCACAACCAAAAGTCTTTAAAAAAGAGTAGTTTAGTTGTTTTCCTGTCCATGCCTCCTCTGGAATACCACTATCCAAGGAACTTGAAGGCCCTCTATTTATTAGATAAACAACAGTATCTACAACATCTGCCCAACATTGTAAAGGCAATCCTGCATGCAATCTCATGCACCTTGCACACTCCATGATTGTCCTGTTCATCCTTTCTGACACACCATTTTCTTGTGGTGTTCATGGAACTGTCTTCTCTCTATGAATTCCATTCTCAGAATAGTACCTATCAAACTCTTTGCTACAATATTCACCTCCATTGTCTGATCTGAGACACTTCAACCTTTTTCCTGTCTCATTTTCAACCAAAGCTTTACATTTCTTGAAAGTATCAAATACGTCAGATTTATTTCGAATACAATAAATCCAGGTTCTTCTAGTTGCATCATCAATAAAAGTAACATAATAACGAGAGCCACCAAGAGATGATACCTGAGCAGGTCCCCATACATCTGTATTCACAAGCTCTAATTTTTCACTCTTCTTTTCTTTCCCAACTCTAAGGAATCTGACTGTCTTTTGTTTTCCATAAACACAATTCTCACAGAATTTTAAATCAACATGCTTTAAGCCTAGCAATAAATTTCTTGAGTGAAGAATCTGCATCCCCTTCTCACTCATGTGCTTGAGCCTATGATGCCACAATGTCGTATCTTCTCCTATAGAGGTTAAAGCATTAACAAAATTAGAAATACCATTTCACAAGTACAATGTACCAACCTTTTCTCCTTTCGCTATTACCAGGGATCCTTTAGTTACCTTCCAGGTTTTATCTGTGAAAGTAGTTATGCAACTTTCAACTCCCAATTTCCCTATTGAAATCAGATTTTTCTTCAGATCTAGAACATGCCTTACCTCCTTCAATAGCCACTGATTTCCATTTTGTTGTTTTATGAAAACTGTACCCATTCCAATGATTTTACAGGGTTTATCATTACCTAATCGAACCTGTCCAAAATATTCTTGAACATAATCATGAAAATGTTTCTTATCGGTTGTGGCATGGAATGAGGCCCCTGAATCTACCACCTAGGCATCAACAATATTTTCTAGTGAAAGAATCAAAACATCTTGCAACACATCACCTATTACATTCGCTTCATGATGTTATAGACATTTTTGTGACTTGCAGCATGAAGCATGAAATGTCCATAATCCAAGGGATCCAAAGTCCCTAAAACATGTTGTTCCTACCCCTAGAGGAACAAGGTCAGCAAACCACAGCACTGAATAACAGTTCTCCACCTGAAAACACTCAAAAACAAGGCAATTCTGGATCATGTCAACTGCTCCACTGAGCATCTGCGCTGAATGTCAACTGCTCCACTGTCTACCTGCGCTGAATGTCAACTGCAAAGAAGGCTACCTGCACTGGGCGAGTTGGGACATGTGGCACAGTCATTCCTCAAGGTGTCAATGCCCAGGAATCTTCCAAAATGACACTTGGATCAAGGAATTCGACTGGTGATGAGTAAAAGGGTCTAGATCTCCAAGTGGAAGCAAGAACCTCCAAGTGGACTCAAGAACTGAAGAATAACTGAAGTGAGAGAGGACACTAGTCAGCTTCATGCCAAGTTCAAGCTGACTCATCCTTTCTCCAAAACTCCTATATATAGATCTCTCTCATGAGGTCTAGGGAGGCTGGAATCTTGTGAATGTAAAGAATTGATGTTGGTTTGAGTTTAGAACTATTGGGTGATTTGCTTTGAACGAGGTGAAGAGGAGATTTCTTTCTGCTGGGAAGGTGATGCTGGATTGGGCCTCTTATGGTTGTATCACTTCTTGAACTTTACTTCTTCCATTAATAAAGCATTTGAGGTTCTTCTATATGCACGTGTCTCAATGATGTATTGTTATACTTGTGTATTTGATTTATTCTAATCCTTGAATCGATTATGAATGTATGCTTCTTGTAGTTTCCCTCTCTTGCCATTTTGCAGGATATTGGTGTAGCTGGGCCAGTGAAAGAGCAAGGAGCTGGGAGCAAGCAGCAAGGAGAGAAGATTGGATCAACTACTAGCGAAAGACATCGGTTAGTGGATCTCTTTCTCCCCTATTCTACTTTCATAAAGAAGAAATCTTAGATAGCTTTGCTTTGATTGTTGCTGAGGTACTATCACCCTTAGAGTGGGATAGGGTCATTTCGTATTGGATATTTTTCCCAACAACAAATTGGCGACTCCGCTGGGGATCGTATCTTGTTGGTTGTTTGTGTTTTTGCTATTCATTTCCTAAACACATGGAGTACCGAATCGAACTGCATTTGGATCTTTCAAATGCAAAGTAGAGGGCAGCTACTCTAGCTCAGTTTCTGGGCATGTTTATGATTTGAAGAGCTGATCCACAAGGACTCTGAATAGCTCTTAGTGATAGCTTTTCATCCTCCTTTTCATCCTTTAGTGTGTACTTGATTGATATCTTTTGATTTGGCCAAAAACTATTGATTCTTGAGCAATCTGTAACCCGGAAATTGAGAAAAACGAGGGTTTCTCTCTTCATTGCAGGCACTGTGAAGGCAGTCTGCATTTCATCGTAGGTCCCGAAGGGGCTACCTGCGCCGAATGTCAAACTGACAGTGTACTACCTTCGCTGAACCAGTTAGGCCTTGTGCAACTGGGGTTCCCTGCTTTCTGTTGCCCTGTTTTCATCCCTGTTTTTGCAGCCTATTATCAGTCAATGTACCTATCTGAAACCACCTTTCTTTGCCACTATTCCGCCTCAGTTGTATAAAGAAACTATATTTTTTCTTTGTGTATTTCTTAAATCATTTGCAGTTTCCCATAATGAAAGCGAACTAGTCTTGCTGTGGCCTCTTAGATCTAGACCTGTGATAAAGTGTCGTTCTGATCTCAAGAGTTAGTTTGTTTGCTGTTCATAGCTGATTGAGCTTTTGCTTTCGTCATATGGTTTGAATTTATGTATTTCTAGTGTTGAAACAAGTAAATCTTAAGGTGTCTTTTGATTTTGGACAAAAGCTTGTTTGCTTTGACTTGAAATTGAATTCAAAGTTATACAACAACTTTCTTCTTGTAATACATCAACATTAAGAAAGAGAAAAGAAATACCTACATTGTGCATGTGCATTTTGACAGCTTGCATGTTGATTTACGAAAAAGTGAATTAGTGTGTGCTCTATGATCTGTGTGAAAAGATGATGTCTTTCTTTTCCATCAGTAGTTAAGATTTTCATAAGTTGAAAAGATTGAAAAAGCTTGCTTATCATCTTTAGACTGCATTTAGGAGTTGTACCATACATCTCGTGGTGATCCATAAAGGCAAACTGCTAAACAAGATCAACCTTAAAATAAATTGAATTTACATAACAACACTTTGAAACATAACGCAAACACATAGAGGTCTAAGCTAGAGACGTGTTCCGGCGTCGTTAAACGTGATATCTTAGCGTTGAGTGGTTGGGTGATTCCTCCACGGTGAAGCGATAAGTATCAATACGGACTTGTGCTCCCACGTACCGTCGCGTATATATTGGGAGACCCCTATAGGAACAAAGCCTTTATCCATAGGAAGCCGTGTCGGCCGCCCTACTGATCGCAATGCAGTGAACACATCATTCACAAAGATCGACCACTCATACCGTAAAACGTATTCTGTGGTTTTGCGAAAAGTTTGGCACACCCTCTGCCTAGAACTCCAGAGTAGTTTCTTTTGGCCTTTTTCAAACTCTATAACTGAAAAAGTCCATCCGAGCATTTGTCACTTCGGGCTCGTTAAAAAATCGAAGGAGACTAGAGTCATCTTTAGCTTTTTCTCGACTCTTAAAAAGTGAAAAAGCAAGTTGTGTCTAAAGTGTCGTTATAAAATTTATTTTAAACGGAACATAATCACCTCCTATTCCTGCGTTGATCTGTAGGTTGAGAACATGGAACGCACCAACCAAGGAATTCCACATGATGGAAATCCTAGTCCTTTCTCCTCTTAAGGAGAAGTTGGTGCGCCCCACATGGCTACATTGTCGCTTCTAGGACTGACAATTGGCCTGCCAATTTGGCTATTCTCAACCAATGTAGTTCAGAACACCATGGTTCCTGAACAGTCAAGTCAACAGTTAGATCATTCTAGAGCTGCCCACCAGCCTTCTACTTCCTATAACTCTTCCTCCAATCCTTCATGTTCGCAAGGTAGAGCCGGAAAAAGCCAAGCTCCCATGGAGAAGAAGGAGAAGAAGAAGAAGGAGCCTAAGGTGACTGGGGGAAAGCAAAAGACATCTGACAAAAATCCACACACAGCACAGACCGGGCCTAAATCGCCATGTGTCATATGTAAAGGAGACCACTTCCATAGAGATTGTCCCTGTATTCCCCGGATACTAAGGGACTGGTCCCCTCGTTTGCATAGTACGGGAGCATCAACCTCTGATAGCCATGTTGAATGCTTACCATCAACCAGCGAAAGTGAAGGTTCAAGACAAAGAGGGGGAGCAAGATCCCCCTGCAGACTGTGTGAAGGCAATCACGCCATCCACCGTTGTCCCTTTTTAGACGAAACAAAGAGAGTTTTGGAAGATCGTCCGGTTTCACTGTTGAGACTTCCTCCTGGATACAAAAAACTCATGCCAAGTCCTTCGTTGGTTGAAAATACAGCTGGCCCGCTCAAGTGGTCGGCTGAAGCGTCAGTCATTGAAAATGAACCTACTGAATCCAGACCGGACGAAAGTCCAAAGGTCGAAATGGCAGTTGACCCGGTTCTCCCTTCAGAAGTTTCATCTTCAAATGACACCGTCACTGAAGACTCATCTTCAAATGAAACCCTCACTGAAGAGAATAAGGATGACACCATCCAGATTCTTTTCATCAACACAGACTCTGATGAGTGTCAAGGCAATGCGCCCATTCCTTTATCGCAGGAAGGAACATTGTCAGGGTCATATCCGGCCGTGTATTCGGTCCCACCACCAAGCAACCTGGTTGTGTCCTTTGATTGGAACCAACTAGGCAGACCCCAGTTGCCAGCCAGTATACCATTCAGAATCATAGTCCAAATATACAGAATGGTAATGGCTGGCACTATCATTGATGAAGGGGCGTCTGTGAGTATCCTTTCCTCTATTGCTTGGAAAGCACTGGGTTCCCCGGCGCTTTTGCCTGAGATAAGAAATCTCTCGGGTTTTGATAAAGGAACCAGTCGACCATTAGGGATCCTCCCCAATGTGCCTGTTACATTGAAAGGGAAGACCGTTCAAATGAACGTGATGGTCATTCAAGGACCCTTGGATTATAACCTACTCCTTGGACGAGACTATATATATTGCATGGGAGTAATAGTCTCCTCACTCTTTAGAGTAATGTGTTTTCCACACGAAGGAAGAATGGTCAAGCTCGTAGACCAACTTTCATTTCCAGGATCACACATCGCAAATAGTCACATACCAACCCTGAATTGTCTATTCAATCAAGAAATGTCTCCACCCCCAGTCCTCCTTCCCGATGAGTGCGAGTGATTCGGAAAGATGGGACTGGAACCCAGGGGGCATGCATCTTGGTCTGCTTCGGGCAGAGAAAACCTTGGGTATAAGATAGAATTTCCGCGAGAGAATATGACTAGTCCATACCCCGTCCATAGAGGAAGAGGGGTTGTTCTGAAATAGGATTCTTTTGTCAAAGTTACGTGTTTGACAAGAGCCATTCACCCTTGTCTATTTCGGTAGACAGTGACGAGGAAATGTTTTTGTTTGAAGAAGTTAACGAAACAATCTTTGGGTAACCAGAAAGAGGTAAGCCTCCCTCAATAACACATATGTTTTGTCTTTGAGTAGTGTTCTTCTCTTGTCGCAAGTAGCTGCTCTCTTGTCACAAGTAGCTGTTCTCTTGCGATCTTGCAAAAGATCTGTTAAAAGTTGGGCTGACGGGAAGCCGCATAAGACCCGTTAAAAATAACGAGAAGACAAGTATTGTTAACATTAGACTAGCAAGACGACAATTAGCTGTGAACACCCAAAGAAAAGCAGAGGTGGGGGAGAGGAGGGGCAACCTTGAAATTGTATTTTATACCTGGGGGCATGCAAACCTTTTGGAGTGCATGCTAAGAGCAGTTATTTATCTGTTTTTGGGATTAGCCGTTTCCGAACTTGCATAAAGAAAGCATATGGAGTAAAGCTTAGTGAAGATGAAACTCCTTAAAAAATAGAGATCTCACAGGGGACATTTCTTATCTTATGACTGGTATAATCGAGCAGTTTTAGCATAAAGTTCATGCTCGTTAAAAAATAAACGCAAGATTCGAGCAGTTTTACCGCGGAATTTATGCTCGTTAAAAAATAGAAAAGCGAGATCCGAGCAGTTTTAGCACATAGTTCATGCTCATTAAAAAATAAACATAAGATTGAGTAGGGTTTTGGCACATTCAAGCTCGTTAAAAAATGAACCTATCCCGGTAAATAACCACTGTGATCGTAAATTTATCAGCCATAAAAAGTCTTGGTCGTGTTTTGCACCTGCCACCTCCATTCCATTTGGCCGATCGTTCACCTCCATATGATTGTTTACCTATTTTAAGGAACAGCTGCGAAGAGTGATTTGACCTAGCCATCCTTGTGACACTGCCGTGATTGGAAAATTCCAACCTGTCCATGGAATCTGCTGCTATCCCTGTTTATCACTCGTTCCTCAAAAGACGAGTATTCTTTAAGCTCTTTTCAACTGACTCGTAAAATATGAAAATTTTGCCGAGTTTTGGCCTTCCAGCTCGTTAAAGTGACCAGAAGAGCTATCCCTCCTCTAGATTTTAATCTTTTTGGACCTGAGGGATTATTGCACAAAAAGGTCGAGCGCTTGTTTTATTCGGCTCGTTAAAGTTATCGAAAACTCATCCCTTCTGTATTGTTTTATACTTTTTCAGACTTAAGGGATTAGATGACGAAAAAGGAATTTTGGAGTTAACTTTCTGTACCTTTTCATACTCTCTAAAAATGAAAAGGACCAAGTTTTCCTTGTCGTTAGACTCGTTAAAATGATTAAATAGCGACAAACTTGTCTTTAGACGAGAACGAGTTTCCCTATCACTAGACTCGTTAAAACATAGTGATGGGCTTGCCCGAAGGGCAGGTTATAGAACAAGCATATGTTATCCTCCTCAAGCTTGACAAAAATAAAGAGGTACTGGTCAGAAATGACTGGGGAAAAATTGGGAGAACCTCAAAGCTTTAATGGTAGAAAGTTGCTCTTGAACATGACATTTTTCCTCCGTATCACATCGGGTTGGGTTGTTTCATTCACCGGTCTCATCACCATGGTCTCGCCAAACCATCCACATTTGGGGTAATGCTACTGATCCATCACATCAGTGTCGTTATATGTTCAAGAGATGTTGTTCAGAAAGAGTCAACCGTGTCCCATCCACTACCATACATCATCTTTCGTCCTTTCATGACCGCCACCCTGAATCATATTTCACAGATCGTTTTCACCTCCATTAAAATCATTAGCTCCGTTCTGTGTCACTGATGTGGGATTCATTAAGGCCCTCCTTTGATGGGTCGCTTCTTGTCGACTTCAGCTCATTACCCAATAAGTTGATCTAGGAACAACCCCCTCAGTACTTTGAAGCTTGCATGCCTCAATGGAAAGTTTCTCACTTCCGGCGACAGGTATACATCAATGACCTTCGACCAGAAGATTTTGCGTGGTGTTCGACGCCAAGTCCTATATTCACACCACGTGAATTGTACTGCAGTACCTTGAGGGTCATTATCATTATCGGTGATTCCTCTCGCGCTTGTTAATGGTTTACATCATTGACCGGTAATCAAGCGATGTCTTTCCATGTTCGACTTCAGCGCAATTCTCACATGGATCGACTTGTACTTAGAGTGAAGATTGAACGAGTTTGAAGACCCCGGATCTAGTTTCATCCATCCGGGCTGCAATATATATTTAGGAAATATAAAGACATTTGACATGTACATCATTGCAGCAGATGATCATCCTACTCAAAGGATGATAATTTCAGCAGAGAATTATCAGTCTACCATCAGACGATCGTCTGTTCTATGTACCAAAATGAGTTTATAAAACTGAGCATGGGAATGCCCGCCTCAGCTAGATCATGAAAGCAGTATGAAAAATAATGTATTGTATTGTATCTTATTACAGGCCACCTCTCAGCGATTGAATGAACTTCGGATCCTCCTGATAAAGCATTTCACCCGATAAACGACCTCATACTTTAGGGGGCAATTGTTATAGAATTTGTTTTGCCTTGCAGCATGAAGCATGAAATGTCCATAATCCAAGGGATCCAAAGTCCCTAAAACATGTTGTTCCTACCCCTAGAGGAACAAGGTCAGCAAACCACAGCACTGAATAACAATTCTCCACCTGAAAACACTCAAAAACAAGGCAATTCTAGATCATGTCAACTGCTCCATTGAGCATCTGCGCTGAATGTCAACTGCTCCACTGTCTACCTGCGCTGAATGTCAACTGCAAAGAAGGCTACCTGCGCTAGGCGAGTTGGGACATGTGGCACAGTCATTCATTAAGGTGTCAATGCCCAGGAAGCTTCCAAAATGACACTTGGATCAAGGAATTCGACTGGTGATGAGTAAAAGGGTCTAGATCTCCAAGTGGAAGCAAGAACCTCCAAGTGGACTCAAGAACTGAAGAATAACTGAAGTGAGAGAGGACACTAGTCAACTTCATGCCAAGTTCAAGCTGACTCATCCTTTCTCCAAAACTCCTATATATAGATCTCTCTCATGAGGTCTAGGGAGGCTGGAATCTTGTGAATGTAAAGAATTGTTGTTGGTTTGAGTTTAGAACTATTGGGTGATTTTCTTTGAAGGAGGTGAAGAGGAGATTTCTTTCTGCTGGGAAGGTGATGCTGGATTGGGCCTCTTATGGTTGTATCACTTCCTGAACTTTACTTCTTCCATTAATAAAGCATTTGAGGTTCTTCTATATGAACGTGTCTCAATGATGTATTGTTATACTTGTGTATTTGATTTATTCTAATCCTTGAATCGATTATGAATGTATGCTTCTTGTAGTTTCCCTCTCTTGCCATTTTGCAGGATCTTGGTGTAGCTGGGCCAGTGAAAGAGCAAGGAGCTGGGAGCAAGTAGCAAGGAGAGAAGATTGGATCAACCACTAGTGAAAGACATTGGTTAGTGGATCTCTTTCTCCCCTATTCTACTTTCATAAAGAAGAAATCTTAGATAGCTTTGCTTTGATTGTTGCTGAGGTACTATCACCCTTAGAGTGGGATAGGGTCATTCCGTATTGGATACTTTTCCCAACAACACATGATTAGTTACTTGCTGCATGTTTCCTTCTTTTCCCTTCTGAGACTTGCAGTATTTCTTTAGGTGTCCTTTCTTCCCACATTTCTAGCACACTATCCCCGTTCTGGACTTTGATCTACCTTTTCTTGACTTACTGCGATATCTAGGGCTCTTTCCTCTTTCCATTTTTCTTCCCCTAGTCTCTGCAGTCAAAGCATTACCTGATGTCTCACCGGAGCTTTTCCGTCGTATTTCCTCGCTAAGGATTTCCCCGAAAACATCATCAAACTTTAAAGTACTAGATCCAAAGACAAAGTTCTAATGGCCATACCTAAACCATTCCAACTTTCTGGCAATGAGCACAGAAATAACAGTGCCCTAACTTCATCATCAAAAGTTACCCCTACAGAACTTAATTGACTTGTAACTGTATTAAAATCAGTTAAATGATTAGCAATAGATCCACCTTCTGACATCTTCATATTAAATAAACGCTTCATAAGAAATACCTTATTTGAGGCTGAGGGTTTTTCATATAGTTTTGCCAATGTCAACATTAAACCCTCCGTTGTCGTTTCCTTTGAAATATTAAATGCTACCGATGCCGCTAGGCACAACCGTATTATTCCAAGTGCCTTTCTGTCGAGAATATTCCATTCTATGTCTATCATACTCATCGACTTCTTTGTCTTTTTGCTCAATGGTAGGTACAGATCTCTCTGATATAAATAATCTTCCATCTGCATCTTCCACAGCTGGTAGTTTTGGCCGTTAAATTTTTCGACCCTAAACCTACCATCTTCCACCATTGCTCCCACTCGAACCAGGAAACCTTCTCTCCTACGAGTTTATTAGCCAAATAGACCTTCGGATCTGGTACCAGTTGTTAGAAAATTATATGCTACAGAGCAATGGAACACATAAAATATTGCAAAAATATAAAAATAGAAAACACATAAAACAAGAGAGACACAGATATATGTGGTTCACCCAGTTTGGGCTATGTCCACAAAGAAACAGCCAGTCCTTCTTTTTATATTATCTAGCAAACTGGAGAGATACAACCTATAGTAGATCCGTTGTAACACCCTCTTCGCTCTCAATCTCCTCTCTCTTCCTCACTCAAAATATAGATATACATAGACGCAATAAAATTCCCTCATATATAGTGAGGGGTTGCCTTCTAGGGAAAAAACCCTAAATTAAACATAACTTCTAGTAACAGATCGTCCGCCTAATGAACGACCCAGATTGACTAGAAATTACTAGACTTTTACAAGGCAATTTTACATCTATTTTTAGCTTCGAGGTCACTGCCCCCAAACCCCCGCACCCCCCCGTGTGGAGGGGTGTACAGTCTTCCTGGGGTATACATCCGGCTGAGACCTTTGAATACAGAAGATAATTAGGCTCCACACCCAACATTAACACTTTCCTAGAAACAAACCTTGCAGTAATTCCTAGAAAACATAACATGCAAGCCCATAGTTCAGCAATGTTTTCCAACACTTGAAAATTGCCCCTCCAGCCCAACCATCAATACACTTATAAAGTTAGGAATAGCCCGCAATTCTAGAAAATTTGAAGAATTGGCAAGTATTTTCTAATGATAAACAGATAAATAACTTTTTACTTTTAGAATAAGAGTTTGTAAAGACCAATATGGACACTCATACATCAATAGATCCTAACACTAAGAATAAGATAGAAATAAAGGGGATAGAAGGTGATGAAATGAATATATTTAACCCAAGTAAATTTACCAAATTAGATATAAATAACTTAGAAAAGGTTGCGATTGATGAAATAATCAGTTAAGAAACTGAAGTAATTAATCTCAATGACAATTTCTTACCAAAGGGATTAACCCCTTTGGAAGATTTATTTGATTCAAATGATGTTCCTAGGAAACCTAAAATGGAACCTTTAAGGTATAATATAGATGAATTTAGTATAGGCATCTATGAAAACCCTAAATTGATCAAACTTTCAAAATCATTACCACCAACTGAAAAAGTAAAATACATTGAGTTGTTGAAATAATTTCAGGATGTTTTTGCTTGGAGTTATGAGGACCTAAAATCCTATGACACCAACATCATCCAGCACACAATTCCTGTTAGGATATTCCGACACATAGGATATAGTTAAGTTCAACTTGGTCTAGTATAGAGTTAGGTTAGAGTTAGGTAAAGTGTGTTTCTTTACCGTTGTACATTTTGTAACTTACAATCCGACGGTCACGATATGTAGTGATCCGACGGTTCACTCTCACCTCGGTATTACCGACACTTGATCCGTGGCTTGACACCCGATTGGTCCATGAGTTCTATTTAAAGCGCATGGAGGGTCATTGTTCGGGTAATCCGTGCATGAGAGAAGCTTATGTAAATTTTCATTCTTTGATTAATAAATTGCCTGTAGTACCCACGTTGGGACAGGCCGTGGACTGTTTCCCTCCTTGCACTCTGAGGGTTTTAACCACGTCAAAAATACTGGTGTATTGATTTGAGATCTGGTTGTGAGCGGTGTCCTTTTGGTATTCTTTCTGTGGAACTTACTCTGTAAATTCCTACATGGTATCAGAGCTATTTGAGGGCCGCGTCCGTTGGTGATCCAAATCTGAAGCCGGTAGAACTGCATGCGGCTGTCATTTCCTAGATCTGCTGTTTCTAACTGCTTTCAGGCTGAGAGGACTGCTCTGTTGCGTTCGGAGCATCTGTTCCAGTGAGGAACCCCTTTCGTTTCACGCGAAAAGGTTTCCGGTAGCCCTAGCTGCGTCATTTTTCAGATCGGGAGGTATACAGCATTTTTTTTGCAGTTTACTGTTATTTTCTCTCTGCTTATTTCGGTCTCAGTTTATTTAGCCTTTTTTCTTAACCGGATCTATACCTTTCATTTCTGCGTATGCTCTTTGCCCTGCGACTCTGTGCGATCTGGGCAAATCAGAAACAGAAAGGAAGGATTTTTCTCATGCGTATGCTCTTTTCCCTGCACCTTAGTGTGATCTCGGAAAATCAGAAACATTGAGAAAAATATTTAGTTTTTTGGCTAAAGCTAACTTTGAGATTTTTTTTTTAAATTTCTAGTTTTTTTTCTAAAGCTAACTTCGAGCCGCAAGGTTCGTTTTTCTTTGCATATTCGTGTTGGGTTTTGTGTTTTGTGTTTTGTAGGGAAAAAGAGCTTTCTCAAGGCAGGCACGCAAATCGAGGCCCCCCCCCCTTCCTTTGACTCCTTTTGTGATTCCTTAATAAGAGAACAAGAAAAACTCTTACAACTTGGTCTTCTTAATCTTGGAAACTCTTCCACGAAAGCGTTAGCCGCCCAACAGCAACCAAATTCAAAGAATCCTAAGAAGTCATATCCTCAAAAGAATGGTCCTAAACCATTTCAGCCTCAAAATGAAAGATCATTTCAGCAAAATGATAAGACCAATAAAAACAAATGGAAGAAGACTGATAGACATTGTAACTTTTGTAATCGAGATGGCCACTTAGAATCTAAATGCTTTAAGAAGATGGAAGCCTTGGAAGCCGCAATGAAGAAACATAACATCCATGTGGAGCCTACTTCAACTTCAACTTCCGGAATGGCACTTTCTGCATCTCATTGTCAATCATCTCAGTCTGGTTATGCATTAAATGTATCTTCTTCTTCTTCTCATTCTCATGAGTGGCTCATTGACTCTGGAGCCTCTTGTCACATGGCCAAAAACCAAGCCATGTTTTCTTCTTTAAATGATTGTAACACCAAAAATATATATATTGGTGATGATAGATCTCTTAATGTTTTAGGGACTGGAACTGTTCATCTAGACAATGGTCAGTTTAATGATGTATTATGTGTTCCAACCTTATCCTGCAACCTTCTATCTGTCTATCAGATAACTCATTCAGGTGAAGGTAAAATTGTTGAATTTTCACCTCATGATGTTGTAATCAAGGATCTAAGAGATCCTAAACAGATTCTAGCTACTGGTCTTGCTGATGATTCCAAAAGGTTGTATAAGTTTCACAACTTTGGGTCATCCAATCTTCCCTCAGTATTTGTTGCTCATAATGATGAAGTGAGCAAACTTTGGCATGAGCGATTTGGTCACTTAAACTATCGCTCCCTTCAGCATCTATGTAAAGAAAATATGGTGACATGTCTTCCTATGGTATCTTGCAGAGATGGTGTTTGTTCTGGATGTGTACTCGGAAAACATCATCAGGACAGTTTTGACAAACGTGCCTCTTGGCACGCCTCAGCCCCTTTACAGCTTGTGCACAGTGATTTATGTGGTCCTCTTCCTGTTGCTTCATTCTCTGGCTGCAAGTACTTCTTAACTTTCATTGATGATTTCTCCAGACGCACTTGGGTATACTTCTTAAAACTCAAAAGCGAAGTATTTACCACTTTTTTGGCCTTCAAAGCATTTGTTGAAAAACAATCTGGACATCAAATTCTTAAGCTAAGAACTGATAATGGTGGAGAATATGTTAAAAACACATTCATCAACTTTTGCACTGAAAATGGAATTCAAATGCAACATACTGTTCCATACACTCCACAACAAAATGGTGTAGCTGAAAGGAAAAATCGCACCTTAAAGGAAATGGCTAATTGTATGCTGCAATCTAAAGGACTCAGTCTTAGTTTTTGGGCCGAAGCAATTAATTGTGCAAATTATATAATCAATCGCACTCCTACTAAGGTTCTAGAGAATATCACTCCAGAAGAAGCTTGGAGTTCCATTAAACCAGATGTAAGTCACTTTCGTGTGTTTGGAAGTGAAGCATGGGCCCATATTCCAGATGAAAAGCATAAAGCTTTAGAACCTAAGAGTGAGAAATGTACTTTGTTGGATATTCTGAAGATGTAAAAGGTTATAGACTTATTCCATTTAAGTCCAAAAATGTTATCATTAGAAGAGATGTAAAATTTGATGAAAATAAATCAGCCTGCGAGCCTAGTCCGGCGGATGTGCCACCTCCTCCTCTCTCTTCTACTTTTGAAAACATTTCTTCTTCAGATGATGAAAGCGAGGATGATAATCCTCCCCCACCTTCTCAGGATCCTAAACTTCCAAGATGGGTCCGTGCTACTCGGGATGCAGCAGGTGATCTTGCTGGTGATCCTACAGATCAGCGACGTACACGTTCTCAGTTTGAAAGAGCCTCTTCTTTACTGGCTCAAGCTCCGGTAAATCATGATCCTGACACTTTTGCAGAAGCTTCAGGCCATCCACATTGGGAAGCAGCTATGAATGAAGAATATCATTCATTAATGACAAATGATACATGGGATCTTGTTCCTCTACCAAAGGGACGCAAACTTGTTAGATGTAAATGGGTTTACAGAACCAAGTATGGACCAGATGGGAAAGTTGATAAACATAAAGCTCATCTCGTTGCTAAGGGCTTTTCACAGGTCGAAGGCATTGACTACACTGAAACCTTCTCCCTTGTTGCCAAAATGAACTCTATCCGCCTTGTTCTTTCCCTTGCTGCCTCTTTAAAATGGGAAGTCCATCAAATGGATGTTAAATCTGCCTTCTTGCATGGGGACTTGCAGGAAGAAATCTATATGGAACAACCCATTGGCTTCATACAAACAGACTCCAGCCTTGTTTGTCGACTTAAGAAATCCCTTTATGGCCTCAAGCAAGCTCCTCGGGCTTGGTATGCCAAAATGGATAGCTTTCTTTTAGAATCTGGCTTTTCTAGGTGTCATTCTGACAATACTGTCTACACCAAGAAAGTGGGCAACTCTCTTATCATCCTTGTTCTTTATGTTGATGATCTTATTCTTACTGGTAGTGATCCCAACCTTATAAACCATGTGAAGTCCAGCCTTAAAAAGAAATTTGAAATGACAGACTTAGGACACTTACACTATTTTCTCGGTCTTCAAGTCTTGCAATCCCAAGAGGGTATTTTCCTTTCCCAGTCCAAGTATGCTTGTGATATTCTTCGTCATTTTCACATGGAAGACTGTAAGCCAGCCCCTTCTCCCTTTCAGTCTGGAGTCAAACTTTCAGTCTCTTGTACTTCTCCTGAAGTTGATGCTACCTTATACCGTCAACTTGTCGAAAAACTCTTGTATTTAACCCATACTCGTCCTGATCTTTCCTTTGCTGTTGGCCTTGTTGCTCGTTTTATGCAAAATCCCCATGAAAGTCATTGGAAAGCAGCTAAAAGAATACTTCGTTATGTTCGAGGTACAATACAGTTTGGGATTCATTACAGTGCCAAAGCAGCTCCTCTGTTAGTTGGTTTCACTGATTCTGATTGGGCTGGTGACCCTGATGATCGGAAGTCTACTGCCGGCTATGTCTTCACTCTTGGTTCAGGACCTATTACATGGGCTTGTAAGAAACAGGCTGCCATTTCTCTTTCGTCAGCAGAAGCAGAGTATCGTGGTGCTGTGGAAGCTAGTAAGGAAGCCTTGTGGCTTCGTCAGATCCTATCAGAGTTTGGCTTTGAGCAGCAACATCCAACCACACTTTGGTGTGATAATCAAAGTGCCATTCAGCTATGCAAAGATCCAGTCCAGCGTTAGCGCAGCAAACACATTGAACTACACATGCACTTCATCAGAAAGCTCATTCATGACCATGTTCTTGAAGTGCAATATTTTCCAACAGACGATCAGGTTGCAGACATCTTCACAAAGGCTCTCACAGAGGCGAAGTTCACTAAACTTCGATATATGCTTGGAGTTCAGGAAGTTGTCACTAAGGGGGGATAGGCTCTAGTGCCTCCTTCCTTCTCCTATTGTGTCATATTTGTAAATCCTTCAATCCTATCCCAAGTTGTTCTTAAGGGGGGATGTTAGGATATTCCGACACATAGGATATAGTTAAGTTCAACTTGGTCTAGTATAGAGTTACGTTAGAGTTAGGTAAAGTGTGTTTCTTTACCGTTGTACATTTTGTAACTTACAATCCGAAGGTCACGATATGTAGTGATCCGACGGTTCACTCTCACCTCGGTATTACCGACACTTGATCCGTGGCTTAACACCCGATTGGTCCATGAGTTCTATTTAAAGCGCATGGAGGGTCATTGTTCGGGTAATCCGTGCATGAGAGAAGCTTATGTAAATTTTCATTCTTTGATTAATAAATTTCCTGTAGTACCCACGTTGGGATAGGCCGTGGACTGTTTCCCTCCTTGCACTCTGAGGGTTTTAACCACTTCAAAAATACGGGTGTATTGATTTGAGATCTGGTTGTGAGCGGTGTCCTTTTGGTTAATCCTGTCTTATTACCCTCAACTGAAAGAGAAATTTAGAGGATGTATGCTGCCAAAATAATTGCACCAATCAGATTCTCTGACTGGGTTTCAAACTTGGTGCCTACTAGGAAGAAGACTGGTGAGATCAGATTCTATGTGGATCTTAGAAAACTTAATAAAGTGTCACTAAAAGACAATTACCCTCTTCCCAAAATGGATCACGTTTTACAGAGAGTAGTTGGTGCAACCAGAATCCCATTGTTGGATGGGTTCTTTGGCTACAATCAGGTCTTAGTTCATCCTGATGACCAAGCCAAGGCTGCATGTACAACTCTTTGGGGCACATTTATGTATGTCAAAATGCCTTTTGGACTAATGAATGTAGAAGCCAATTTCGAGAGGGCTATGGATATAGCCTTTGCAAAAGAAATTCATCATTTACTTGTAATATATCTAGATGACATTACTGTATTTTCAAAATCTGACAATCAACATTTGGATCATCTAAGGCAAGTTTTTATTAAATGCAGGAAATTTGGAATCTTCCTGAACCCCAAAAAGTCCTTGTTTGGATTAGAAGAAGGATAGCTATTAGGTCATATAATTTCAAAATATGGTATACAAATATACCCTACTAGAATAGAAGCCATGTTATAGATACAACACCCCGGGAACATTAGAGAATTGCAATCTTTCTTAGGAAAGATTAATTTTCCTAGAAGATTCATATCTAATCTAGCAGAATTAATTAGATCACTAAACAATATGCTGAAAAATGATTCGACCATAAAATGGACTGTTGAGGCTAAGAAATCCTTTGAATACATTAAACTAGCCTTAACTAAAACACCAATATTAATCAGTCCTAAATTTGACAAAGATTTCATCTTATTGTCCTTTGCTTATGAGCAGATAGTTGTTGCAGTTCTACTGCAGAAAAATGACCAGGTCTATGAACAACCCATTGCTTTCTTTTGCAAAGCCCTAAGAGATGCCCCCTTGAAATACAATATAATGGAAAAACAAAACTTGGCTTTAGTCAAAGCCATTAAGGACTTCAGGGTGTACATCTTATACTCTCATATAGTGGCATATGTTCCCAATTCAGTAGTTAAAGACATCCTAACTCAGGTTGGTCCTGACGGAGAAAGGGGAAAGTGGATTGCTACCATTTTAGAGTATGATATAGAAATCAAACCAACTAAGTTAATCAATAGCCATGTTTTAGCCAAGATCATGACCAAATCAAACTGTTAGACCTTGGATATAAACTTTATTGCAACAACAGATAATGAAGAGGAAAAGGCGACTCCACTAATCAGCAAGGCCATTCTTGAATCACCTTGGTATACTGATATCATTTTTGTTTTACTGGATTTACAAGCTCCTCCTGAATTATCTAAGATTTAAACAAGATTTTTGAAGATGAAATCCTTAAAATTTTTTATATTACACAGTGTTCTGTTTTGCAGAGATCATGAAGGTATTCTTCTAAATTGTTTATTAAAAGATGAATTTGACAAAGTTTTGGAATAATTTCATGCAGGTGATTGTGGAGGACACCTTTACTAGAAAACAACTATAGATAAAATTCTTAGAACTAGTTTCTACTAGCCTACCTTGTTTTCTGATGTCAAAAAATATGTGACCTCGTCTCACAAATGTCAAATTTTTGAGGGAAATAAAAAGCTTTTACCTTTACCCCTTAAGTCAATCCCTGCTGAAATACTTTTTCAATAATGGGGTTTAGACTTCATTTGTGAAATTCATCCACCCTCCTTTGCTCAGCACAAATGGGTCCTCACAGCCATGGACTACTTCACAAAATGGATAGAGGTCATACCTTTAAGGCAAGCGAGTGACATTGTTATCATAACCTTCCTTAAAACCAAAATTCTATCAAGATTTGGATGTCCAACTAAGCTCATTACTGATAATGCAGCAGCCTTTAAATCCAAAATAATGATAGATTTCTGCAATAAGTATCATATAACCCTGGGCCATTCCAAAACATATTACCTTCAAGGAAATGGACTCGAAAAATCCTCAAACAAAAGGCTGGTAAAAATCATCAAAAAGTTGTTAGAGGACAATAAGAAAACATGGAATAAAAAACTAATCAATGCCTTATGGGCAAACGTTATAACTACTAAGAAATCATTGGTACTTCTCCCTATCAGCTAGTTTTGGGATGGAAGCTGTATTTCAATCTTCCTTGGGAACACCAGTGATGAAGTTGCTTCAAGAAATGCAAGTTGAATCAAATAGTATCCAGAGAAGAATCAACCAAACAATTCATCTTCAACAAACCAAGGAAGAAGTCTATATCAGGTCTCAAGTTGTGAAAGAAAGAATCAAAAAGATTTTTGATAAGAGAACCAAGGCTGAGGATTTCTACCTTGGTGACAAAGTCCTAATGTGGGATTCAAGAAGGGAAGATAAAGGTAAACATGGGAAATTTGATTTCCTATGGAAAGGCCCATATGTCATTTATGCTTTCAGGGGTAATAATGCTTTCTTCCTAAGGGAAATGGATGGTACAGAAGTAAAAGGTGGACCACTGAATGGTCGAATGCTCAAACACTATTTTGAACCTAACTACTGATTTTTATTTCCCACTGTACATATTTCATTTTTCAAAAGTCTAGTTTGGATTGGATGGTGATTTTTGAAGTTGAATCCCAAAGAGAATGCCCTAAGCTTTAAGGATTTACTGTCATAAGTATCAATAAGGTAGAGACAATAGAGAGAAATATTGCAAGGTAACATCAACAACAATTCAAAGGCTACTCATCTACAAGTTCTTGACATTTCACTAGGAAATGCCATCCCCAAGTAGAACCACTATTAGGATCCTATACCAAAAGGAGTCATAATTTTGAATGACTAAGATTAATCCTTGTAATATTGTACATACCTTTGCTTTCTGCAAATGTTTTCCATCTTAAAGGAAAAAAAATATTAAAAAATTTAAAGAGGTTATGTCCTAAAAGAATAATCAAAGGACAAAAAGAATGAAAAGGTCAAAAAAATGAAAATATATGAACTCCAAAATACAAAAAGACGCTATGAAAGTGTGCAAGTCAAAATTCCACTACTACTTACTTTTATGAAAAATAGATGATTGTGTGCAACTTGTGACTCATGCCAGAATCAATGATAGTCAAATTGTTTAAACATGGCTATTTCATGTTTTAAATTTTATGTTTATAGTTAGAGAATAAAATCCGACCAAACAATGTAATCTTGGTAGATCATTAGATAGGTAGAGTAAATAAAAGGAGCTCATCAGTTTAATCTGAGCCCTTGGATGATATAAGGTTACAATTAGATAGTTTTCTACGTAAACAAAAATACTGATAAGGATTTGCTAGCCTAAATGCACCCAAATAAAGTGAAGGAAAAACAGTAGGGTAAGTAGATGAGTAAGTAGTAGAAAGGTTGCAGAAACATCATATGATTACACAAAAAGCACTTATGTCATTGTTCCAAATGCATCTTTCAAATATGCATAACTCGTAAACAAATTAAAGGCAATGGTTAACAATATGATTTATTTAACATCCCCATCATTCATTTTAACCCCTGTAACGATTACTAATTTCCCTTTCATAATAAAAATATTAATACCTATAGTTCTTTAAGGCAAAGAGGCTCAGAGAATTTATCTAACTTCTAGTGGGACCAGACCCTCGGCTTGATGACTTAAGAAGAAAATGTGTTAAATTCCCTTACAATTCATTCATCCCCCTCACAAAACCCTTTTTCCTAAGGTTAAATTCTTTTGCCTAGGAAAACCCTTTGATAAACATATTTTATGAAAAAACCTACCAAATACATTTATCCTAAGTACTAAGTGTATGAAAAGCGTATAATATTTTCTATACCTAAGTACAATACCCCTTCCGCTCATTTCACCTCATACTAACTTCTTTTAAATATATAAAATTCCCAAAAAGCCATTGGCCTATATATATTTAACTCCTTTACATAAAGTAAGCCACCCGTTAGTTTATTTTATAAACTATATGACTACCCCATATGCCACAAAATATATTAAAACCCCGCCCTCAGTCCTTAATCCTATATTAAAGCGCCCCTGATGAGATTACGTTTTAATTTAATCCTATACCACTCGTGATTAGACCCATGGGCCCCCCCAAAAACTTTTCTGTAAATCGTCGTGTAACTCCATCACCCAATTCCCATTGATCATCCTTTCCCCTCATCCTATGGCTCACATCCATATCGGTCTGGCCCGATGTCCATCCTTTACCTGTCCGATAAGGTGATTTTCCCTGACCCCCAGAATATTATGTGTCACACGCTCGACTAGATCAGGTGAGCCCCCCCCCTCAAAACCACTTCCCTCTCAAAAGCAGTGTGATGACCCCATTAAACCACCATCCAGTATAACTGAAAAACCTGCCCAATGTTCATCAATTAATGAACCCGCCAAAATCAACATTTTTCTATATAAGCCCAATTACCCCTCTTTTCACTCTTTTCTCGCATTTTCTATTGAAAACTCAGGAAGTCGTTGCTACCCCTGCAAACAATGAATTTTCTCACAGACCTCTTCCATTGCTCCATAGATGCTACAGACAACCCAACTCATTCATCAGTTCGTACCAAAAATGTACAAACCTCTGCAGCTGCCACCAAAAATGTACAACCCACTAGATGCATTGATTTTAGTGTAGTTGTTGATCTCTAATCTTATTTAATACCTTACACTAAGTGCATTAATTTCAGTGTAGATGTTTATTTGTACTCCTATTTTATTGCTTGGACAAGATGCATTGGTTTCAATGTAGATATTGATTTCTAATCGTGTTTGATCTCTTGCACTAGATGCATTGATTTCGATGTACATGTGTTATACAGGAAAATGACCTCCTCATTAGCTTAGAGGAGGAAGATAGTTTGACTGAAGGTATGACCAAGTTCATAGGGGTAATGCTCCCCATGAACTAGCATGATGAGTTATAACACTCCCCATGAATGAGCCAAGGGTGTTAGTCCCTAGGGTAACTCTGTGTGCTTCCTTAGGGGCACCATTAGTCAACTTTTATGAGGTTCCATAGGTCAAATGAGTGCTTTGACTGAACAATATACCACTTTTTACTCATATGTCAGCATGAAAAGTGGGAAACATCCATCTTAGACCTGTTTGAGGATATTGTTATTTCTAACAAAGTCGAATAGAAAGGGAAATATAAATCAAGAAAGGAAACATCCTAGATTTTTCCAAAGGGAGATCATGAGAGAGTTAGCAAGGATTAGCCTCTCATTGTATATATTGGAGGCTTGAGGCATTGTGAAGGATGCTAGAAGGATGAAGGATTGCCAACTTATTGTCAAAACTTTGTATGGGACATAGTGGTTTACCAAGAGGTTGAGAAGAGAAAGAGAGAGAGAGGAGCTTGGGGATTAATGGAATTTTGATTCACCAAATCGTTGTAATCATCTTTTCTTATTAATAATATAGACCACAATTGTGTTTTATACTCTATGGTGTTTATGTTGTGTTCTGTTACATGTTGATGCAAATAATTTAAGAGTAGCTTAGATGCACATTATTTGATATACTTATATATTATTTTCTTGATTATCAAAGTTTATATTTTGTAGTATTACTTATCTTTTCTATATGCAAGTGTTGATCTAGGAGCTAGCAAAGAGGTTTCCTGCTCCGCTACATTGGGTTCTCCAGCAAAAATGAATCAAGATCACACGTAATCTCTTACTTCCTACTTTGAATATCATTCATTAATATGGATATGTATATGCTTATTTGTGCCAGTTGCAGTTAATCTGATCTTTATACCAAGGATCCCAAGAAGATCCTTGAGGGTATTCTAGCCACAACCACTTGTGCAATAATCCCTATAGTAGAATTGGCGACTCCACTAAGGACTATACTTATTTCCCAGTTTTATCCTACCAAGTTCCTGGATCTCTCTTTCTTCCAGGCTCTCCTGCACTTCTTGGTTCCCTTTTTGACCATCCAAGACTCTTCAACACCCTCCTCATTGTGTTGAGCTTTTGTTATGAACTTGGAAGTCTTGTTTTTGAGCTTATGCCCCCTAACACACCCCATTAGTGCAACTAAAGAGTTATAATGCTCTGATGGATTGAAGGATCATTTTGCATCTTCCCATGAGTTGGAAATCCTTATCTGGACACTTTGAGATCTCAGATTCGCGCTGCAACAGTTCTGCCGTCACAAAAATTCCGATAAAATAGCTGATTTTAAATCAGCGATATATCCCACATCTGAACTCCGATTCGACCCAAATGTTTTTTGAAATTGGGTGATTTTTCGAGAGGAATCCAGATCTGGTATTTTTTTTTGTAAATTTTGTATCAAATGTTTCAGATCTGATCTGAAAATTCGCCGCCCAAAAAAAATCCTGCAAAAAAATGAAAAAAGAAAAATTCTTCCTGCTTGACCCAAGAAAGTGCTCTGTGGAGGTTGTAGCACATGTCTGAAGTTTGTTGAATATGCTAAAAATTTTGAAACTGAAATATGCATCAAACCCTCATTCCAATGGAATCATAACCTGCTTTGATACCACTAATCCGGATCTTGGGAGGAGGCCCCTGAGATCTAAAAGATTGAAATGGATCTCGGGAGGAGAGACCCCCAAGATCTGAAAACTTGAAATGGATCTTGGGAGGAGAGACCTCATTTCATTACTGTAAAATACCTCATTTCATTACTGTAAAATACTGAAATATGCTTGAAAACAGAAATGGAAATAAACCAGCTAGGGCGATGGTAGCTTACCTCTGAGAAGAGATGTGGTGGCTACATGCCTCTGAACTGTAAAGGCTACATTGTGGTGGATAATCTGTCCTTTTACAAAATGTGACTTGTTACTTATAGTATTTTTCAGTTACAATACCACGGGTCAATTCCATGGGTGAATGAATACCATGGGTGGATTTTACAATACCACGGGCGGATGCCATTTACAATACCATGAGTAAATTCCATGGGTCGATGAATAATATGGGTGGATGAGTACCATGGGTTGATGCCATTTTCCATTCGGATCATTTCCATGGGTGAATGAATACCATGGGTGGATTTTACAATACCACGGGTGGATGCCATTTACAATACCATGGGTAAATTCCATGGGTCGATGAATAATATGGGTTTACCCATGGGTTGGTGAATAATATGGGTGGATGAGTACCATGGGTTGATGCCATTTTCCATTCGGATCAGAGGTAGTAATGAGAATCATTGTCTCAACAAATATACAATGATGACAAAGATATTTTGCAACATTCATCATGATGACATCTTCAATGAAGATCTCATTGACATAATGTAATGACTGTCTCAGTGCATCAAGGAAAGCATAGAGATCGCAGTGAATGGATCATGTTGATATGAAGGAACACTGAAGATCTCAGTATTGATGGCTTCAATGGTGCAACAATGAGGAGGATCTCAGTAACAATGTAAATTATGATTGATATCTTGGTCTTGGAGAGGCAAAGTGTGTCAAGGGTCCTGGTCTTGGTATTGGTCAATGGAATCTCTCTAAGAAGAATCTATGCATGGGTTTTCCTCTTGAAGAGGTAGAGGTTTTTGCCTTGGCAGAAATCCAATCATTTGTGTTCTTGTCTCGTTTGTTTTGATAGTAGTTTTATGAAGCTAACTCACATATGTTAAAAATGATGTAACATCAAGCTAAGATAAAAAAGCATAAACAGTTCAAAAATTGTTATCATGTATAATAATGATCAACCTAATTGCGCTTGCCCTAGATTCTTCAACATGGTATCTAAAGGTTTGGTTCAGCAGTCAAGGAAATCCACTAAAAGGAGACATTTAAAGGTCAAGGAATCAATCTAGATGAAGGATCTACAATAAAAGGACAAGACCTAGATTCAGGAAGCAGTTTATATCATCAAATCTACAATAGTAAGGTTTGTTGAATAACAACAATTTTCAGATCTCACAGCTAAACCTTCAGCATCTCAGTGATAGTTACTATCTTAGTCTAAATACGTTTCAAATTGATTAGAGAGCATATGGAAAGTACTCAAATCAGATGTTGAACTATCGAGTTACATCATGGTGAGCAACCTCTAGTCAATGCTGCAAGGATCAGATATTCAGGTCAATCATTTTTGAATATTTGAAGATAAGCTTCAACAAGGATCCTATCCAAGCATCAATACATCTACCTTAATCGAGGTGAATATCTCATCTTCACATATCAATTAAGTATCTTTTATTTTATAATAAAGTTTGGTTTAATGAATTCATCATTGCAAGAATATCTATGGGTTAGATATGTCATCAAAAGGTCTTGTAGCAGGATTAACAAAAACCCTTATGAACTAGTAAAGTCAATATATAAAGGTCTCCTTTGAAGACACCAGAACTCTCAAGGTTATATAAAGTAAGAAAGTAGACATAAGAAGGTTACATGAAATGATGGAGGATATACTCTCTGAAATGAAGTATAGAAGGTGCCAAAGAATAAATAAATATCTTCATGAGATCTCTCAGTTACGAGATATGGGAAAAATGGTGAGAAAATAATCATCATTGGTATAAATATTGATAAGTAAGGTAACAAATGTGCATGAAAAAAGAGGGTTACCTCAATCAATAGTCTAGGGTTTCTATGTCAAACAGAGAAAGGAGAAATGATGAGTCACATATAAGTGTAGATAAGTAAAAGTAAGGTTGATAAGACAAAACAATACTATGGAAGAAGAACTCATATCATCGGAAGGATGGAGGAAGTTGAAGAAAGGATCGAGGAAAGAGGGAGTAACAGACCTCCATTATGAATGAGATAGTATCCCTCTCAAAAGGAGATCCTATTAGAAGTCCTTGCAGATATGAACATAGTAATAAGATGCATCATGGCATCATGGAAGTAAGAGCTCGTATGAAATCATGAAGAACATGGCTCTTGGGAATCTCATTGCATATTGTAGGAGAGGAAGAGTTTATCTAGGTCAAAGGAAACATTTTCCAAATGGGGATATACTAAAGTATCTCTGATATAGATTTCAGTGGAGGATCTTCGAGTCTGGAAAGGCAGAAAATGTTTTAGCAGAAATTCCAACTCTTGGATCTCATGAGATGGTGGTTCAATGACATGAAGAATGAGGTGCATCAAGGGATTGAAGAAAGATTCAATCAAGGAAGCTATTGAAAGATACCTAAAGAAAAATAAGGTATGTATGATTGTGTTTGTATTTGCATTTGATATTGTAATGTCATGGTATATGGCTGCAGATAAAATGGATCGAGCATGATCAAGAGGGAAAGGATCTCCTCCTCTAAAAGGATGGAGAAATACATAAGTCCAACTAGATGACATCAACATAATTTGTCCTCATATGAAGTATGAGGTATTTGAGTACAATTGAAGAACTATGGGAGCCCCTAGAAATGAGAGAAATGAGGATGAAAGAGATCGTGAAACATGAAACTATGATGAAGGAAATCAACATCCACAAGATCAAGAAGACATGACCAAGAAACCTCCCGAATGATGTGAAGACTCTGATGGAAGTCTAAAATGATGAGGACCCTCGACAATAAATATTATTGGGAGATGTTTCAACATGTATGCAGGATGATTGATACCTACAAGAAGATTCCAATGGAAGAAGGCCATCACCATAAGGTAATATGTGATTTGGTTTTGGTGTCTGACCTCTTTGAAAATTCTAGGTATGTGTGTAGGATCAAGGAAAGTAGAGTTATGAAGGATGTCACAACTATGTACCTTGTTATCCAGAGCAATCACTGTTGAAGAAAAGTGAAGACAGATGAACTTATGAAGGAAGCCCCAGATGTAATGCCAGGGAGGAGACTTTCCGGAAAAGAAGGAATGACATGATGAAGGAAAGTAATGAATGGCTAACCCTACATATGAAGAAATTGATGACATCGAAGTCTTGAATCATCACTCAACTAGAAGACCATATAAAGTAACGATGATAGTCCTTGGGTAAGAGGGAGCTATGGGAAGTTCCTATGAGCAAAGGAAGTCGAGCAAGTTTCTGAGTAAAGAGAAACTTGGAACTCGTCCCTAGTTAAGAGGGAGAGAGTTAGACACGACATTCTTGTCTTCAACTTGGAAGAAAGAATGGAGGATTGTGTAATCATCTAGCATCCGACACACTTTCAGGATGTGGTAGGGCATCCAAGACAATAGTGGGTGAGAGGACCAATATTCTTGAGGGTTGGAACCTAAGATGAGAAGAGTCCTAGTAAGGCATACTTGGAGAACACCCAGGTGGGTATGAACCTAAGAGAGACAATGATGATTCATGTATATTGGTAATTGGTCTCACCAACATTGCGTGCATTGATCTACATAAGAGATAGATTTTTTGGTCAAGGCCTTGCTAAATGGATACAATGTTGGTTGAAATGATGCTATAACAGATGGACTGCAAATCCCATTCTTCTTATGAGAAATTTTTAGATTAAGAATGACCAAGTACCATTATGAATACCTCCCTAGTTAAGAGGGAGAGTTGAAGAAAGTGTAACTAGGTCCGGTCATCATAATTAAATGATATTTGTCTTTGATGTAATAAAAGAGAATAAATTATTTTTGTAATCTTACTACATGGGTTTCATGAGCAAGAAGTGTCACTAGGTAAAAGACTACTCCTTGATGTCTTTAGTATATGTTTAAATATCAAAGAGTCATGTCATGTGTATAAAAACTCTTTATGAGTTCATGTAAATATGTACAGGTCTTCCAAGTTGTCTAACAACCCTCCAAGACCAAGTTTAATGCCTCAAAAGAAATCCTACCAAAGTTTACAAGAAAAACATCTAAGGATCTTCATGTCAGCTCAAAAGTAAATTAAATATATAAATATATTTAATGTGGGCTTGAAACAAGATTCACATCAGTTCATGGGATCACATCGTCTCATATATGTAATGGTCACCACTACAAATACCCATGAAGGGTCATCTCAAAAAGACAGATCTTCACACTTATACCTCTCTCAAATTTCAGGTAATGAAGCCACAGTAAGGAGCCATAGCCATGAGGAGGTAAAGTCGCAATCAAGGTGTGGAGCTACAGTCATGAAGAAGAGGAGCCATAGTCTTGAGGAGGTGTAGCCACAGTCAATGCATGGAGCTACAATCATGAAGAAGGAAGCCGCAGTCATGAAGAAGGAAGCCACAATCGGATCCACATTCAGGTAAGGTATGTCTAAGGGTTCAAGCTGCCTCCTTGGATGGTTTAAGTAACAGTACGACCAAGGCTTGTCACCCTCTTGGCATACCTATAGATTGAAGGTATCCGCATATGGAGAGTGCAACAAAGAAAGGATGAATTCTGAGCATCTCGACATATCTATCTTGGATATATGATACACTTCGAATGAGAAATAAGAGATCATGTTGATACTCCTATAGTAGATAGCCCATAGTCTACATGATGATCACTGTCATATAGAGGGAATAAGAATACTTCACAGTGAGCAGTATGAATTGGACCTATATGTCTCAACATACAGAGCAGTGTTACAGTCTATAAGGAGGAGAAGTTCTAATGCTTTAGCAAAATGATAATAAAGAAATAATATAGTATGGGCATCATGAGGTAGTAATGAGAATCACTGTCTCAACAAATACACAGTGATTACAAAGATATATTGCACCATTCATCATGATGATGACTTCATTGAAGAGCTCATTGACATAATGTAATGACTATCTCAGTGCATCAAGGAAAGCATAGAGATCACAATGAATGGATCACGTTGATATGAAGCAACAATGAAGATCTCAGTATTGATGGCTTCAATGGTGCAACAATGAGGAAGATCTCAGTAACAATGTAAATTATGATTGATATCTTGGTCTTGGAGAGGCAAAGTGTGTCAAGGGTCCTGGTCTTGGTATTGGTCAATGGAATCTCTCTAAGAAGAATTTATGCATGGGTTTTCCTCTTGAAGAGGTAGAGGTTTTTGCCTTGGCAGAAATCCAATCACTTGTGTTCTTGTCTCTTTTGTTTTGATAGCATTTTGATGAAGCTAACTCACATATGTTAATAATGAAGTAACATCAAGATAAGATAAAAATGCATAAACACTTCACAAATTTTTATCATGTATAATAAGAATCAACCTAATTATTGTTGCCCTAGATTCTTCAATAGTCCACCCACATAAAACTGTACCCATGAAGACTGAGGTGGAAAAATTATTACGTACTGGTTTTGTTTATCCCATTCCTTTGACAGAATGTGTTTCCAATCTAGTTCATATAGATAAAAAAACAAGGTACCATCTAAGTCTGTGTAGACTACTAGGATTTGAACATTGCATGTCCAAAAGATAATTATCTGACACCATTCATCGACTGGATAATCAACAATTTTTCTGGTTCCAAACCTTTCTCCTTTATGGGTGTTTCTTAGGTTATAACCAGATTTCCATAAAACCCACAGACCAACACAAAACTACCTTCATTTTCCCTTGGGGAATATTTACATATAGAAAACTCCAATTCGGTCTAAAGAATAATGGAGCAACCTTTCAATGGGCCATGGAGAACACATTCCATGATATCAGACACATTGGTCAATATTACTTAGACGACCTTCCATCCCATTCTAGGAAGCAAGCCTAGCACCGAGTTCATCTTCGAGAAATTATTCTTAGGTGCAGGTTCTATAACATACGTCTGAATCCACACAAATGGATTTTCTTTGTCAAGTTTGGACACCTACTTGGTTTTATTGTCTCCAAACATGGGATTAGGGTTGATCTTGATAAGATAAAGGAAATCACTCACTTACCCGCACCACAATCCATATTACAACTCCAACATTTCCAAGGAAAGGGAAACTTATTACAACGATTCAATGTGAACTATGCTGAGTTGATGAAAGGCTTTATGTGCCTTGTTATCACCTAGATTGAACCTTAGGCTGAAGGAAGGCAATGCCAGGGTAACCACAAGCCATGCTTAGCCAAGTAGCTAGCCCTACTAGGCTAGGAGAGGGCTCTCTCTGTAAGTATCTCAGCCAAGATGACTGAATCATGAAAATGATATTAGGCTAGACATTAGCACAAAGTTTGATTTGATTTTGAGGGGTTTTGCCAGATCAGGAGGAGGTAAACAATTTAGGGGAAGGAAATTAGGTGAAAATTACAGGCTTTTCGATGGAGCGAGGTAGGCACATTGATTAGAACCTTAGGGTTTGATGGATGAGGTGAAAATATAGTTGAGGAGTTGGGAAGAGCATGTAACTTTATGGATTCTTCCTAAACTGAAGAAAACATAGACTGTGAAATGTTTACCCAAAACAGAGCATAAAAGATATGGATTCTACTTCTCAGACTTTTATACATTCACATAAAGAGTATGAAATGATGAAATGGAGTTAAAAATACATTATAACACATGAAAACATAAGAAAAACTAAACTGAACATCATACCACATGGATCTGAAAGAAATAGCTGAAATTTTTCATTAATCTCCTGCTAACCTGAAACAAAATGATGTCTCTTCAAAGCATAAGCATCTAACTGAGTCCAACCTGTAAAATGACTGAGAAAATACATAATATAGGCCAAAAACCAACTCATCCTAGGCATCAGGGGTTGAATCCATGAGTGGAGGAGAAGTTTCTAACAAGATCTGAACTGCAAACAAGAAAATAGGGTGGTCAAAGTGACTCATCCGTAACCTAAACAAACTGATACCTTACAGCTCATGAACTTCTTTTACGTGATGAATCTACCCTAGTAAGCTCTAGAAGCATCATAATTACATTTAACTAATCAATTAAAAAGATAAAATCAATATTTCCATGGTGAAAGTGAAAATTGGGACAAAAAAGTGAAAAATTGGACAATTTGTCAAACGCACAACAGAATTGGTAAATGCACAACGACCATGCTCAAACACGCAGTGTCCTATTCAAAATGACTTTTGACTACCTTCCCGATGTCAAAATCTAGCCCAGGATAGCTAATTCGAAAGAATATCCTGTCTACTTTCCAGAATTTCCCTTGGTTTTCAAAATGGGATTCATTTACCCCTCCAAAATTAAAATCTTCCAAGACTTCTCAAACACGCAGTGAACAGGCCAGAAAAGAGGCACAAAGGTGATTTTTTGGTAGTTTTTGACCCTTTTGGCTAACCAGTTTTGCTCCAAATTCTTAGAAAAAGTACAGGGTGCATGTCCTCATCATTTTTGGATTTTTCCTCATTGTATTCCCCAAACAAAAGTGCAACGTCTTAGGTGTTGCGTGTTTGACCATGCTGACTGTGCCAAAATTTCTTCAAAAAACACAATAAAACATATCTTGCTAAAAAATTTCAAAAATGGCCGAAATTGGTGGCCTGATAGATGGCTATATTTTTGAGGCATGGAGTGATATCTCGGCAAGGATATCCAACCTCTTTTTCTCCTCTTTCTTGGTCAAAGCCTCAATCTTTGCATGTGCTCTTTTGAGCTTGGCTCTTTCAATTTTGTCTCTCATAGCATGTGCTTTTCCGTCCTGATTTGAATATCATTTTCCTTCTTGGCCTTGCCTAGAAGGTTCTCCAGATGATCATTTACCTTCTCAAGCCAATATTCCCAGTTTTCATTTACCATCTTGGAAAATTTCTCATTCAAGGTGAGTTGATTGACCATTTCTTCCTCCCTTTTCCTTTCCCGCTCCAAGGCTCTTTTTGGGCCTCTAGTCCTTGGCCTTATTCTTGGCACATATTCATCAAGTGGCTCACCATACTATCCATATGCCTCCAAAAGTAAGGCCTTTGACTTTTCAACCTCTCTCTTTTCCTTTCTAAGCTCAATCTCCATGAGCTCATTTTTTACCTCAAGCTACCTATTTTCTTGCTCATAGTAGGAAATGATCCATTTGGCCCTTTGCAAGCTGACCTCGAGTTCTCCTATGAGTGTATTCTTCTCCTTGTTGAAAATAGTTGTGATTTTATTGTCATCATGTTCATCAGATTCAACTAATTGAAAATCATGCTCTATCTCATGGAGGTCTTCCTCCTGCTGTTGGACCTTTGCCTCTACAACTTTTTCCTTACCCTTCTATACCTACTTTATCGATGATGAAGGCAAGGCCCCTCCCACAATCAGTGGGGAAAACACTTTCCTATTGTTACCGGGAAAAGTGTCTATTTAGAACTGCTATATCCCACTAAGGTGTGACAACTGCCTTAGAAACAAACAGAGAAAAACTACTTTTGTATATCCATTATGAACTATAGATAGAGAGGAATAGAAAGAACCAACCTGTGTCTTGCGCTAATCCTTTGATCCAATCCCTCTCTTCTTTGACAGTCTCCAGCTACTTCCTCCCTTACTTGCCCAGCTTCACCAAGTACCTGTAAGATCACAGAAGAAGAACACTATACAAAGACATGGATCTATATTCATAAACAACTTAGGATCACATTTACGTTAACCATACAAATGTAACAAGCATCAATGATACAAAAGCATGGAGGAAAACCTCAAATAGTTTTTATTGATAAACAAGAAAAGATACAGGAGGAGTTACAACCGATGGTTCCTAACCCAACATCAACCTCCCAGTAAAGAAGCCCCTCTTCACCTCCAACAAAGCATAGATCACCCAATACTTTGATGTTTGCCTCAAAACCAACAGCAATTCCTTACAATATGCAAAATTCCAGCCCCCGAATCTCTGGGATGAGGGATCCATATATAGATATGTGTAAGGAGGATGAGTCAGCTTGTGATTTGATTAGTGTCTTCTCTCTGTCAGTTCTTGCTTCCATTTGGAGACTGAAGGTATCTTACTCATCCTTGGTAGAATTTAGTGAGGCAAGTGTCACAGGAGAAGATTCTGGACGCTTCCATTGTCTCTCCGCCTCGCGGAATGACACTGTCATTTGTCATTTCTCACCCAACACACCCTCACAGTGTATTTAGGTGCATTGCAACGCACCCAGCCAGTGTATTTAGGTGCAATGCAACGCACCTAGCCAGTGGAGCAGCTGAAATGATCCTGTTTTGACTTATTCTGAGCCGTTTCTGGTGGAGAACTTTTGGGAGAAGCTGTAATCTGTTGACCTTGTTCCTTTAGGGGTTAGAACAACACTTTTAGGGACTTAGGAGCCCTTGGTTTATGGACATTTCATGCTTGGAGTTGTAAGGCACAAAAATGTCTATAACAGTTGCCCCCTAAAGTATGAGGCCGTTAACCTTTTGGTGTCGGGTGAAATGCTTATTTATGAGGATCCAAAGTTCTTTCAATGCTGGGAGGAGACCTGTAATAAGATACAATACAATACATTATCTTCATACTGTTTTCATGATCTAGCTGAGGCGGGCATTCCCATGCTCGGCTTTATAAATTCATTTTTATGTACATAGGACAAACAATCGTCTGAGTGTAGACGATGATTCTGATAGAGCCATCATCCTTTTGGTAGGATGATTATCTCTGCTGCAGTGCTGTACATTTAATGTCTTTATTTCCCTGGATATATATCACAGCCCAGATGGATGAAACTAGATCCGGGGTCTTCAATCTCGTCTGATCTTCACTCGAAGTACAAGTCGATCCATATGAGAAATGTCCTGAAGTCAAACATGGAAAGACATCGCTTGATTACCAGTCAATGATGTAAACTGTTAACAAGCGCGAGAGGAATCACCGATAATGATAATGATCCTCAAGGTACTACAGTACAATTCACGTGGTGTGAATAAAGGACTTGGCGTCGAACACCACGCAAAATCTTTCGGTCGAAGGTCATTGATGTAAACCTGTCGCCGGAAGTGAGAAACTTGCCATTGAGGCATGCAAGCTTCAAAGTACTGAATGGGGTGTTCCTAGACCAACTTCTTGGATAATGAGCTGATGTCGACAAGAAGTGATCCGTCAAAGGAGGGCCTTAATGAATCCCACATAAATGACACGGAACGGAGCAAATTATTTTGACGGAGGTGAAAACGATCTGAGGATACAATGTTCAGGGTGGCGGTCATGAAAGAATGGAGTATAATGTATGGTAGTGGGTGAGACACAGGTGGCTTCACTCGATGACTTCTCTTGAACATGTCGGCGACACTGATGTGATGGATTGGTAGCATTAACCCCAAATGTGGATGGTATGGTGTGACCATGGCGATGTGATTGGTGAATGAAACAACCCAACCCGACTCGGACACGGAGTGGAAGTGTCATGTTCAAGAGCGACTTGCTACCAATAAAGATTCTTTGAGTTTTCTTCCCAATTTTTCCCCAGTCATTGCTGACCAGTACCTCTTTATTTTTGTCAAGCTTGAGGAGGATAACATATGCTTGTTCTATAATTTTCCCTTCGGGCAAACCCATCGCTATTTTTTAACGAGCTTAGCGATAATGAAACTCGTTCTTGTCTAAAGACAAGTTTGTCGCTATTAATATTTTTAACGAGTTTAACGACAAAGATAACTCGGTCCTTTTCAATTTTAGAGAGTCTAAAAAGGTACGTAAAGGTAACTCCAAAATTCCCTTTTCGTCATCTAATCCCTTAATTCCAAAAAAGTATAAAATAATACAGAAGGGATGAATTTTCAATAGTTTTAATGAGCCGAACAAAACAAGCGCTCGATATTTTTGTGCAATAATCCCTCAGGTCCAAAAAGATTAAAATCTAGAGGGATAGCACTTCCTATCCCTTTAATGAGCTGGAAGGCCAAGGACTCGGCAATCTTTTCATATTTTACGAGTCAGTTGAAAAGAGCTTAAATAAGACTCGTATTTTGAGGAACGAGTGATAAAACGGGTAGCAGCTGATTCCAGGTAAGGTTTGGAATTTTCCAATCACGGCAGTGTCACAAGGATGGCTAGTGAAATCACTCTTCGTAGCTGTTCCTCAAAATGGGTAAACAATCAAATGGTGGTGAATGATCGGCCAATGAAAAAGTGGAGGTGATGGTGAAAACACGACCAAGGCTTTAATGGCTGAAGTACTACATTCACGGTGGATATTTACCGGGGAATAGTTCATTTTTTAACGAGCTTAAATGCGGGTGGAAACATTTGCTCATGTCTTATGTTTATTTTTTAACGAGCTTGAACTATGTGCTAAAACTGCTCGATGCGGGTTTATTTTTTAACGAGCTTGAACCTTCCGGTAACACTGCTCGATTAATCCAGTCGTATGATAAGAATGTCTCATATAAAAACGGCAACTTTTAGAGTTTTGCCCCACATCCTTTCTTTATGCAAGTTAGGAAACGACTAATCCAAAAAAAAAAAAAAAAATCGCTCTTTTCTTGCATTCCAAAAGGTTTGCATGCCCCCAGGTATAAAATAGAGTTTCAAGGTTACCTCTACTTCTCTCCAACAAAACATTTGTTTTACTGAGAGAGGCCTACCTCTTACAGGTTACCCAAAGATTGTTCTATTCACACCGCAAACAAAACACTTCTTTGGCAATGTCTACCGAAATAAACAAAGGTGAATGGATGGTATAGTGTGACCATCCCTGACATAACTTTGACAAGAGAATCTTGTTCCAGTCCAACTCTGTCTTCCAATCACGGACGGGAATACAGAGGTCATATTCTCTCGCGGAAACCTACCTTATACCCGAATTTTTCCTGCCGAAGCAGACCAGGATTCATGCCCCCTGGGTTTCAGTCATATCCCTCCGAATTACTCGCACTCATTGGGAGGACGGACTGCAGATTGAGACATTTCTTGCATGAAAAGACCATTCAGGGATGGTATATGACTATTTTCTTTGTATGATCCAGGAAATGAAAGCTGGTCCACGAGCTTGACCACTCTTCCTTCGTGCGGAAAACACATTACTCTAAAGAGTGAGGAGACAATTTCTCCCATGCAATAAATATAGTCTCGTCCAAGGAGTAGATTGTAATCCAAGGGTCCTTGAGCTACCATTACGTTCATGTGGACTGTTTTCCTTCTCAATGTTATGGTCACATCGGGAAGGATCCCTAAAGGTCGATTGGTTCCTTTATCAAAGCCTGTCATATTTCTCATCTCAAGCAAAAGCGATGGTGAACCAAGCGCTTTCCAAGCAGTTGAGGAAAGGATACTCACACAAGCCCCCTCATCTATGATGGTACCAGCCATAACCATTCTATATATTTGAACGATAATTCGGAATGGTACGCTTGCTGGTAAACGGGGTCTGCCTAGTTGATTCCAGTCGAAGGAGACAACTAGGTTGCTTGGAGGTGGGACTGAATAGACGGCCGGGTACAGCTCTGACGAACTTCCTTCCTGCGGTAAAGGAACGGGTAAATTGCCCCCTTGTTCGTCGGAGTCTGTGTTTATGAAGAGAATTTGGATGGTGTCATCCGGGTCAACTGTCGCCTCGACCTTTTGACTTTCGTCTGGTATGGATCCAGATGGTTTATCTTCAATGATAGGTGCTTCGGCCGACCACCTGAGCGGGTCAGCCAGATTTTCAACTAGTGACGGACTCAGCAAGAGTTTTTTATATCTAGGAGGAAGTCATAACGGTGATACCGGATGATCATCCAAAACTCTTTTAGCTTCGTCTAAGAAGGGACAACGGTGGACGGCATGATCGCCTTCGCACAGTTTACAAGGAAATCTACATTTCCCTTTTTGTCCTGGGGCTTCACTTTCACTAGTTGATGGTGTGCTTTCAACATGATCATCAGAGGTTGACGACATCGGGTTGTGCAAACGAGGAGACCAGTCCCTTAAGATCCGAGGGATGCAAGGATAATCTCTGTGAAAGTGGTCTCCTTTGCAAATGACACATGGCGATTTAGGCCTGGTTGGTGCAGTGTGTGGATTTTCGTTAGACGACACTCATTTTCCCCCATTCGCCTTTGGCTCCTTCTTCTTCTTCTCTTCTTCTTCTTTTCCTTCTTCTCCTTAGGAACTTGACTTTTGGCTTTACCAGCCCCATCAAGTGAAGAGGAAGGAGGAGAGGAAGAATTAGAGGAAGTAGAAGGTTGGTGGGCAACTCTAGACTCGTCTAATTGTTGATTCGATTGTTCAGGAATAGTGGTGTTCTGAACGACAGAGGTTGAGAAGAGCCATACAAGCAAACCAATTGTCAGCCCTAGAAGCGATAATGTGGCCATATGGGGTGCACCAACATCTCCCCAAGAGGAGAAGGGACTAGGATTTCCTCCAAGGGGAATTCCTTGGTTGGTAGACTCCATTTTCTCAACCCAAGATCAACGTAGGAAAGGGTAATGAATATTCCATTTAAAATAAATTTTATACGCTTTGACACAACTTGTTTTTTTAGTTTTTAAGAGTCGAGAAAAAACAAAAGATGAGTCTAGTCTCCTTCGATTTTTAATGAGCCTGAAGTGACAAGTGCTCAGATGGACCATTTCCATTAAGGAGTCTGAAAAGGAATGAAAGGGACTGCTCTGGAGGTTTAGGTAGAGGGAGTACCAAACCAATCGCAAAACTACAGAATACATTTTAAGGTACGGCAGTCAATCTTCCCGAATGCTGTGTTCAGTGCATTGCGATCGATAGGGCGGCAAACACAGCTTCCTATGGATAAAGGATCTAAGCCTATAGGGTTCTCCCAAAATATACTCGACGGTACGTGGGAGCACAAGTCCGTACTGGCACTTATCATCTCAAAGTGGAGGAATCACCCAACCATCAGTGAGGACAACAGTTACCAGGCTTTACGATGCTGGAATACGTCTCTAGCCTAGACCTCTAAATGTTGTGCGTTAAGTTCCAAAGCATTGTTAGATTCATTGAATTTATTTTAAGTTCATCTTGCTTATGAAGTTTTCCTTTTGGGTTCACCACGAGATGTAGATGTAATTCCTAAAATGCAATCTAAAGACGATAAACAAACTTTTATCTCTTTTGTGCAATGAAAATCCTAGCTACTAGAGGAAAATAAAGACACAATCTTTTCACAAAGAGCAAAGAGCACACTGTAAATGCACTTTCCTAAATCAAGCCAAACAGACTGTCTATATGCAAATGCAAATGCATGTATTTGTTTTCGACTTTCTTAGTATTGATGCTAAAAAGAAAGTTGATTGACAAATCTGAATTTCCTTTCAAGTGACAAATATAAACAAGTTCTTTTCGAAATCAAAAGATAGAGACGATTACGACACTTTACGATTTTGAAATGAATACTCGTTTTGACACTAGAAAATCACAAATTTAGACCAAAAGAAATAGTAACAGTATAATCGACCATCAACAACAATCAAACTTTCTCCTATGATCGAAATCGACACTTTCGACAGATCCAAATCAAAGGACGACAGTACGACTATTCTACTTTTTCAATGGAAAACTGTAAACGACTCAACAAACAAACAAAAACATCTACAGATCTTTTGTACAAAGGAGGCGGTATAACAGCAAGGAAAAGGGGTTTTAAACAGAAATATATTGATCACAGGCAGCAAAATTCAGAGACAAAACTGGAAAGAATGAAGCACAAGAACCACAACTGCACAGGGCTAGTCTGATCAGCGCACCTGTAACACAGAGAAATTGCATTCCAGCGCAGGTTGCCCTTTCGGGAAGTGCGCTGAAATTTAGGATCTCTTAACAGTACCTATGCTGGGACAGAAACAAGAATCTATCCGGGTTCTAGGTCACAGTTTGCATTTCAGTCTTTAGTTTTTGGCCGAGTAAAAGCAATCAGTAATGCACAATCAGGGGTAGATCTAAGGAGAGTCTAAGAGCTATCACAAGGGCAATCAGATAGTTTGTGAATCAGCTGTTCAAATCATATACAGATCTAGTGAATGGATTGAAGCAGCAGATGTCTACTTTGCATTTGTTATGGCAAATGCAGTTCGAATGCTACTTATAAGTTTATGAAACAAACAACAAAGAGATACACAAACAAACTAATTAGACATTCTCCCCAGTATGGTCGCCATTTTGTTACCGGGAAAAGTGTCTATTTAGAACTGCTCTATCCCACTAAGGTGTGACAACTGCCTTAGAAACAAACAGAGAAAAACTACTTTTGTATTTCCTTTATGAACTATAGATAGAGAGGAATAGAAAGAACCAACCTGTGTCTTGCGCTAATCCTTTGATCCAATCCCTCTCTTCTTTGACAGTCTCCAGCTACCTGCTCCCTTACTTGCCCAGCTTCACCAAGTACCTATAAGATCACAGAAGAAGAACACTATACAAAGACATGGATCTATATTCATAAACAACTTAGGATCAGATTTAAGTTAACCATACAAATGTAACAAGCATCAATGATACAAAAGCATGGAGGAAAAACTCAAATAGTTTTTATTGATAAACAAGAAAAGATCCAAGAGGAGTTACAACTGATGGTTCCTAACCCAGCATCAACCTCCCAGCAAAGAAGCCCCTCTTCACCTCCAACAAAGCATAGATCACCCAATACTCTGATGTTTGCCTCAAAACCAACAACAATTCCTTACAATATGCAAAATTCCAGCCCCCGGAACTCTGGGATGAGGGATCCATATATAGATATGTGTAAGGAGGATGAGTCAGCTTGTGATTTGATTAGTGTCTTCTCTCTGTCAGTTCTTGCTTCCACTTGGAGACTGAAGGCCTCTTACTCATCCTTGGTCGACTTCAGTGAGACAAGTGTCACAGGAGAAGATTCTGGAAGCTTCCATTGTCTCTCCACCTCGCGGAATGACACTACCATTTGTCATTTCTCGCCCAACGCACCCTCACAATGTATTTATGTGCATTACAATGCACCCAACTAGTGTATTTAGGTGCAATGCAACGCACCTAGCGAGTGGAGCAGCTGAAATGATCCTGTTTTGACTTATTCTGAGCAGTTTCTGGTGGAGAACTTCTGGGAGAAGCTGTAATCTGTTGACCTTATTCCTTTAGGGGTTAGAAAAACACTTTTAGGGACTTAGGAGCCCTTGGTTTATGGACATTTCATGCTTGGAGTTGTAAGGCACAAAAATGTCTATAACACCTATGCCCTCTCTAATAGGTATGTGCCAAGGTACCAAACCATCCCTTTTGGGCTTGCTACTCTCACCATGCTCAGTATGTTGCTGCTCAGTTCCTTTATCTCTACTAGGTGAATAAATAGGCTAATGAAAAGGTGATGATGGAGGTGATGGTGTGGCTGACTCATGGGATGAAGTTGAATGATGTATAGGCTGAGGAGGAGGAATGGAGGTGTGTGGATGAGAGGATGAAGGGTCTTCTTGTCCATGCTGACTAGGTGGGACTGTGAAAATATCATTGCATATGAAAGCTTCCCATACAATGTTAAGCAGATCAAGGTGGTGTAGGACTATCGTCTTAATGAGAGAATGGTGAAATATTCTATGCATTTGATGATCAAGATATTTCCTTCAAGCAATGTATGAAATCTTATTAATATCTCGGTAAAGATAGTAGGGTAGATTGAGCATTCTAACTCTTGTGAAATGCATGAGTAACTGAATATGATAGGAATAGAGCCTAGAAAACCTACCCTCACATGTGAAGCACTTCATGATGATTTTCATCATAGGAACATATATGTCTAGGAGGTAAGAGAAAGGAAAAATTCTCCTTCTTTGGGTTTAAGATATGGCTCATAGTAGTAGTAATCCAAATCTACCTATTTAAACCATTTTTCCCCAACATCTGGGATCCCAGTAGTAGTTGATATGATAGTAGAAGATATGGTAAAGGTGACATGAGCAAGGGTTGCTTGGTTTTCATGGAGGTTGATGATGAACTATCTGGTCAATTCAAAATGATGTTGTGTCTTTTCCACCTTCTCACAAAACTCAAAACAACCCATATGTTTGAAGCTTGTGACACTGATGGGAGATGCCATGAGTTCTATGGTGTTTTTTGGCTCATATTTGATAATATTTCCTCCTTTTCTATATTTCCTCCTTTGTTGTGTTTCTTCCTAACTCTCACTTTGATGTTCTTCTTCTGCCATGATTTGTTACTATCAAAACCCTAGGGAAATGGTAGAATGGATTATGGGTATGGGAAATGTGGAATGATGTGAGGAGAGATGATGAGGAGGAGATGGGGATGTGTGGAATGAGGGAGGTGATAGGGATAGTTGTTAAGTGAAGGGGGAATAGTGATGAAAGCTAGGAAATGTGTTTTAAGATGGTGGGAATGTATGACTAGGGTTTGATCTTAGGAATAACAACAAATAATGTAAACCCTATGTAAGTGAACAATGGAGGGAAGGAGTGAGTAAATTTTCCACCAACCTAATTCGTAGAAGTATATGATGAGAAACTTGGAAACTTGGTGGCGATGGAGGGTTTCTAGCACGTTTTAGCTCTTTCCAAGTGAATGCACAATGACCTAGTCAAACGCACAGCGACCTCTATAGGAGCGTAGCACCATTGTAAATAACACTGGGATCTCTGGAAAACACACAACAACCTGTACAAGAGTGCAGTGACCAGGCTAAATGCACAATGACCCTATTGAACGTGTCCTTTTACTTTGTTTTACCAAACTTCACCTTAAAATCACCAATTTTCTTTTACTAAGGAGTTGTGAGAGTGCTAGAGTGAAAATGAGGCTTTCATGAGTGTCTTGAGAGGCTTTATACTTGAATTGACTTTAATTTATGATTTGTCATACACACTTTCTAAAGTTCTTTGTCATTTTTCCAATTCTCACTTTAATGCCTTTTTTGACTTTCTGACCCCTTTTGCTCTTGACAGGTGGATGATGGTTTGATTGAACTCATTTATTCAATGGTTTCATTTCTTGTAGCAAGGAGACATGCTTGGGCAGCATTGGGAACAATTATTACATATAATGACTTAAATTACATCAAAAATTATAAGCAAAATAAATAATCTGTTTTCATCTCAAAAACATGTTTTTGGGATGCAAATTACATCAGTGACAAAATATCTTTATAAAATCATTATGAATTATTAACAATTAATCTTTGTTTATTGGTCATCCTCACACCTTTTCTTCCCTTTATTTACATTTGAAATCATGCTTTTGACCTTGGAAATGAACCCTAAGACCTAATGGAAATACCTTGGAAATGAACCCTAAAATCTAATGGAAAGAAACTACCTTGACACTTATAGTAACATATTTGAAACCTCAGCTGAATGGGAAAAAGAATATTGCCAAATAGCAATAAACATGAAATTATGCAGGATGTCAATTGAACATAAATTGAACAACAATTAAACAACAATTGAACAACAAATGACACAAGAGGTTAATTGAACAACATCAGTGGACCATTTTGACATGACCTAATGGAATGATTAAGAATTCAGTATGATACACCTAAAATGAAAATGCAAAGAGAAGATTTTATCCCTAATGGAAGTATGCATATACTGGCACTAACATTGGCCTTATTGGGGATGGCATCTCCTTGGAGGTGTCAAGAACTCCATAGACCAAGTGCCTAACTGATTAGGCCAATATGGTCAAACAAATGAAAGACTGAAAATTCTTTTGAAAATTTTGAAGAATGATGACTCAATACAAACCAAAAACTGACTCACAACTAACTCTAAACTTACTCAAAAACCAACTAAACTTAGCACAAATCACTTAAAATTTATAGCCTTCACTTCAGGCCCCAAGCTTGAATGACATTTTAATTCAAAACTTGCGAGGAAAGAAAACTAGTATATATAATGATAGTGAAGCAAATTCAACAAACTACATCAAAAATAGTAGTGTTTCAGGAGCCTACCATTCACTAGTCCTCCTGAGAATTCTTGACCATCCATTTCCTTTAATAAAAATTCATTTTTTCCTTGATAGGCTGAGATTTTATACGGTCCTTTACATAGATTGTCAAACTTACCATGCTTTCATTTTTCTTCATTTTGTGCATCCCATCGCAGCACTACATCTTCCAGCTAAAACTTTTTTGCCTTGGTTTTGCGTTCATAAATCTTCTTTACCTTCTCTTGGAGGTGGAAAGTGTTTTGAGAAACCTCTTCTCTTGTTTGCTGAAGGTGAATCATTTGATTAATCCGGCACTGAATATCATCTACTTCACTACTGGCTTCTTGCAATAATCTCATGACCGAGACAACAAATGATGTGGGAAACACTGTATAAATACAATAAACCAATTCAAAAGGTGGCATACCTATTGATTTCTTAGTACTCACTCTATCATTCCACAAAGCATTGACAAGCTTCCGATGCCAATTCTTTTTGTTTGCTTCCAAAATATTTTTAACAATGTTTACCAAGGATTTATTTGATGACTCAACTAATCCATTTCCCTATGAGTAGTATGTCGTGGAATGATCCAATCTGATATTGTATTTGTTGCAAAACTCAACCATTCTCTTCGACTTAAATGTTGTTGCATTATCTGTAATAATATTGTGAGGGCAACCAAAATGAGACAAGATATTGGACTCTAAAAACTGAATGATTACGTATTCGTAGCTTGCCTTGTTGGAATGGCTTCGATCCATTTGGTGAAGTAATTGGTAGCCGTCAAAACTATTTGTGTTGTGCTGATGATCTAGGATGAATTTCTCCTATGAAATCAAGTCCCCACTGCTAGAAAGGTGCATTTACTTCAATCGGCTTCAGAGGAAGAGGATGCAACTTCCTTTTTCCCTGAAACACTTGACATTCGTGGCAGCTCATGACTGTCTTATATAGATCTGAAAATAAATATGCCCAATAATATGCCGCTCTCAAAATGTTATTAGTTGTTGTTTTCCAAAACAAGTGACCACGACAATATCCTCTATGAAAATCATTCATTACCTGTTGAGCTTCATCTTCAACCAAACAATTAAGGAGAACCCCTCCCAGATCATTCCAGTAGAGAGAACTATCCAAAATGCAGAATTGTGTACAGTTTAGTTTTAGTGATATACCTTTACTTCTTGACATTCCAAGAGGAGAAGAAAGATGTTGAAGAACATATACTATATCAGAATACCAAGGTGAGTTGAGAAACATCATTGATACCTGAATGAGTGTGATACCATCTTTGTTATCTGACATTACTGCAATGAGATTTATGTCTAGAGCATGAAGATTTGACTCAGCCATGAGTTTTTCCAAGCCTTGACCTTTGATTAGTTTGGTAGGCTTAATCTCAAGATCATACTCTAACATCGCTTCTATCCACTTACCTCTTCTTCCCTTTGGATCAGTTTGCATGAGGACATCTTTGATAGCTACATTAGGAACATATGCTATGTTATGTGAATGCAAAATGTAAACTCAGACATCCTTCAATCCCTTAATATGAGCCAAAGCTTGTTTCTCAATGATGTTATAGCACAAAGCAGCATTTCTGATGGTCTGACTGAAAGATGAAATGGATTGTTCCACCTGATCCTTATTTTGCATCAACATTGTAGCCGAAGTGTACTTAGATGCGAATGAAAATATAATAAATCATGGGTGTAATCGAGACTGATAAAAATTGGGGCTATGGTTAAAGCAAGCTTTACGAAGTTAAGATATTTCATGGCATCCTCGTTCCATTTCACAGTCTTTTCCTTCTTCAACATATTAGTTAACTCACGTAAATGCTCGGCCAAATTTGGTATAAATGTGTGTAAGAAGTTCACCTTACTATTGAAAGCTTGAATCTCCTTTTTATTGCGTGGAAAGTCTATTTGGTGGATTACCTCCACCCTTGAAGGATCAATGTGAATACCATCTTTGGAAATTATATGACTGAGGAGTTTAACTTCCTCCATGGCAAAAATACTCTTCTTTGGATTTAAAGAAATCCTAAACTTCTTGCATTTTTGAAAAACAATCCTTAGGTGTTGTAAATGCTCATCATCAGAACCAGAAAATATTGTCAAGTCATCTAAGTAAACTACCAAGAAGACATCCTTCTCATTAGCAAAATCTATATCCATTGGCTGCTGAAACATGGCTCCGACATTCTTTAGCCCAAATGGCATCTTGGCATACTGAAAAGTCCCCTATGGTGTTGTGAAGGCAGTTTTTTCTTGGTATTTTTCATGCACCAAGATCTCATTGTAACCTTAGTAACCATCTAGTAGTGACATCCGTGATGCTCCAACTACTCTTCGCAGAATATGGTCCATCTTAGGAAGAGGGTAATTATCTTTCAAGGATACTTTATTTAGGTTTCTTAAATCAATGCACAACCTTATCTCTCCAGTCTTTTTTCGTACCGAGACCAAATTTGAAATCCAATCAGAGAATTTAATTGGAACAATGATACCAGCTTTAAGCAATTTATTTACATCTTTATCAATGGATGGTAGTGGCTTTGGATTGATTCTCCTCAACTTTTGTCTAAAAGGTTTTTGATCTGGCTTGATAGAAATAGTATGCTAAATGATGTTCTTGTAATATAGTTTCAAATCTGAGTAATACCATGAAAAAAAATTACAAAATTCAGAAAGAAATTTAACATATTTAGCCTTTGATTCGAGAGACAATGTTTTTTGATAACTTTACAAGATTGGGTTGGTTTTCTGTTCCAAGGTTTACATCTTCAATTCCCTTGCAGTAGGAAGAAAAGTTGGTTTTCTTGCCACATCATCTTGATTAAACAAGTCCTCTAAAGGTATAATATCTCTAGGAATAACGTTATCCTTCAGCTGTCAAACATCAATCTGATTTACCTCAATGTCTTGTTCATCAGAATCGCAAACATCATCGATGAAAGCATTTTGAAACTTCCCTTCATTCTACAAAAAGGCATTAATTTCATTGTCATCCCAAAATACTTGACAATATCTCAGATTATTAGGAATAGTAGGCCTATGTTTGACATGAATTTCAAATTTGTTGCTAGAATTCATTGGAATTTTCAAATTTCTTGTTGTTGTAGCAAGTAAATCTGCAATGATATTTTGACTTCTTGGCACCACTATCAAGGTGTATTATGGAAACATTTTCAATATATCGAGGACTGAGTTCCTATAAGCTCTCATCCGCTAATGATTTTTCTGATATTGTCATTTTACTTGTTTAATCACTAGCTATTAATCACCATAAACAAAAATCCTTTTCGCACCCAGCTTCTTAAAAATTTTTAGACCTGTAATCAATGCCTCATACTCCACTTCATTATTAGAAAAATCAAAAGCTAGTTTATAGGAACACACTCTAACATTACTTGGGACTTTTTCTGGTTGAAAAACTGGACTTCAAATCCAAATTCCAATACCTGCACCATCTTTACCCAAAGTACCATCGAAGTCCATGCTCCAATACCCAGATTCATCTTTCAGATATTGGAATTCTGCTTTAGTTTCGATCCTACCTTTGCTGGCTACTTCTTTTCTACTCTTCACTGACTATTTGCTCCCGTGGAGGTTGTTCAAAATAAATTGCCATTTTTTCCTTTTCTTTTTTAAGAACTTCTCTAAAACTTTCAGAAATTTCTGGTACATCATCTACTTCTACAAGATGAATATCTACATCATTCAATCCACTATCAATGTACAAAACAAAATACTCTAAATCTGTATGTACAACATTTATTGGATGATTTATGGGCTTCTCTTTACTGGTAATCATATACTTCATCTTCTTTTCCTGGTACAACTTCCTCAATTGACTTAAAACGGGGATTGTAGCATAAGAGAATTCAAGTTGTAAAGTACCATTGAGCTTGGCTCCCCACGATCTAGACAAAAACATACCAAATCATAGTGGTATATGAGCTACTATCACATCCATCAAGACATTTTTGGCTCGGATTTGATCTAAAGAAAGCACCAAATCTTTGATGAGACCAATGTTGCAAACTCTACCATAATAAAATAAGTACAAATCATGATATTTTTGGGTGATAACTAGGCCTAGCTTTTCCATGATGGATTTGGGCATAAAATTGTGGGAAGCTTGGAGTCAATCATAGCATTATGAAGAATATACTCATGTAGTATAACACTCAAATAAAAGGGTGGAATTCACTATCTTCTAGCTGACCTTATATAGCTGGACCAAAAATAAGTTCAGGGTGATCATCCTCAACATTCACCATGTCAGACAAAGGATCAATTTGCAGTATTCTAGATACATGATGTTTGTAATGGCTATTCTTAACAAGCTCAATCAAAGGAATGGACACTTTCAATTTAGAAATTTCATTTTCTAAATTAAAAGATGTGAGTTTTTCTACCTCTTTGAAACTCATGTCTCTCTTATATGTTTGATCCTTCATTGCACTATCCTTGTGCCGATTGTTTTTCTCTCTTGTAGTTGTGCTTGTTGATGGCTGATTTATCTTGCTGGAATTCTGATCTGCAAGCTCCTTTCCCTTTTTCTGATTGTTTGGGGGATCATTCTTCGATTGAACATCCTTCCTCTTCTGAATAGGACTGATCGGTACATCTCTGCTCCTCAAAGGATATTGCCTTTGTTGTGCGCTCAAAGAATTCATGTAACCATGCTGATAATCATCAAACTTGGCCTCCAAAACAACATCATTTGCAAAGATGTAGTCATCATTCTTTTGAATGTCAAAACTTTCTGTGTACTCTTCATCTTTAGTAAAAATATAAGCATACTATCAACAGTGAAAAAGTGATTCATTTCAATTACCGGATCTTCCTCGTCTTCTTCTTCCACTATTTGAACATAATTCTGCTGTAAGGGAGTTCTGATCTATTGTTGTTGTTGTTCTGGTTGTTTTGGTGTTTTTTTTTCTCTTTGTTTGATTCGAAATTGGGGTTGTTTCTGCCCTTTAAAGTTTAGATTCTAGATCTGCGTTTCAGGTCTGTCTGTTATGGACAGCTGATCAACCATCATTTCCGTTGTTTGAATCAATGTATCCATTTTGACATCTGAGGTAGATGCTTCTTCTTTTATGGTCACTCATTTCTCTGATCTCATCCTTGCTCGTTTGGCCAAAAAGTTCTCTTCTATGCTCACAACATTCTTTTGCATGTCTTCTAGAGTTATAGGGTTATGTTCTCACAAGTGATATGCCATATCAACATCAACTAAATCTGGAAACTTAAGCAAAACCAATCCTTCCGGTGGTTTGATGTTTGCAGGGATATCATTGTACAATGCATTAAATCTTACACAATAGTGTTTCTGGGAAGACTAGTGTTTTTTCGATCTGCTAATCCCACTAGGATTGGCAACTATCCTAGAAACAAACAACCAAAGAAATTTGTGATTTCCTCTATGTATGATAGATAAGAGAGAAGAAAAGGGACGAACTTGGATCTTCCACTTGATGCCTTGCTTGATTTCTCTCCTCCTTGATGGAGCTTGCAACTCTTCTCCTACTTGTCCCACTTAGAGAATACCTATAGAAATGAAGTAACACAACACCATCAAGGCATTTCGATCTATGATATCATAGGCATTGTAGAATCAGAAATACAATGAGCATACAATGGCATTTACCAATAACAACATTCACAAATACATGATTGTATGGAGGAAAACTCAAAGAACTTTATTAATAATAGGAGAGAGGATTACAACCCAGCTGTCTAATCCAGCATCATCCTCCCAGCATCAAATCCCTCTTCACCTCATGAAAAGCAATATCACCCAACAATACAATATTCCCTCTCAAAGACAAACTATCAGCACTTCCTTACAAATTACAAAATTCCAGCCCCTAGATCTCTTAGAAGAGGGATCCATTTATAAATGTCTACAAGGGTGTGAGTCATCTCTGGGTTTTTGATTAGTGTCATTCCACTTGTAGTTCCTTGTTGCACTTGGAGATTTCTTGGATCTCTTACTCATCCCTGGGCGAATTTAGAGAGGCAAGTGTCATAGGAGAAGTTTCTAGAAAATTCCATGAGTGTCCACCTAGAAAAATGTCTCAGACATTTGTCCATTCTCACTCATTGCACCACATAGAAGGCCTCTTCAGTATGCATCACATCTGGCTAGTGTAGGCGTCAGTATGCATCGTACCTTGACAGTGGAGTGGTCAGTATGGTCGGGGTTTGGCCAGTTCTGAGTGGTTTTTTAGGTGGAACTTCTGGGGAATGATGTAATCGGTTGACCATGATTATTTAGGGCATGAAACAAAACTTTTAGGGGTTAAAAAGCCCTTGGTTTATTGACTTATAAGATTGGGTTTACAATGCCCAAATATGTCTATAACATTTTCCCCCTAAAGCATGAAGTCGTAAATCTTTAGATGTCGAGTGAAATGCTTTATCATGAGGATCTAAGGTATTCGAACTGGAAGGTGACATGTATAAGATACAACACAATACATCATCACAATATAATTTTCCATGATCTAGCTGAGGCGAGCATTCCCTTGCTCGACTTTATAAATTCATTTTCATGTACATAGAACAGATAATCGTCTGCAATTGCAGACTGGTGATTCTTTATACGTAGAGTCATCATCCCTTAGCTTGGATGATCATCTGTGTAGATTCTGTGTACATTTGATGTCTTTGTATTCTTGAATATATTGCAACCCAGATGGATGAAACTAGATCCAGGGTCTTCAAACTCATTCAATCTTCACTTGATGTACAAGTCGATCCATGTGAAAAGATGTCTTGAAGTCGAACATGGAAAGACATCGCCTGATTACCACCCAATAATGTAAGTTGTTAACAAGCGCGAGACGAATCACGATAATGATAATGACCCTTAAGGTACTATAGTACAATTTACGTGGCATGAATATATGATTTGATGTCGAACACCACGCAAAATATCTCGGTCGAAGGCCATTGATGTAAACCTATCGTTGGAAGTGAGAAACTTGCCATTGAGGCATGTAAGCTTCAAAGTACTGAAAGGGTTGTTTCTAAGTAAACTTCTTGGATAATGAGCTGATGTCGACAAGAAGTGACCCATCGTAGGAGGGCCTTAATGTATCCCTCATCAACGACATGAAATGAAGCAAATGATTTTTTGGAGGTGAAAATGATCTGACGATACAAGGTTCAGGAATGGCAGTCATGAAAAATGGAGGGTGAAGGTATTGCAGTGGATGAGGCATTAACTGGATGGTGAATTCTCTAAATGACTTCTATTGAACATATCGGCGACACTCAGATGGATTGGTAGCATTAACCCCAAAATATGGATGGTACGGTAGACCAACGGTGATATGACCGGTGAACGGAATAACCTAACCGGACTCAATCATGGTGATGGAGTGAAAGTGTCATGTTTAAGAGAGACCTGCTACCAATAAAACTCTTTAAGTTTTCTTCCCCTTTTCCCCAGTCATTGCTAACAAATACCTCTTTATTTTTGTCAAGCTTGAGGAGGATAACATATGCTTGTTCTATAATTTTCCCTTCGAGAAAACCTGTCGCTATGTTTTAGCGAGCCTAGTGACAGTGAAACTCGTTCTTGTCTCGACGGACAAGTTTGTCGCTATTGTTTTAATGAGTTTAACGACAAGGATAACTCGGTCCTTTTCATGTTTAGAGAATTTGAAAAGGGACGAAAAGGAAACTCCAGCAGTCCTTTTTTGTAGCATAATCCATTAGGTCCAAAAAAGTATAAAATAATATGTAAGGGATGATTTTTCGATCACTTTAGTGGGCCAAAAAAACAAGCGCTTGATATTTTTGTGGGATAATCTCTCAGCTCCAAAAAGATTAAAATGTGCAGGAAGGATGGCACTCCCAATAAATTTAGCAAGCCAGAGAGGCCAATTTCTCGACAATATTTTCATATTTAACGAGTCTGAAAAGAGTTTAAAGTGGACTTGTTTTGTGAGGAACGAATGGTGTTTAGGGTAGCAATTGGTTTTGGGTGAGCTTGGAACTTCTCAAAACATAGTGATGTGAAGAGGGTGGCTAACAGGACCACTCGTCGCAGTTGTTCCTCAAAAGGGTAAGCAATCAAGTGGAAGCGTATAATCGGCAAAAAGAATGGAGGTGATGGCAGGAACATAACCAAGACTCAAAAGGCTGACATTATGGTGATCACAAAGGTTATTTACCAAAGGTGGGTTTATTTTTTAATGAGCTTGAACTCTGGGGGAACATATGCTCAATGGTAGGTTTATTTTTTAAAGAGCTTGAACCATGCGATAACATTACCCATTTTGTGGTCAAAATGTTTAATTCGTTGTTTATCACCTCGTATTCTTTCATCGGTCATTCAACCTGCTCAATCACTCCATCAAACTGATTAGAAATACATATATATGTATGAAAAATGAGTTAAAACTAACATTTTTCTTGAAGTACGTGAATAGTAATCATAAAAGTAGCTTTACCTTTCATTTTCATCATTTTATATCAAATTTGGAATTTGAAGCTCTGGAGTGGTTTTCCTCCTCAAATTACACCAGTCATTTTTGGGAGATCCAGTGGATTATTATCTATGCCGTCAGGACCAGGTAAGAGATAACTCTGAGCTCTTCATTTTCATTCCATCCTTCTTTGATTCTGATCATGTTTTTTCACATTTTTGTGCCCTTGGGGTTTGAAGATTTCGTTCCCCAATCATTGCACCTTTCCAGTATCCAAAGGTGTGATTCATACAAAGCTGCCAACTGGCTAGTCAATATGCATCCCACCTTGCTCAAAGGCAGGGTGTGATGGGTGCAGAAGGGCATCTTTATATAGTAATTTTTAGATGAAATTTTTCCTGTTTTTTCTCAAATTTGGATCCTAATTCATCTTTTATCTGTCTCTCAGATATTTGTTGGATCAAGATGGTCGTCACATGGTGTGAATGTGAACATGAAGAAGAGGACATGATTTCCTTACACCATCAAGGCATAGTTACTGCATTACGAAACTGTGGCTTGCTCAAATTCTTTCGTATATCTAGCATGAGGCAACAAATTAGATTGTTGTAGTATTTTCTCGATGCTTGGGATCCGATCAACTAGGTATTCTAGATCAAAGGAAAATATATTCCATTGACAGTCAAGGATATCTACTTTCTGACAGGGTTATCGAGGCGTGGCACCCCTCTTTCACTATCAGGATCCACTCATGAAGGCATTACATCTGTCAGTTCTGTAGAGATGGATCTCAACCCAACAGAGATGGCAAGATAAATATCTGAGATGTCAATCATCGGCCCTTGAGGATAATTTTATTTACCTTTGCTAGATTGGTTGGTAGCACGGCTCTTCATTTGGCAAACAGATCTTACATGCGGTATGCCCTGGAATGCCTGGAACTAAAGGTGTTCAACTGGTATGAGGCGGTACTTCCGGTCATAAAAGAACAACTCTCCAAGGTAAAGAATGGAAGATCCAAGAATTTTAGCTACGATTCCATCTTAACAGCTTTTTCCTTGGAGAGGATTCCATTAATGTAGCCTCAGTACATTTCACTAGGATTGCCAGCACCGAGGGAACCATGGATGTAGAGGTGGGTTGATCTTACGGCTAGACACGTTGTTCAATCATAGATTTCCTTCTCTGATGCCTTCTTTGAGTGGTTCGACCATCAGGAGATGGTCTTTACAGAGTATCCATTCATTGGGATGGATTTCTGAGGTGACCCAAATTTGGCGTTACCAGATGGCGAGCAGTGGAGTGCTATGGGTAACATGATTTGACCATATCTTTGTTTATTAGTTTTATAATGTTTTGTGTCTTTAAAAGTTATCAAGACTAATCGAACTCATATACTTGTGCACATATTGGGCCAGTGTGACCAGTGGCATGCCCAAGCGTGGCAGCTGACGTTCCAGTAGGAGAGGCTGTAGGGAGGGATGTCCTTCACGATCTGGATGTAGCGGAGACCCTGGCAGTGCTACAGGATTAGATCAAGGGTCTCACTCTTGGTATTCAGGATGTGAGTATTGACGAGTTACCTCTAAGGTTACAGTGCCACACTACAGGTGTGCCGAGTCAATGAACTAGGCGCTTGCGTATGATCGCACAGGTAGTGACATGTTATCACCAGCATCATTAGTTTAGGATGCTTTTCTGCATTCATTTTTGAGTTTCTTGGTCACATGACCGATTTTTTCTTGGACACGAAACATTTTGTAAAAATTGTAAACAGTTAGATATTTTTTATTTTCGGAGTTTTATTTTGGTTAAGTTATGCGATCCAGATGCAAATGTTAATGTGAAATGCTTTCTTTACAAATGCTGCAAATGTCTATCCAATGCATAGTTTTCTAATGAATCAATTAATGTGTTTAAGTTTATGGAAATGTGTTGATATTGAATGGAATCAAACTGTCTTTCCAAAATCCTGACTCTTAGGAACATACGATAAATAGCTGGGTTCCGAACAGAATAAATGCCAGTAAGTTGTAGGATGACGAGTTGTGAGTCTAGCGTGACAACGAGTGGCGTATACCATGTGAAATGGTATGAAAGAGAAGTTCAATCAACACGCTATACTCAGCGATGTTGTTTGTTGATTGACCAATACATATCCCCCTAAATCTCACTAACTTCTGGCTCAGAGAAAAAATGTCCCAGGCCGCAGAAGGTAGGTTTCGTGTACTACGACTAGCTCGATCGGCATACCCAAATGGTTCCAAAATGTTTTCCATCTGCAACAAAAGTGGAGCGGATTACCTAACCAAAATGACAACTCTAAAGGAAAAGAAAAATGTAACAAAACAAAGAGATCACTACACTTAATCAAGCATAGTAACGTTTAAGATGCAACTCGTTCCGAGCTTGCAACAGTGGAATCCCATCATAATCGACAAGCTCACAAGCTCCTTTTGTCAATACTCATTTGACAATGTAGGGGTCCATCCATAATGGTTCAAACTTACCTACTCCCAATTTATCAGAGTCCTGATCGTAAAGCAAGACCAGGTCACCTTCTGAGAAGACACGAGGCTTGACATTTTTGTCAAATTGTGCCTTGACACATTTCTTATGAACCTCATTAGCTAGCACGACGTCACAATGGTTTTCATCCAAGTGGATTAGTTCCAAGAAACGAGCCTCTTCCTCTGAAGTTTCGGGAAGCAGATCATTGGTGAGCTTTAGAGACAAAATTTCGCACTGAATTGGTATGACAAATTCCAGACCATACACCAACTGGAAAGGCGTAAATCTTGTCGCATTTCTCACCGAAGTCCTATATGCCCATAGAGCTGAGTACAGGATTGAATGACAAATCCGTTTGTGGACTCCAATCATTCTCTGCAGCATGCACTTAAGGACTTTCTTGACTGCCTCAACCTGTTTGTTAGCCTGGGGATAATATGGAGTAGAACTATCGTGGGACAATCCTAATTTGGCAGTTAATTAAACCATCATGTGATTGCGAAAATGCGATCCATGATCTGTGACTATAGCCTGTGGAACACCAAATCTAGAGACTACATGATTAAAAAAGAAAAGAGCAGCCATTTCGCCATTGTTGTTTAATGTAGGCATCACCTCGGCCCATTTCGTAAAATAGTTGACAACGACTATAATATGCCCATGCCCCCCGACCGTGGTGGGCTTACATGTCATAAAATCTATGCCCCATTTAGCGAATGGCCCAACAACAACTACTAGATGCAGTGGTGTAGGTGGTAAACTGGTTTTGAGATAAAAAATCTGACAAGCATGGAAACTTCTGACTGCAATTATGCAATCTTTGAATATAGTGGGCCAGAAGTATTCAACTCGTAAAATATTTTGTGCAGTAGCGTAACCATATAGATGCCCTCCACACACACCTGAATGGAAGTCATTCAGGGATTTTTTGGCGTCTTCATGCGTGAGGCAGCTTCGTAGAACTGTATCGACACCACGAAGGTAAAGTGCATCACCGACAATCATGTAGTCTTTGGCTTGGTATCGAATACACCGTTGTTCAGAGTGAGAGGTATTAGGCCTAAAGCTTTGGGTTTGGAGATAGATCAGTATATCTCCATACCACGGATCGCTTGACGATATCAGAAATAGAGTTTCATCCACGATTGATGCTTTAGATGTTAAATCATTGGACGATGATGGGAGGTCACAAAGTAACTCCGCGAAGACGATAGATTTCTTTGATTTGGATTTGGTGAATTCCAGATCAAACTCTTGCAAAATGACTACCCATTTGGAATATTTTCCCCCTAGTAATTGACGCAATAGAATGTAGGTCATAGGGTTGCAATCTGATAAGATGGTGGTTTTTTGAAAGAGAATATAGTGTCGAAATCTCTATACTGCTTGAACAGCTGCTAAGGACAGCTTTTCAACATGGGAGTACTTGCTTTCTGTATCATTTAGGTTGTGGCTTAAATAATACACAGGATGTTCTATTCCATCGTCTTCTTGTACTAAAACCATGGTGATGGTTGCATCTATAGAGGAGCATACATTAATGATGCTTTTACTAGGGAACCTTTTAAAGCATCAAAGGAAGCTTGCGCAACCTGATCCCAGTTGAAGGGTACTTCTTTTTTCAAAAGACACGTATAGCCTTTACCAAGTTCGGCGTAATTTGGAATGAACCTCCTTAGAAAGTTTGCTTTCCCTTGGAGTTTCTGAATTTGAAGCAAATTTGAAGGTGGATGCATGTCAAGGATTGCCTGAACGTTACATGGGTCGAGTCGAATTCCGTCCTTAGACACTACGAAACCATGTAATCAACCAAAACCAACACAAAAAACACACTTGTGCAGATTGAGTCGTATCTTGTAGTGTCGACAACGTAGAAATATGGCTCTCAAATGCTGCAGATGATCAGTCCGCTTTCATGAATGAGCTGGTAGATCGTCGAGATATGGTTGAACGATGTGCTTGATGTCATGGAAGGCATAGTTCATTGACATCTGAAAATTTTCCCATGCATTCTTCAAACCAAAAGGTAGTTTACAGATATTGATTTGGTTGTATCTGAAAAATCCATATATGAATGAAAAGATTTCACATCCGACACATTCATCAATTATCTGGTCGATGAAGGGTGTAGGGTAGTTTTCCTTTGGACACACTTGATTTACATCCCTATAATCGATGCCACTCTAATCGTTCCTTGCTTTTTCATCACAGGAACAATATTCGATACACAATCAGTGAGAGGAACAGGGTAAATGAAACCAGCATGCAAAAGTTTTTCAACTTTTGCTTTAATGGCAGCGGATTTCTTTGGGTGAACAAGTTGAAGCCATTGTCGTATTGGTTTGACATCTGGATACATCTTGATTTCATGTTCAACGATGCTCGAGTCAATGCCTGGCATTTCTTCATATCTCTAAATTCACAAAAGAGAGCGCAATATATTTCCAGTTCTGAAGGAGAACAAGATTTTCCAACATGAATATTCTCTACAACATTAGGTTTGGTTGAGATATTAATGGCGATAGTTTCCTCAATATTGGACAGATTTCGTTTGGAATCCAGTGTATTTACAGTATTTGATAGAAAATCAAAAACAGGCAGATGATTAAGGTCGCTTGAATAATCTTCATCGTTATCTTGAAGGTGGGAACGATGGTGGTAATATTCCCATGGTGTCTCTCCTATCATCATTGACTGAATGATTCCTTCTTCTGTAGAATGTACACTAGATCAAGGATCGGAAGAGGTACCATACTCTAGAGACCTATCTATCCAAACACTCATTGAGTGTTGATTTGGGTTCGCTGCCAAGGCCCAGAAAATTGGTTGCTACAAAGATTCAATGGGGCTTGGGAGCAACACCTCACGATGATCCACACTTTCAAAATGGTCAGAGTTCTTCTTAATCTTTGATGATGTAGAAGATATCATATGACAGGTTTCCACTATCGCCATTTCCGCCAGATTGCTTGGAGGCGGGAGGGAAAAAGTACCCATTAAAGAAGGGTCTTTTAGGAGACCTACTTCGATATTTTGAAGTGATTGAGAACTTCCATGGATCAATGGAATGCTCCCAGTAGCTTGTGAACTATTGGGGAAAAAGGTCAGTTGGTCAACGATTTTAATTCCACCTTGGAAGGGAAATGAAATCTTTCTAAAATATGTAGACACAACAATAGCTATAACATAGATCCGTGGCCTTCTTAGCAAGATATTGTAGTCAAGGTTTCCATCAATGACTTCGACCTCAATTTCTACTATCTTGCCCCCCAGTTATACTTGCAAGTTACTTAAAATCCCATACGACGTGTATGTTCTTCCATCAAATGCTTTTAATGTCGTTGATGATCGCGACAAGGGTGGCGAACCTAAATTTTTCTAGCAACTCGTTGGCATAATGCAGGTAGATGCCTCCTCATCAATGATTGTTCAATGAACAGTTTTATTGAGGAATTTTACCTGGATAAGGAAAGCGAGTTGGGCCAGTAATTGAGGTTCGTATCCTTTATGGTTAAAGGCCACAAGATTGGAATCCATTGGATCAATTCCACCTATTGCCGATAACAAAGCCTACTTTTGGGAGGGGCAATTTGCAGTACCTCAAGGGTTGACATAGCGGATGGCGATTGAGCTAGATCCTCCACTATATTATAATTTTGTGCTGCTCGAGCACGAGGATTAAATGTCGATTTATGTACTACTCCCTTTGGTATCTTTATAGTTAATCCAGGAATGATGGGCAGAACAACTTCTGGTGAAGTTGTTGTCGAACTACTGGGTTGATTTGTAGCCTTATTGTTCAACGATTGTAGATTCCCATAATCTTTATTCCTTGTTGATATCTGTTATCACCCCAAGAACCTCACCTAGGTTGTATATCAGTGATGTTTGGGAACATTACAAAATCAACAAAAAGTTGGATAAATAGGTGGATGAATGAAACAAATGCTACATATTCAAGCCAGATAACCACTCCTACTATGCTTAACCATAGACATGGGTGAACACCCCCAGACTACAAGGCTTTTAACCACCAATTACTCACAATTTGAGGATAAGGTGATAATGGAGAATACTCACCACACTAGCAGATGCATAGGACCCTGTGATGGCCAGCTGCAACCAGTTAAAAGGTCTGTAAATTCTGTTTCCTAATACATAGATAGGATGACAGCTCTCTAGTATTGAAACAACAAAAACCTGCAAACAAATTGAAAGATACATTCTAAATCCTAGCACATAGGTGGGATGACAGCCCCTCTAATGCTAATGTAAAATAGGCACAACCTGGAACAAGAAGGAAAAGTGGACAATGAGCAATTAACAACAAAAAAAGCTCGCATTAGCTGAAAATGAAGACCAAACGCTGCAGGTGTCACAGTAGTTACAATCTCCAGAAGTTGAACCTTGCAGCAAAATAAAATTGATCCAACACTCATCAACCTGATTACATTTTGTCTCTCGATATATATAGAATCTGTTTACAAAGTTTCTCTGCTAGGCTATGCGTGGAGGTGTCAAGAAATGACCGCCAACCACATGTACAATATGAAATGGGCCTCTGCTGCAATTCTCAGAGCATTAATGGACAAAATCGGCCTTTGTTGATGCTTTGTATTCCTCCTTAGACTAGGTGGCATACTGATTGTTACAAGGCTCCATCACTAATAAATGGTTGAACTCCTCGAGGGCATACTCTTTGTCCTCGGCCATGTTGCCCTTTAATTACAGTTGTTGGAGTCTTAATGCGCAGAGGGCAGGTAGATGATACTCTTCATCATTCGGGTGAATAACATAGGTTACGGGCGAGAACATAGTGGCAGAAGTGGGCACGGAAGGAGAACAAACCTTAGCCATTAGATTAAACAATCGGACGGTGGAGATCGGTGCATGGAGGCTATCGGAAGATAGGGGAGCGGGGAGAGAATCATGAGCCATCAGATCGTATAGATCAACAACTATGATCACATCGGGAGGAGCTATCGGGAATAATCATGGGTGAATGAATTTGGGCCGTCAGATCATGGGCGGGAATGATCGGATGGTGATCGCACAAAAAAGATGCACGGTTGTTAACGAGCGGGAGGACGGTTTTGGGAGGCGGGCGGTATTCCCCGCACTGCCTTCCGGGGCTCGGCATTTTCCATATAGACTACCGTGATCCAACAAAAAGGCGCCGCATGGCAGCCCAAAACCACAGCCTCCACGAGTTAACGAGTGCACGGCTTGCGGGCTAAAGGCATGCGACTATCATCGGATCTCTGATGGATGGTGAAATGGCGGGCAAAATGCGAGAGGTTTAACTTGCACGGGAAAATGAGAATTTACTGTTAGATCGTGGGTGATCGATGGTGTAGATTGAGGGAAGGTAATATGATAGCGCCAAGCTGTATGATTAGGTTATATGGATTAAGACTTAAGAACCTGGGGAGTAAATACAAAATGGGTTTATGTGAGGGATCAACAGGTTAACTGGGTATATAAGGAAATTCAGCACAAAACAGAGGAATGAGACTTAAAGAGTGTAAGTGGGGGTAAGGAAATATCAGTGGGGTGAGATGGAATACCAGGTTTAAGCTAAATTTTGGGGAAAGAGAAACAAAGAACGCAGGGCTACGGGGAAGAAGAAACCAAAGGAGAATGAGAAGGAATGATTGTTGCACACTCCCTTTTATCATAATACAGCATGGCAAAGCTGTTTGAGACCCTCAATTATTCAGATTTGTTGCAGAGCTAACATTGGCTCCTTTTGGGGATGAGAACCTCCCTACGAGGTCTCAAGAACCTGCAGACCAATGCCTTCATGCAAAAACAACTTAAGAACATTTGCCTAGTGTCCATTGGGCATGGAGTCAACTTATGCATATAACAGAAAACTGTAAAAGAACATGATTACAATCATTAAGTTTGAAAAACTTAACACTTCAAAAATTTCCCATTTGCTGGGCCACCAAACTTGTTGCCTATCATCTGGTTCATCATATATCAGCAAGATAGGATCTATTTGATCCTCCACCTCAAAAAGTTTAGGACTTTTGAGCTTCACAGGCATATATGGATCAAATTTCATTTCCCTTCTATGTATTTTTCTCCTTGGATGCTCTTTAGAGGAGCCTTTGTACACCTGCTGAACAACCATAAGTGCTATTTACATGTCTGTGTCTTCTTTGGCTTACACAATAAATATGAAAGATGCATCATTGTTTTCTTGTGTAGGGGACACAAAGATAATTTCTGCTCCTGAATCTTCCTTTGAACAGTCCTCATCCAAGGAGGAGTCCCATGGCTGTACATTTTCCTCCTTTGTCATCAGTAAAGCTGCCCTTTCATTCTCTGTGGAAGCCAGCTGAGTAGATTTTGGAATATCAAAACTGAGTTGATCAGTCTCAGCCTTGATCATTGAATTTCATTCTACCTCAGTGTTCAAGGGGCAACTGTGAGGGATTGTTATTTGATCAAACAAAGAAACAAAATATGATGGGGAGCTTTCTTCTCCCTCTTTAATCACTGGACTGGGGACAAAAGCAGGCTAGAAAATTGGTAGATCTACATAGTCATGTGAAGATGAACTAGCTTCGGGCACAGATTCTTGGAGGAAGGGATTTGCTACTGGCTGCCCCTGCTAGTCAACTTGTTGTTTTGCAACTACAACAAATTGGTGAGTATTGCCTCTTGATAATGCTTCTTCATAAGCAGCCCTTGTTAGGAAAGGAGCACCTTCCAAAACATGGACCTCCTCCACTTGCTGCACTTCTTCCATGACTATATTTTGACAAAGGGTCTTCACCCTTTGACTTCATTTGTATCCCTGCTTCTCTGCAAAATCTGCTCATGCTCTTGTGTTCCTCTACATAAATTTGGAGTTGGAAAAGAAATGGAACAATGAGCTCCTGCCTCTTCAGAATGCTGCTCAACTTTCAATTTGGAAACTTCAGAGGCCAAAAACTCAATCATCCTAGCTAATTCATCTATCTCAAGCTCTGAGGATGATGAGGATTCACCTCCCTGACTTCTGCACTTGGCATCACCTTCGAGTCTTTCTGCAGCAATAATATTTGCCTCTACTTCAAAGGCTATAGCTTGCATATCAGTGAAAGAAGCACATTTTCTTTCTCTTAACAGTAAGCAGAATTGAGAATCGAAGGCATTAGCATATGATAGCATGGCAGAAGTAGGGGTAGGTATTATTTCAGCTGGCATTCTGCTGTATATATGATTGAATCTAATATTGAAATCAGACAGCAGCTCACCATCTTCTCTCTGCAAGTTCCCAAATTCATCATGATAAAAGAGTAGATCTTTATTGTTCCCCCAGTGTTTTAAGAACACATCATCTAAAGCATCAATGTCTGCAATAGACCTAGGGGTTAAATTTCTAAACCATTTTCTAGCTTCCCCATCTAGGCTTTGAACAAAAACCCTCATCCAGACATCCTCTTCATTGATATCTAGGTTATCAGCATAACTATAAAATGCCTCTAAATGCTCTTCAGCTGATACTTCTTCTGCACTAGTAAACTTTGGCATAAACTCTTGATAATCTCCTGTAAGCATGGCATTCAAAGGGGTAGGTAAGACTAAGGGTCCATACCTAGCAGCAACTATTCGTTCTATCTTTGTGAGGGCTTGCTGGCCTACCATGACTGAGGTATACAAAGAGGATACTGGTGGACTAAGCGAAATGTGTCAATGAAAAGAATAATGGAGACAGAGGCATATGATAGACAACATGGCTACTTCTTTCAACTGAGGTCCGAAAGGGAAATGAATAACAAGGAGCTGAATGAATCTCTGAAGGTATTTCTACACTAAGAGAAATACATGGAACCTTTAAGGCTTACCTGATCTTGGTGCTCCTTACTGCAATACTTTCTTCTGTTGAACGATCTTCTCAGGATCAGGCACTGGTTCAGCTGATGGTTTCTGAAAATTTCTGCTAGCATGCCTCACGAACTGCTCCAGAATTGCAATGTGGAGTCGCCAAAGGATGGTCTTCCTCCAATGGAGTCACCAGATAGATGATTACAACCAGAATATGTGTTAAAACCTTGTCTGTCATCAAAGCTTGAAGCTATGTTGTTCTCCCAGAGAAGTTGAGCTTCAATTCTCCTCTCCTCGGCAATGGCGCCAGTTAATGTTATCACCCCAAGAAACTCACCTAGGTTGTATAGCAGTGATGCTCTGGAACATTACAAAATACATAAAAAGTTGGATAAATAGGTCGATGAATGAAACAAATGCTGCATATTCAAGCTAGATAACCACTCCTACTATGCTTAATCCCAGACATGGGTGAACACCCCCAGACTACAAAGATTTTAACCACCAATTACTCACAGTTTGAGGATAAGGTGATAATGGAGAAGATTGACCACACTAGTAGATGCACAGGACCCTGTGATGGTCGGCTACAACTAGATAAAAGGTCTGTAAATTCTGTTTCCTAATACACAGACACAAATCTCTGGTATTAAAACAATAGAAACCTACAAAAAAATTCAATGATACATGCTAAATCCGAGCACAGAGGTGGGATCACAGCCCCTCTAATGCTAAACATTAATATCACATGAATAAATGTAAAACAGGCATAGCCTGGAACAAGAAGGAGAAGTGGACAATGAGCAATTAACAACAAAAGAAGCTTGTATTAGCTGAAAATGAAGACCAGACGCTGCAGGTGTCACAACAGTTACAATCTCGAGAAGTTGAACCTTGCAGCAAAATGACACTGATCCAACACTCATCAATTTGATTACATTGTGTCTCTGGATATATATTGAATCTATTTACAAAGTTGCTCTGCTAGGCCATGCGTGGAGGTGTCAATAAATTACCACCAACCACATTTACAATATGAAATGGGCCTCTGCTGCAATTCTCAGAGCCTTAATGGACAAAATCGGCCTTTGATGATGCTCTACAGTCCTTCTTAGAACAAGTGGCATAATGACTGTTACAAGGCTCCATCACTGATAAATGGTTGAACTTCTCGAGGGTGTACTATTTGTCCTCGGCCATGTTGCTCTTTAATTGCAGTTGTTGGAGTCTTAATGCACAGAGGGCATGTAGATGATCCTCTTCATCCTTCGGGTGAATAACACAGGTTACAGGCGAGAACATAGTGGCGGAAGCGGGCATGGAAGGAGAACAAACCTTAGCCATTAGATTGAACAATCGGATGGCGGAGATCGGCGCATGGAGGCTATCAGAAGACAGGGGAGTGGGAAGAGCATAGTGAGCCATCGGATCGTATAGATCAATGGATACGATCACATCGGGAGGAGCTTTTAGGAGTAATTGCGGGTGAATGAATTTGGGCCGTCGGATCATGGGTGGGAATGATCAGACAGCGATCACACAAAAAGGATGCACGGTCGTTAACGGGTGGGAGGATGGTTTTGGGAGGTGGGTGGTATTCCCCGCACTGCCTTCCGGGGCTTAGCAGTTTCTGTATAGACTACCGCGATCCAAAAAAAGGCACCGTGTGGCAGCTCGAAACCACCACCCCAACGAGTTAACGAGTGCGCGGTTTGCAGGCTAAAGGCATGCGACTATCGTCGGATCTCTGATGGACGGTGAAATGGCGGGCAATATCCAAGAGGTTTAACTTGTGCGGGCAAATGAGAATTGACTGTTAGATCATGGGCGATCGATGGTGCAGATTGAGGGAAGATAATATGATAGTGCCAAGCTGTGTGATTAAGTTATATGGATTAAGACTTAAGCGCCCGGGGAGTAAATACAAAATGAGTTTACGCGAGGGATCAACAGGCTAACTAGGTATATAAGGAAATTCAACAGAAAACAGAGGAATGGGACATAAAGAGTGTAAGTGGGGCTAAGGAAATATGAGCGGGGTGAGATGGAATACTGGGTTTAAGCTAAATTTTGGGGAAAGAGAAACAGAGAATGCAGGGCTACGGGGAAGAAGAAACTGAAGGAGAATGAGAAGGAATGACTGTTGCACACTCCCTTTTATCATAATACAGCATGGCAAAGCTATTTGAGACCCTCAATTGTTCAGATTTGTAGCAGAGCTAACAATATCAAAGCATCATTTTGCTATTTTGAGATGGATAGCATAAGTACTTGTGATGTGGAAGCATGATCGATAGCAACCAAATTAGTTTCTAGGTTCGGAAATGGATCATTCAACACCGCTGAGGTATGTGAAGTCTTTAGTAATTTTGTAACCTCAGCTTGATGTGGAAAATTTCTCATCCAATGATCCTCATTACAAATGTAACATGGATCACGAGGTTTCTTTTGTCCAGTAGATTTTTTAGAAGATTTTTTAGGAGTTGAGTTCTCCTGTTTCTTCTTACTATTTTTTCCTTTCTTCTTGCCCCTTGGTTGCTTTGGATTCTTGCCCTTGTCAGATGACACAACACTAATCTCTGAGGCAAGAGGTTTGTCATTTGCTTTTTGACTAGAAACTGCAAGGGATTTACCAAATGGATTCTTTGCGGTTTTCGTGCTTGAGGTACCGATCATGCCATCGTTGGCGTGAGTCCCTGTTCGATTTAGGAGGAGGGGGAATGGAGAATTCTGGTCTGGGAGCGTTAGGAATTTTTTCATAGAGTGTGCTAGACTGAGTATAGATCAAGTCTAAATATTGGGCACGAGCAATGACTTGCTCTTCGGTGATAACTCCTCCTTTTGCCACGTCCTCAGTTATAGATGATAATAAGGACTTAATAAACCGCTCAACTAAAAGCTAATCAGGAACATACATCTTTACCATTCATCGATGACGTCACCACTCATGAATATGATCAGATATGTGAGTGGTTGTTGTTTGTTTGAAGTTGTTAAGGAGTTCCATCCCCGTTTCGTACCTTATGGGTAGCTAAAAGTGGGTTAAAAAAGTAGTGGCAAGGGTGCTGAAGTTATCAAACAAAGCTCTATGCAATTCAATATACCATTTCACTATCGGACTAGTTAGTATTCTCTGAAAAAGGTGAATCCTAATCGAATCATCATTTAGGGTGTTAGATGAGCACCACAAATGAAAAGTCATTACGTGATTTGATGGATCTTCACCTGGATTTCCATTGAATTTAGGAATATTGGATGGAAGTTTATGAGGAATCACTGGCCACCAAGGGGTGAATGCAATTGGATCATTCGTTAACTGGTTCAAATCTAGTAATTCTAAAGTTGCTACAAAAGGAAACTGTTGATTTAGGTTAGGTGACGCATATCTAGGATAAGATGGAATCGCCTGAGCAGTAGTTCTTTTCATACCAGCATAATGTATCTGATGCTGGTAACTTTGATAAGGTTGTTGGACATAACCAATATAGTATGGTTGTTGTGGTTGTTCATTACCTACAAAGCCTTGTTGCTCAGGTCCTCGGTAGGTTTTCTGGAATTGCGGTTGTTGGTATTGCACCAGCCATGGTTGTTGGACCATTTTCTGTTGCCCAATACTGTAAGATTGACCAAGATGTGGGGTGATAATGCCTGTTTGATCTTGAGTCATTCCAGGTATGGAAGCACTAACCTGAGGATGTGATTGAGCCGTAGAGATAAGAGGTTATTGTATTTCAACCTGAGAGATTTGAGATTGACATACAACAGGCAGTTCTTGTACTTGCGACTCTTCACAATAGCAGGTGTAGTGGGAATATTCGACACAGGTCGGATTGGTTGCATTGAATATACAACTCTTGATTTTTGAGGTAGTATTGGTACCCAACTGCTGGATGTAATTCCAGTTTGACCCAGATTTTGTTGTGAACTCTCATATGGTTGTTCCCCGGGAGGGAACAATGAAAAAGCATACTGCCCTCCATATGGTGGTAGTCCAGTGTTCAAAGGATATATTAGTCTTTGAAGACTAGTTTGCCAAAATTGATACTGGCATGTACGATCAATTTGCTGAGTTTCAACACAAGAAATACCAGATGGGATTCTGGATGAACAAATAGGAACAGAGCATGTCGTTGAAACAATCCTTGAGTGGACTCCAACTACTGATTGATAATTAGTTAGGACAGATGGTATCCCAGCAAACATTATAGGAATGGCAGTAGGAAGCTCCGTTGTAGCTGTATTAGATGATATAGTCCTAGATGTTGATGGTTGTTCAGACATGTTTAGTCTATCCAAAAGATTTCCTAGCGATTCAACAGGAACTTGCGATGAAGGAGGATCAAAAGAACTAACTTCAGGAGTAGAAGGATACAAATGAATCCCAGACCCAAAATGTAATGGGGTACTAGATGGAAGATCCTCTGCTATCTCTTCAATAGTAATTAGTCCAGGTGGAAGAGGTAGACCGTTAGGTCCATAAAATATTTCTGGAGCTCAAGAAAGTATAGCATCTACAGTGACAGATACTGGAGGGGTGACACCTTCTGAATTCTCGAACTCAACTTCCAGATGTTCAGGTGAATGAACTTCAGTCTCTAGATCAGCTCTTGCTAGAACTATTTCAGGTATAGAAGTGTCTACCATTACACTAGGATTAGTTCTAATGTCCTCTTGTAACTGTGGAACTTCTTCTGTAAAGGTAGTTGTAGCAGAAATAATCGGAGTAATTGTAGTCTCTGACAATGTTGAAACACAAGTTTCAAATAAATCAGGTGAACTAGACTCAATTAAATGAGACCATTTTGCTCGGAATGGCTTCATTTTCATAGTCAAAGATGGTTGACTCGCTAGTCTCTACGAACAATGGGGTTTTGATTGACTTTCTTCCACGATTGCAGATTACTTAATCAACTAAAAATTAAAGGGAAAATGCTATTATTCCAAGTTTAATAAATTTTAATGACGCTTTGACACAACTCTAGTCCCCTTCGATTGTTAATGAGCCTAAGGTGACAAGTGCTCAGATGGACCTTTCCTTTTAGGGAGTCAAAAAGGAATGAAAGTGACTACTCTAGAGATCTAGATAGAGGGATTACCAAACCAATCGCAAAACTACAATATACACCTTGGTGGTAAATTAAAAAGAAATTACCAAGGACTTATGTATGGTAGTCAATCTTCCTGAATGTTGTGTTTACTCCATTGCGATCGATAGGGTGGCAGACATGGCTTCCTATGGATAAAGGATATAAGCCTATTGTGGTCTCCCAATATATACTCGATGGTATAGCGAGCACAAGTCTGTGCTAGCACTTGTCGTATCAAAGAGGAGGAATCACCCAACCTTCAATGAAAATGATAGTTACTATATTTTACAATGCCAGAACACGTCTCTAGCCTAGACCTCTAGATGTGTTGTGTTAGGTTCCAAAGCATTGTTAAGTTCACTAAGATTTATTTTATAGTTGATCTTGTTTAGAAGTTTGTCTTTCAAGGTTCACCGCGTGATGTAGATGTAAAATTCCTAAATATGCAATCTAAAATGATAAACAATCGTTGTTTATTTTTAGCAATGAAAAATCCTAGCTACTAAGGAAGGAAGATTATGATTCTTTCAACCAAAGAGCAAAGAGCACACACTAAATGCACTTTTCCTAAATCATTTTTTGCACACAGTCTAAATGCAAATGCAAATGCATGTATTTGTTTTTCATTCCCTTAATGTGAGGAATGCCAGCAAGGAAAACTAAGTATAGATTTGAACTATTTTCTTCAAAGCGACATTTCGACAATTTATTTTCAAAATGGGAAGGAAGACTAAAGGACACTTTTGAATTTTGAATAGAAAATTCTTTCGACACTTCAAATAACAAAAAATCAAATCAAGTATAAATCAAAAAGTTCAATCGAATACCTAGAGAAGGAAGACTCAATGACACTTCTCTTTTTGACACAAAAATGATAGTTACGACACTTTTTTACACCAAAACGATAGATCAATTTATGTAACTTTTCAACAATAGATTGTAAATTATGGAAAAATACATAAAAACATTTACTAATCCTTATCAATGGAGGCTAAACTATGTAAAGAAAGGAGGCTTCAGTAATAAGATACTATTCATAAGCATCAAAACAATCAAACATAGCTGAAAACAAGGAAAAGAACCCCAAATTTCAAGGAGAGAAATAGGATTACTCAGTCATCACACCTATGCTTCACAGAAACAGGGATGCATCTCACCTACTACACACAGGAAGTGCAATGCATACTGGCTTCCAGTTAGAGACAGTGCGATGGGCCAGGGAGCGCAACTGAGATGGGTTTTGGCTTAAATTTACATCTTATTTCAGTGGATTAAGCTGAGCTATTATGGACAGTAAAGAGAAAAGTACAAGGGTATAATATTGGGAGGTTAATGAGCTACCACAAGGGCATCTAGGATGCTTGTAAGATAGATGTTCAGTTCATAAACTAAACCAGAGATTGACTGAAGTAACATTCATCTACTTTGCAATTGCATAGAAAAAGCAGTTCGAAGGCTATCTGGCTAATTTCAGGCTGCTTCTATAGTTTATAAAGCAAACAACAACAAAAAACAAACAAACTATTCGCTCCCTAGTGGAGTTGCCATTTTGTTTCCGGGAAAACTAGTGTCTTTTTGATCTGCTAGTCCCACTAGGATTGGTAGCTATCCTAGAAACAAACAATCAAAGCAATTTGTGATTTCCTCTATGTATGATAGATAAGAGAGAAGCAAAGGGACCAACGTGGATCTTCCGCTTGACTCGTTGCTTGATTTCTCTCCTCCTTGACGGAGCTTGCAACTCTTCTCCTACTTGTCCCGCTTAGAGAATACCTATAGAAATGAAGTAACACAACACCATCAAAGCATCTCAATCTATGATATCATAAGAATTGTAGAATCAGAAATGCAATGAGCATACAATGGCATTTACAAGTAACAACATTCACCAATACACGATTGTATGAAGGAAAAGTCCAAGAACTTTATTAATAATAGGAGAGAGGATTACAACCCAGCTGTCTGATCCAACATCATCCTCCTAGCATCAAAGCCCTCTTCACCTCATGAAAAGCAAGGTCGCCCAACAATACAATGTTCCCTCTCAAAGACAAACTATCAACACTTCCTTACAAATTACAAAATTCCAGCCCCTAGATCTCTTAGATGAGGGATCCATTTATAGATGTTTACAAGGGTGTGAGTCATCTCTGGGTTTTTGATTAGTGTCATTCCACTTGTAGTTCTTGGTTCCACTTGGAGATTTCTTCGATCTCTTACTCATCCCTGGGCGAAATCAGAGAGGCAAGTGTCATAGGAGAAGTTTCTAGAAGATTCCATGAGTGTCCACCTAGCAAACTGTCTCAGACATTTGTCCATTCTCACTCATTGCACTCCAAAGAAGGCCTCTTCAGTATGCATAACACTTGGCTAGTGTAGAAGTCAGTATGCATCGCACCTTGACAATGGAGCGGTCAGTATGGTCTAGTTTTGGCCAGTTCTAAGTGGTTTTTCAGGTGGAACTTCTGGGGAATGATGTAATCGATTGACCTTGATTCTTTAGGGCATGAAACAACACTTTTAGGGGTTAAAGAGCCGTTGTTTTATCCACATATAATATTGGGGTTGCAATGCCCAAATATGTCTATAACAAATAGTCTTGCACACTCTCACCATCATTTCTTTTGATGTTCTCATATTCAAACAAAATTTGAAGAGGATTTTTCTTCACCTCCCATCGATCTAGGAACTTCCTATGGAGGATAGGTAAAGTAGGGATAGAAGCTACTGGTAGGGCTTTGAACCATTTTTGAACTTCTCCTCCAAAACTTTGTACAAACAACCTCATCATCACATCTTCAATTTCAACTTCATGGAGGTCAAATAAATCATTCATCTTGTCTACATGTTGTTGAGATGAAATGGTTTGGGTGTTGTCAAAGAAAGGTATTTTGGTTTGATAATCAGTGGGCATGGAACCAGGATTTTGAGGTAAAACAAGGGGTGCATATTGGGCAGCCATAACTGGAGGTGGGGGAGGTGGCGGATTTAAAGAAATGATTGGGGTACTTGGTATACTCAAAGGGGGATTAATGATGGCTTGAGTAGTGTGAAAAATTTGTAAAGAAGAGGGCAGTGGGTAAGGGATTGCTTGAGTGGTAGTAGATGCCAAGGTGATAATTTAAAAATCAAAATATGGCCTATGAGTCTTATTTTGCACCCAAGTGTTTGAGTTTTAAGAGAGGTTTTGCAACTGATCAAGAGTACTAAAAAGTTGTGACCTTGTTGTACTTTATGGAAACAAGTTTTCAACGGGTTATCAAAATATACAGAGGAATCAACAACTATCTGATCAATACAACTTAAATATTTACTGTGAAATAGACTTTGTTCAAAATTAACATGAAACTTAATGTCTTGCAAAGTGTCTAACCTTCCTGGGAGTGAATTAACATGAGGAATCAAATCTTCACTTGATTTTTATTTGGATAAACTGGATTTATCTGTAGCCTTCTTAGATTCTCGCCCAATTTTATGAGGATCACTAACAATGGTTGTTGGATTCGGATCTCGATTGGATCTGGTGTACTTTCAAGAAGCCAGTATGTCTAATGAATTTTATATATTGCTTTACAACTTTCCAATTCAACCTAGTAAATTCTAAAACTCATCATCCATAAGCTTAAGAACTCAAATGAAAGATATTACTGGGGTGACTAATCGTTTTCTCCCCAGATAGTTTCCACTATGTTATCACCTATATTGAACCTCGGGCTGAAGGAAGACAATGCTAGGGTAACCACAAACCATGCTTAGCCAAGTAGCTAGCCCTACTAGGCCAAGAGTGGGCTCTCTCTGTAAGTATCTCAGCCAAGATGACTGGATCAAGAAATTATATTAGGCTAGGTATAGTAGCACACAGTTTGATTTGATTTTGAAGGGCTTTGCTGGATCAGGAGGAGGCATATAGTTTAGGGGAAGGAAATTAGGTCAAAATTGCATGGTGTTCGATGGAGCAAGGTAGGAACATTGATCAGAACCTTAGGGTTTGATGGATGAGGTGAAAAGATAGGTGAGGAGTTAGGAAGAGCATGTAACTTTATGGATTCTTCCTAAACTGAAGAAAACATAGATTGTGAAATTTTTACCCAAAACCGAGCATAAAAGATATGGATTCTACTTCTCAGACTTGTATACATTCACATAAAGAGTATGAAATGACGAAATGGAGTCAACAATACATTATAACACATGAAAAAATATGAAAAACTGAACTGAACATCATACCACATGGATCCCAAAGAAATAGCTGCAATTTTTCATTAATCTCTTGCTAAACTGATACAAAATTATGTCTCTTCAAAGCATAAGCATCCAGCTAAGTCAAACCTATAGAATGACTGAGAAAATACATAATATAGGCCAACAACGAACTCATCCTAGGGATCAGGAGTCAAATCCATAAGTGGAGGAGCTATTTCTAACAAGATCTGAACTGCAAACAAGAAAATAGGGTGGTCAAAGTGACTCATCCCTAACCCAAACAAACTGATACATTACACCTCATGAACCTTTTTTACCTGATGAATCTACCCTAGTAAGCTCTAGAAGCATCATAATTAAATTTAACTGATCAATTACAAAGATAACATCATGATTTTCCATGGTGAAAGTGAAAACTAGGACAAAATAGTAAAAAACTGGGCAATTTTTCAAACGCACAGTGACCTTAGTAAACGCGTAGTGACCCTGGTCAAATGTGTAGTGTCCTCTTCAAGATGACTTTTAACTACCTTCCTGATGTCCAAATCTAGCCCAGGATAGCCAATTGGAAAGATTATCCTGCCCGGTTTCTAGAACTACCCTTGGTTTTCAAGATGGGCTTCATTTACCCCTCCAAAATTAAAATCTCCCAAGACTTCTCAAACGCGTAGTGAACAGGCTAGAAAGGAGGCAGAAAGGTGATTTTTTGGTAGTTTTTGACCCTTTTTGCTGACAAGTTTTGCTCCAAATTCATAGAAAAAGTACAAGGTGCATGTTGTCATCATTCTGAATCCAAAAATACTGACCACTTTCTCACTAGATGCCCCAAACAAAAGTGCAGTGTCCTAGGTGCTACGCGTTTGACCATGCTGACTGTGCCAAAATTTCTTCAAAGAACTCAACAAAACATATCTTGCTAAAATTGTTTAAAAATGGAAAAAATTGGTGGGCTGAAATATGGCTATATTTTTAGGCATGGAGTGATACCTCGGCAAGGATATCCAACCTCTTTTTCTCCTCTTTCTTGGTTAAAGCCTCAATCTTTGCATGAGCTCTTTTGAGCTTGGCTCTTGAAATTTTGTCTCTCATAGCATGTGCTTTGCCATCCTTCTTTGAATATCATTGTCCTTCTTGACCTTGCCTATGAGGTTCTCCAGATGATCATTTACCTTCTCAAGCCAATATTCTCGATTTTTTCTATGGGGTAAAATGCACAGTGTATGGAGAATGAAAACTACCCTTGAAGGCCTTCCTGAGACCTTTGATAGACTATAAGATTATCTGCAGATGTTACCAAGTTATACACATGTTCATAGACAATTGTCAACTAACAAAGTATGGAAAGATGATTACCTCGGTCTTCGTATAGATTTGTTTGGAGATCACAATGAAGAGAAGTGAAACTCCCTCGAAGCCGGCTCCAAACCAATTCCTGCATAAAGAAGAGGCAAACACAATCACCACATACAACCTTGAAAACCAATATATGAATACATAAAGAACAGATAATTGTATACAACTAAACTACTCATATAAATAGGTATCAAATGAAAAACTTAATGAACTATAGTATCGACACCATAGAGTAGGGAGCACAACCACAATTTTGTATTAATAATAGAAGAGTGATTACAACCATCTATTGTATAAGTCTTTCTTTCCCCTTCCACTTCTCTCTCTCTCTCCCTTCTTTCCAACTTCTTAAGATATGAGATACTCAACAGCTAAGTCGGCTATCGTTTCAAATGCTCTGACCCCTTTCACAATGACCCTATCATTGCTTATGTAGCAATCGAGTTAGGGTTGCCAAGCTCCTCATAGAGTTCACTAGGGCAAAAGTAATGAACTTGCCCTATTTTTCAACTCTTTCCCATTTTCCTCCTTCATTCAAATTAGAATTTCTCCAAATAGGCTGATTTTGGATGTTTCCTTGCTTTTCTTGAGTGTTTTTAGGAACAAATATCTAGATATTTGTGAGTCAATTCGTTCCTTTGACCCTTGGAACTGCATCTAGTTTCACTAACGTTGTCCCCTACTTAACAACTTCAGTTAGTAGTGTTACAGGGAAAAGTGTTTATACAGAATTGCTAATCCCACTAAGGTGTGGTAGCTACCTTAGAAACAAACAAAGTAAAGCTACTTTCATTTTTCCCTTATGAAATATAGATGAGAGAAGAATAAAGGAGACCAGCCTCTGTCTTGCGCTAGGCTCCTAGTTCGATTCCTCTCTCTTCTGATAGTCCTTTGCTATTTTCTTCTTTGTACACCCAGGTTCACAGAGTACCTGTAGAATCAAAGCAGCATAACACTATACAAGAACATGGATCTATAATCATAAACAATCTAGGGTCAGATGTAAATTGACCATACAAATGCATGAAACATAAATGACACAAGAGTATGGAGGAAAACTTGAATAGCTTTATTGATAATCAAGAAAGAGCCAAGAGAGTTACAACCAGTTTTTCTGACCCAGCGTCATCCTCTCAGCAAGTAAGCCCTTCACCTCATGCAAAGCTTAGATCACCCAACACTATTATGTTGCCTCAAGAAACCAACAGCAATTCCTTACAAGATGCAAAATTCCAGCCCCTGGATCTCTGGGATGAGGGATCCATATATAGATATTTGTAAGGAGAAGACTCAGCTTGTGATTTCATTAGTGTCTTCCCTCTGATAGTTCTTGCTTACACTTGGAGATTGATGATCTCTTACTCATCCTTGGTCGAATTCAGAGAGGCAAGTGTCACAGGAGAAGTTTCTGGAAGATTCCATGCCTCTCCACCTCGCGGATTGACACTGCCATTTGTCACTTCTCGCACATCGCACCCCATATAAGGGCTTTTTGAAATGCAACGCACCCACAGAGTGTACTTAGGTGAGATGCAACGCACTTTGCCTATGGAGCAGGTGAAGTGATCCTGTTTTGACCAGTTCTGAGCAGTTTTTCATGGAGAAATTTTGGGAGAAGCTATAATCAGTTGACCTTGTTCCTTTAGGGGTTAGAACAACACTTTTAGGGACTTAGGAGCCCTTGGTTTATGGACATTTTATGCTTGGGGTTGCAGTTCCCAAAAATGTCTATAACAGTTGCCCCCTAAAGCATGAGGTCGTTAATCTTTTTTGATGTCGGGTGAAATGATTTATCATGAGGATCCGAAGTTCTTTCAAGCTGGGAGGAGACCTGTAATAAGATACAATACAATACATTATCTTCATAATATTTTCATGATCTAGCTGAGGTGGGAATTCCCATGCTCGGCTTTATAAATTCATTTTTATGTACATAGGACAGACAATCGTCTGCGTGTAGACAGATGATTCTGGTAGAGCCATCATCCATTTGATTGGATGATTATCTGTGCAGCAATGATGTAAATTTGATGTCTTTATTTCCCTGAATATATATCGCAGCCCAGATGGATGAAACTAGATCTGGGGTCTTCAATCTCGTTCGATCTTCACTCAAAGTACAAGTCGATCCATGTGAGAGATGTTTTGGAGTCGAACATGGCAAGATATCGCCTGATTACCAGCCAATGATGTAAGTTGTTAACAGGCGCGAGAGGAATCACCGATAATGATAATGACCCTCAAGGTACTGCAGTACAATTCACGTGGTGTGAATAAAGGACTTGGCGTCGAACACCACGCAAAATCTTTCGGTCGAAGGCCATTGATGTAAACCTGTCGCTGGAAGTGAGAAACTTGCCATTGAGGCATGCAAGTTTCAAAGTACTGAAAGAGGTGTTCCTAGATCAACTTCTTGGATAATGAGCTGATGTTGACAAGAAGCGATCCGTCATAGGAGGGCCTTAATGAATCCCACATCAATGACACAGAATAGAGCAAATGATTTTAATGGAGGTGAAAACGATCTGGTGATATAAGGTTCAGGGTGGCGGTCATGAAAGAATGGAGCGTAAATGTATTGCAGCGGGTGAGACACAGGTGAATTCTCTGAGTAACTTCTCTTGAACATATAGGCGACACTAACGTGACGGATTGGTAACATTAACCCCAAATGTGGATGGTGTTATGGGACCATGGTGATGTGACCGGTGAATGAAACAACCCAACCCGACTTGGATGCGGAGTGAAAGTGTCATGTTCAAGAGCGACTTGCTACCAACAAAGTTTCTTCAAGTTTTCTTCCCAATTTTTCCCCAGTCATTGCTAACCATTACCTATTTATTTTTGTCAAGCTTGAGGAGGATAACATATGCTTGTTCTATAATTTTCCCTTCGGGCAAACCCATCGCTATGTTTTAATGAGCCTAGCGATAGTGAAACTTGTTCTTGTCTGCTATGGACAAGTTTGTCGCTATTAGGTTTTAATGAGTTTAACGACAAAGATAACTCAGTCCTTTTCATTTTTAGAGAGTCTGAAAAGGGATGTAAAGAAAACTCCAAAATTCCTTTTTCGTCATCTAATCCCTTAAGTCCAACACAGAAGGGATGAATTTTTGATACTTTTAACGAGCCGAACAAAACAAGCACTCGATATTTTTGTGTAATAATCCCTCAGGTCCAAAAATATTAAAATATAAAGGAGGGATAGCACTTCCGGTCCCTTTAACGAGCTGGAGAGGCCAATGGCTCGACAATATTTTCATATTTTATGAGTTATTTGAAAAGATCTTAAAGGAGACTCGTCTTTTGAGGAACGAGTGATAAAAATGGGTAGCAGCTGATTCCAGGTAAGGTTTGGAATTTTCCAATCACGGTAGTGTTACAAGGATGGCTAATAGGATCACTCTTCACAGCTGTTCCTCAAAAGGGGTAAACAATCAAATGGAGGTGAATGATCGGCCAATACAGAGTGGAGGTGATGATGGGAACACGACCAAGGCTTTAAAGGCTGAAGTACTACATTCACGATGATTATTTACCGGGAATTAGTTCATTTTTTAATGAGCTTAAACGCGGGGAGAAACATTTGATCATGACTTATGTTTATTATTTAACGAGCTTGAACTATGTGCTAAAACTGCTCGATTAATCCAGTTGTATAATAAGAATGTCTCATATATGAAAACGACATTTTTCAGAGTTTTTCCCCACATCATTTCTTTATGAAAGTTAGGAAATGACCAATCCAAAAAACAGATAAATGATCACTCTTTGCTTGCATGCCAAAAGGTTTGCATGCCCCCAGGTATAAAATAAAGCTTCAAGGTCACCTTTTATTCTACCGACAAAACATTTGTTTTATCAGGAAAGGTCTACTCTTTTAGGTTACCAAAGATTGTTCTATTCACAGCGCAAACAAAACACTTCTTCGGCGATGTCTACTGAAATAGACAAAGGTGAGCAGTGCAGGCGCCTCCACTCACATAACTTTGACGAGGGAATCTTATTCTAGTCTAAACCCCTCTTCCAATCATGGATGGGAGTATAGACTAGTCATATATCTCTCACGGAAACCTACCCTATACCTGAAGTTTTCCTGCCGAAGCAGACGAGGGTGCATGCCCCCTGGGTTTCAGTCATGTCCCCCGAATCACTCGCGCTCATCAGGTGGACGGACTGGGGATTGATGAGACATTCCTTGTGTGAAAAGACCATTTAGGGATGGTATATGACTATTTTCTATGTGTGATCCGGGAAATGAAAGCTGGTCTACGAGCTTTACCACTCTTCCTTCGTGCGGAAAACACATTACTCTAAAGAGTGATGAGACAATGGCTCCCATGCAATAAATATAGTCTCATCCAAGGAGTAGATTATAATCCAGTGGTCCTTGGACTACCATTACGTTCATTTGAACGGTTTTCCCTCTCAATGTTATGGGCACATTGGGAAGGATCCCTAATGGTCGACTAGTTCCTTTGTCAAAGCCTGCTAGATTTCTCATCTCAGGAAAAAGTGATGGCGAACCAAGCGCTTTCCAAGTAGTCGAGGAAAGGATACTCACAGAAGCCCCTTCATCTATGATGGTACCAGCCATGACCATTCTATATATTAGAGCAATGATTCAGAATGGTATACTAGCTGGTAAACGGAGTCTGCCTAGTTGATTCCAGTCAAAGGAAACAACTAGGTTGCTTGGAGGTGGGACCGAATAGATGGTCGGGTACAACTCTGACGAACTTCCTTCCTACGGTAAAGGAATGGGTAAATTGCCCCCATGTTCATCAGAGTCTGTGCTTACGAAAATAATTTGGACAGTGTCATCCTTGTTCTCTTTGGTGACTGTATCATCTGAAGATGAAACCTCTGAAGGCACGACTGGGTCAACTGCCGTCTCGACCTTTTGACTTTCGTCTGGTATGGGTTTAGATGGTTTTTCTTTAATGATAGACGCTTCGGCCGACCACCTGGGCGAGTTAGCTAGATTTTCAACTAGTGACAGACTCAGCAAGAGTTTTTTATATCCAGGAGGAATTCGTAATGGTGAAACCAGACGATGGTCCAAAAATCTTGTACATGGTGGACAGCATGATCATCATGATCACATGATCGCCTTCGCACATTTTACAAGGAAATCTATATTTTCCTTTTTGTCCTAGGGCTTCACTTTCACTAGTCGATGGTGTGTCTTCAACATGATCATCAGAGGTTGACGACACTAGGTTGTGCAAATGAGGAGACCAGTCCCTTAAGATCTGAGGGATGCAGGGACAATCTCTATGATAGTGGTCTCCTTTGCAAATGACAAATGGCGATTTAGGCCTGGTCGGTGCAGTGTGTGGATTTTCGCTAGACAACGCTTGTTTGCCCCCTTTCGCTTTTGGCTCCTTCATCTTCTTCTCTTTCTTCTTCTTTTCCTTCTTCTCAGATACTTGATTTTTGGCTTTACCAGCCCCATCAAGCGAAGAGGAAGGAGGAGAGGAAGAATTGGAAGAAGTGGAGGGTTGCGGGGTAACTCTAGATTCGTCTAGTTGCTAACTCGATTGTTCAGGAATCGCGGTGTTTTGAATGACAGAGGTTGAGAAGAGCCATATGGGCAAGCCGATTGTCAATCCTGGAAGCGACAATGTGGCCATATGGGGTGCACCAACATCTCCCCAAGAGGAGAATTGACTAGGATTTCCTCCAAGGGGAATTCCTTGGTTGGTGGACTCCATTTTCTCAACCTAAGACCAATGTAGTAAAGGTGATAATTATTCCGTTTAAAATAAATTTAGACGCTTTGACACAACTCGTTTTTTCAATTTTAAAGAGTCGAGAAAAAACAAAAGATGACTCTAGTCGCCTTCGATTTTTAATGAGCCTGAAGTGACAAGTGCTCAGATGGACCTTTTCCGTTAAGGAGTCTGAAAAGGAATGAAAGGGACTGCTCTGGAAATCTAGGTAGAGGGATTACCAAACCAATCGCAAAACTGCAGAATACTTTTTACGGTACGGCAATCAATCTTCCCGAATGTTGTGTTTAGTGCATTGCGATCGATAGGGTGGCAGACACAACTTCCTATGGATAAAGGATTAAGCCTATTGTGGTCTCCAAAAATATACTCGACCGTACGTGGGAGCACAAGTCTGTACTGGCACTTATCGTCTCAAAGTGGAGGAATCACCCAACCAACAGTGAGAACAACAGTTACTAGGGTTTACGACGCCGGAATACATCTCTAGCCTAGACTTCTAGATGTTGTGCGTTAGGTTCCAAAGCGTTGTTAGATTCATTAAATTTATTTTATAGTTGATCTTGTTTAAGAAATTTTCCTTTCAGGTTCACCACGTGATGTAGATGTACAATTCCTAAAATGCAATCTAAGATGATAAACAATCTTTTATCTTCTTTGTGCAATGAAAATCCTAGCTACTAAGGAAAGAAAGACATAATTCTTTCAATAGAGAGCAAAGATCACACACTATATGCACTGTCCTAAATCAAACCAATCAAATAGTCTAAATGCAAATGTGCATGCATGTATTTGTTTTCAGCCTTCTTAATATGTGAATGATAAAAGGAAAGCTAATGCACAAACCTGAATTACTTTTCAAGCGACAATTACTAACAGGTTTCTTTTCAAAATAAAAAATGAAGATAATGACAACACTTTGAAATTTGGAAATGAATACTTGCTTTCGACACTAAAAAAAACTACAAATTTAGATCAAATACAATAGTAACACGGTAATCGACTATTAAGAGAAATCAGACTCTCTTCTATGACTAAAAACGACACTTGCGACACTTCCAAATCAAGAAATGACAGTACAATTATGTAACTTTTTTGCAAAGGAGAACTGAAAATGACTCAACAAATACACAAAAACATTTACAGTTCTTTGCACAATGGAGGCAGAATAACTGCAAGGAAAGGGGTTTCAAACAGAGGTATACTGACTATAGGCAGCAAAATTCATGAATAGAACTGAAAAGAATGAACACAGAAACCAAAATTGAGGAACAATGCCTAGTCTGATGAGCGCACCTGTAACACAGTGAACTTGAAATGCAGCGCACCTATTACACTCGGGAAGTGCGCTGAATTTCAGATTCACAGAACAGAGACTGTGCTGGGTGAGAGACGAGACTTTGCTTGGGTTCCGGGTCACAGTTTGCAGTTCAGTTCAGGGATTTCGGCTGAGTAAGTGGTAATCAGTAAATCAAAAACAGGGGTAGATCTAAAGAGGTTACTAGAGCTACCACAAGGGAAATTAGAGAGTTTGTAAATCAGTTGTTTAATTCATAAACAAACCCCGGAGATTGACTGAAGCGGCATTTATCTACTTTGCATTCGCATACCAAATGCAGTTCGAAAGCTACCTGGCTCAACTTCAGGCTCCATCTGTAAGTTTATAGAATAAACAACAAGGTAGATAAACAAACAACCTAGTCGCTCCCCAGTGGAGTCGCCATTTTGTTACAGGGAAAAGTGTCTATACAGAACTGCTAATCCCACTAAGGTGTGGTAGCTACCTTAGAAACAAACAAAGTAAAGCTACTTTCATTTTTCCCTTATGAAATATAGATGAGAGAAGAATAAAGGAGACCAACCTCTGTCTTGCGCTAGGCTCCTAGTTCGATTCCTCTCTCTTCTGATAGTCCTTTGCTATTTTCTTCTTTGTACACCCAGCTTCACAGAGTACCTGTAGAATCAAAGCAGCATAACACTATACAAGAACATGGATCTATAATCATAAACAATCTAGGGTCAGATGTAAATTGACCATACAAATGCATGAAACATAAATGACACAAGAGTATGGAGGAAAACTTGAATAGCTTTATTGATAATCAAGAAAGAGCCAAGAGAGTTACAACCAGTTGTTCTGACCCAACATCATCCTCTCAGCAAGTAAGCCCTTCTTCACCTCATGCAAAGCTTAGATCACCCAACACTATTATGTTTCCTCAAGAAACCAACAACAATTCCTTACAAGATGCAAAATTCCAGCCCCTGGATCTCTGGGATGAGGGATCCATATATAGATATCTTTAAGGGAGATGAGTCAGCTTGTGATTTGATTAGTGTCTTCCCTGTGATAGTTCTTGCTTCCACTTGGAGATTGATGATCTCTTGCTCATCCTTGGTCGAATTCAGAGAGGCAAGTGTCACAAGAGAAGTTTCTGGAAGATTCCATGCCTCTCCACCTCGCGGATTGACACTGCCATTTGTCACTTCTTGCCCATCGTACCCCATAGAAGGGATTTTTGAAATGCAACGCACCCACAAAGTGTACTTAGGTGAGATGCAATGCACTTTGCCTATGGAGCAGGTGAAATGATCCTGTTTTGACCAGTTCTGAGCAGCTTTTCATGGAGAACTTCTGGGAGAAGCTGTATTCAGTTGACCTTGTTCCTTTAGGGGTTAGAACAACACTTTTAGGGACTTAGGAGCCCTTGATTTATGGACATTTTATGCTTGGGGTTGCAGTGCCCAAAAATGTCTATAACAAGTAGGCTCACTAATGCACCCTTAGGCTTGATAACAAGCTTTATAAAGAAGGTGTTCAGTGTGCAACCAACATTAGTGTGGAATCAAGGCATATAATTATGGTATTTTCTTCAGTCATCATGTCTTTCCCCTCTGAGTTTATGAGGAGTTCATTTTGTTGTATAACAAATGCCCCCTAAAGTATGAGATTAGAGGTTGCGATGATGGCTGAAATACTTTACTTAAACTATAATTTTCCTTTCAAAAAGAGAGAGAGGATCGAAGCTTTGGGCAGAAAGGGGAACATGATACAACACACACACACACACAGACACAGACACAGATATATATATATATATATATATATATATATATATATATATATATATATATATATATATATATATATATATATATATAACTACTAAAATCATGTCCTAAGTTGGGTATTCCCATGCTCAATAGCTATGTTAGAGTGATTTTCTCCAAAGAGATATGACGATACTAGCCGCCGGTAAGCACAATGCAGATGCAATGTCATAATAGGATCATCCTGATAAGCTATCTCAAGAAAACAATATCCGTAGCTTGGGAGAGGAAACAAGGTTGAATGATGCAAGCCTCTACCCAAGGTCTTTATTTCTATTTCACCAAACAACATAGATTGATACATGTGAAAATATGTGTTGATATCCAACATACACAAAATCATCTGATTACCAGTCAATAATGGAGACTGTTAACAAATGTGAGGAAGGCCACTGATAATGGTGATGGTCTCCGAGATGCACAGTACAAACTAACGAGTGTGAAATATGTATTTATCGTCGAACACCCGTAGAATCGCTTAACCAAGAGCCAATAATGAGAACCCCTGATCAAACAAAAGGAAACCTGACATTAATTTCTACAAGTACCAAGGCACTAAATGTGTTTTTAGGTTATCTTCCTAGATAGAGTGTTGAAGTCGATAGGAAGAATCCTGTCGAAAGGCAGGCAATAATGTGTCCTACATCAATCGATACGAAACGAGACAAGAATGATTTTGGTTTTTGAGGAATATTTTGAGAAGTTGGGTCTAAACAACAGAGAGTATGATGAAAGGATATGTCTGATGGGTTGATGGAGGAAACAAAAGGTTAACCCTTCAACAATAGAAGGCACGACAATCGTTTTAACCAGACAACACTAGACTCATGAACACCAAAGAATGTTAGGATACAGAGATGCAGTCATTAGGGTATATAGGCTAAACTCATAGGATGGTAGGGCTCATATTGATAGGCTGTCAAAAGGAAGGTTTATCTGAGGGAGTTCCATGTTCAAGGGAACGACTGCTGCCAAACCATGCTTTCTAAATACGGAATATAGTTGTATTGTCCACTTTCCCTGTCTGATTAATTTAATGAGTCCAGATGGGTAAACTCATCGATATTTCATATTTAAAGAGTCTAAAAAGGACCATGAAAAAGAATGACTCTCTGCCCTATCTGATTAGTTTAATGAGTCCAGATAGGAAAACTCATCGATTTTTTCATGTTTTAAGAGTTTGAAAAGTATCATAAAAAGAGTGACTCTATATCTTTTCTGCGTAATGTTTAGAGTCCAGACTAGAAAACTCAATGGTATTTTCATATTTAGAGAGTCTAAAAAGATCGTAAAGAGAAACTCCATGGTGGTCCCTTTGTCATAGTTGTTAACTGGGTGCCACAAATGGTTAATAGTATACCTAAAACAATTACTTTTCTGTTAGTTAATCTATTGAATCTGGATAAAGAGAAACCTATTTTTAATAGATGTCAATCTCATTTTGTTACGAGTATGAGGCAACGGACTAAACTAATTTTTCATCATGAATTTTCAATGAGTCACGCGACGACAAACTCAGTACCTTCATAAAAAAATTTAATGAGTCAAATGAAGAAAGCTTAGCGTATCTTTTTCAGTTTAGTGAGAAAGAAAAAGAGGTAAAAGAACTACTCATTCCTTCTTCATAGATTTAACGAGCTCGAAGGAGGGGTAAAACGCGAGGATTTTTCAATTTAAGAGAGAGAAATGGTCCTAAAAAAAGTTCTCTTGCTGCTACCGTATATTTTTAACAAGCCTGGTGACAAAAACTAATGATTTTTTAGTTTAACGAGCGAGAAAAGTACCTAAAAGAATGCTCGGGTAATCTTTATAAAGTTTAATGAGCCTAAAGACAAAGTTTTGGATTCTTTTAGTTTAAAGAGCGAGAAAAAAGCGCCTAAAATGAATGGTCCATTGGTATTTTTCAGTTTAATGAGCTAGAAAAAGATCGAAAAAGAGTTGCTCATACCATCGTCGCATATATTTAACAAGCTCAACGATGAAAAATCAGAGATGTTTATATTTTTTAAAGAGCAATAATATATCTCAAAAAGTGCTCTAATCTTCGTTGTAGTATTTTAATGAAGCCAAAGAAGGAGACTTGAGGTTTTTTGGATTAACGAGCAAGAAAAATACCATAAAAAGAATGCTCAATCTTCTTTGATCTCATGCTTGACAATAGTAGGGTCTATGCCATGCATTTCCTCATAAGACCAAGGAAAGACATCGAAGAAGTCCCTAAACGGGTAGGTGAAGCTCACAATTTCATCAAGATTGTGATTGGCTCCAATCTGTATGTTTTCCATGATGCCTGTCATGATAGAAATATCGAGGAGAAATGTTTTTCAAATATTTCCCCTGTTTCCTTCCGAGTCTAAAGTTTGGATAGTCGCATATGGTGAGGAAACCATTTCTGGTATGTCAGGTGACAGGATTTGAAGAGGCATCATGTCTGAATCAGATATCGAAACATGATGGTGCAAATCCTCGCAAGGTCGCTCTTCTAAACTCGTGATCTCTCTAATAGCTTTGTCCATAGATACGACTTGATTGAGTGGATCGGAAGAAGGAGTGGTTATGGGAGGGGTAGTGGTACCATTGGCCAAAACCAAAGTGACTAGAGATTTAGATGTAAATTGAATGGCTTCGTAGGCTGATTCAGCTGGTGATAGCTGCATTTTCTCTATATATGTGTCAATGTCTGAAGGATCCGGTAGGATCCATCGATTGGTCTGTTCATGAGGAATAGATGAAAGCATATTGACCATTTGTGAAAACTTTCGTAGCTTGTTAACACCCAGGTTGTTCCCTATGACTCCAAGGGAATACGGCCGGGGTAACCACTAACCAATCTTTGGATCACAGTTTCTAGCCAAACTGTAATCAGAGAGGGCTCTCTCTTTATGATTTGTCTCTGTTATGATGGTGTTTTAGGCTAGCTATTATGCTCAGGTTTTGGTTTGTGTTTTGGTTGAAGGATTTCTTTCAGGTCTTAAGATGTAGTGTTTAGAGAGTACAATATCATTGGGCAATGGAGTCTGGAGTTGTGAAATGCTTAGAAATGAAGGATTAGTGGTGCTCCAACTGCAGGGCCAATTTTGTATTTCAGACAAACAAATTTAGCTTAAATGGTGATGTATGTCAACCAACAGAAAGCAATTAAGAATTTTCTAATAAGCTGGTGAGGTGAAAGTGAAACACGCTGCACAGGAGCAAACTTGAATTCCTGTGACAAAGGCCACTGTGAAAGATGTATTCTGAAAGTGCAACAATTAAGAATTACACTTATCAAGATTGCATCTGAAGAAAACATTCATTAACAACACAGATTGAACTCAGGGTATTCATTGAATAAATCCTGAAAGTTATTCTTTTTCCTTGTTGCTAAATATTTAAAGTTAGATAACATATGGATTTTAACAAACAAAATACATAACAGAGAGAGTTACAGAGACTTATTGTATGGTGAAATACACAGCAATCCAACAGTTTTCAACAGACACCAGAACGCATTCAACACTTCAGAAATCCGAGAAATTCCATCACTTTCTTTATTAACTTCTGAAAGGATTACAGCATAAGAACTTCTTCAGGAGAAATCAACAACAACCCTTGCAAGCTCATGCGAAGGGGACTTTATAGGAATGCTTATACAAAATATCTCAGGCATTGAGTCATCTGAGAGAGAAAATATCTTCATAAATTCGTTCAGAAAGTAGAAAAGAAGTTATTACAACTTTGAATGGAGCATAAATGCTCTTTAAGTCTGTTAGAGGATAATTTGACCTTTGGAGGTCATTGAGTCAGTTGAACCGCTTTGCTTTAACGCTGAATAATGTGTCTTTACTTTTGGCTGCGCTGTATTTTCTCGGCTCTGCCAGCTGTGTCTTCCTATTCTTGCTGTGTTGGCCAAAATCTTTGCTGAGTTGGCTCAGCTTTAATCTTTGATGCATGCTGATTTTGTTTAAACTGTGCTTTGCATGACAACTGATATTTTAAAAAACAAAATTTGGTGAGTGGCTCCCTGTCTATAAAATTTTCTGTATTGTATTTGCCCACCAGTCTTGCGTAGGGAGTTGATGCCTGAGAATTGCATCCATAGTCTCCTCTGCCTCTGTATACTTGAAAAAATTCGGTGCCACATCAAACAGGTGATTGATCTCATTCATTATAAAAAACAGATTTTCTGCCTTGTTGTAGATAGTTTGTTTTATAGCTGGCCCTGTTTCTTTTGAGCTGCTGGGCTTCTCATTGATTTCATTCGTGGCAAATGCATTCACTCTTTTGGCATACTGCTCATGAATGAGCAGTCTCCCTGCGCTGTTCAGTAAGCTAGGGAGTCCTCTGTTTTGCAGCACCAGGAAATTATCCATGAATCTTTTTACCTCGGTCTGCATGTCTTGGGTTCTTCTCTCCAGTGTCTGCACAAAATTTCTTAATGTGAGAACCCTTTTGATTAACTGAATGGCCTCAATCCTATTGGGAATTCCCATGTTTTCCAGCTGAGTACTGGTTCTATTATTTAGCACATTGATCATTCTGGTGGCAATTTCAGGCATGTTGCCTAGAGCAGCCCTTGACTTGTGAATTTCAGTTTGTGCTTTTGGGATGAGCTCTACCTGCTCATGGATTGTCTCTATATACTGCCATTGGTCAGTAATAGACTGGCCAATGTTGGCCCATAGCATTGCTTTAAGCCCAGCTATGACTTTGTCTAATCTGAGCTCATTTTCTAGCTCTTTTATCCTGTTTTTTAGGGCTTTTACCTCCCTGTCCTTCTCTGCCACAGCTTGTTTGGATTTATCATACCTATCATTTACCTTGGCAAATTTATCCCTGGTCTCATTTAACTCAGACATTTGAGCTTCCAGGATTTGAATTTCATTCTTTAGCTTTTCCATGTCCAAGCTAGGGGCCTGCTCTGTTGGTGGAGGTGCTGCTTGATCAGTTTGTTGAGGAGGAGGAACAGTAGTGGTGGCAGCTTCCTCAAGATTTATGATTTGAGGAGGAGGCTGGGAAGTCTGCCCTTCTTCTCTCTGTCTCAGAGATGCCTGTAATGCTGCCTTTGCAGCCTCTGATTCTCCCAGCTGCTCTTGTGTCTGGAGGAGCTGCTTATATAGAGATATCAACAGATCAGTGGCATCTTTTTCAGTTCTTTGTTGGGCCACTTCATCTGTCTGAGGGTGAATAGCGGCTGGGAGCTTGATTTTTCTCTTTAGAGCTACCATATCTGCATCCCTCAGTTTCAATATCTCCTGTATGCCCTTGATGTCTTTGGGATTATGCCCAATCTCTATGATTATGTCTTCTAGGGCCCTGATCCTGTTGTCCTTTGCCTGGGATGATGCTCTCTCCAACTCTAGCTGAGAGGCTATATTGTTAAGGCTGTTATGTAGCCTGTAGTTATCCAATGTTTGGTCTGCTAGGGAAGCATAGACCATCTCACCCGTTTGCTTATGCAGTTCTATCTTGTCCAATGGGTGGATATCCTTGGCAAGGACTTCCAGGTTAGTCCTTAAGTAGTCAGAGGAAGATTGGGGTTGCACTGCTGTTGGCATAAAATGACTCATGATCATTTTGCCTTCATTTACATCAAAGGCAGACATGAGTCTTTGCTGATTGGTGGGAGCCATGTTTAACAGATGATTGTACAGCTGTCTCTTGATGGGCTCATTTCTCCTCTTAATGTCGATGAACTATTGTTTGATACTGAGTCCACCTTCTTTCTGCTGGCCGGAGGAGCTGACTTCTCCTCCCATTGTTCTCTCTTGTTCCTGCTGGAAGGAACTTGCAGATGCCTCCATACTAGGCATGCCCATACCCAAAGATTTCCCTGTAGGCATCTCTTCCTCAGAGAATGGATTTATCCTCTGTCTTTTCTCCCCCTGGCTTGCTGATGTGGTTAAGGGAGTTTCTCTATCCCTTTTTCTACTAACATCCTCCCTTTGTGGAGTTTGGAGGACTGATGTTTCATTGGCAGCTTCTTGCCTAGGAGGCACTATGTTTTGAGGTTGCTGGTCAGTGAGGTTTTGGGCCTCAACTGCCCCTTCTTGCTGTGTAGGCTGCTCCTTTTCCTGATGTCCTTCTCTGTGCTGTGTACCCTGTTGCTGTTGTTGTTGCTCTGTCTGCTGCTGCACTTCTTTATCCACCTGCTGCTGAGTCACTGGAGGTGGCTGCTCCTTGCCATGGAGTGATTGTTCTGTCTCCATTTCCTTTTCTTTGCCTTTGCTGGATATATTTTCAGTGGCCTTGGTAGTTTGTTGTTTGGCAGTTGAGGAGGATGCAGCTGCTCCCACTTGTGTGCTCGGAAGTGTGAATACCTGTGAACAAAGTTCAAGGTCAGCCATCTTCCTTAGATTCCTTAGTGCCCTCTGGTTTAGCTCTTCTTGTGACATGGGCTCTTCTAAGGTCCCTCTCCTCCATTTGTCTTGGTTTGCATATTTTTCAATTTGAGGGATACTATGGTGATCATAGGCAGATAACTTATATTTGAGCCTCCTCATAGTTATAAAATGATTAGGGTCATAGGGTGTCCATAGGAAACTGGTTTGCAGGCCAAGGGACTCAAGCATTCTATCTGCTTCCTTCCATCCTTACTCCCTCTCGTTATAGATAAAATGGCCAAGTTGGCTTTTCACCTTTAACTGTGCTTTTTTGCCTTTTCCTGAAAAGTGAAGCACATCAACCCAGCCAAATTGCCTAAAGTACTCTAGGGCAAATAGCCTCATAGGCACATACTTAGGTAATCTGAATGGAGGCAAATCACACCCATATATCCTGATGACAGTGTGGTTTTGGTAGAAGTACCAATCCCCAATGCTGTAAGCTTTGGATAGCTGAAGAATTCTCTGCATGTCATCAGTGAGTCTCGGAGGAGGTGAGCTCATCAGCATTGCCATAGCTGGATGGATGAACAGATCTATGAATTCACAGTAAGTGTATGGAGACTCAGGTGTAGTGTGGAAGACAGAGGACCAATAGACCACTGATCTGGGATTGCCTTGGGCATCCATTCTTTTGATTGGAAAATGAAATTTCTCATATTGATGGTACAAGATCAAATGGTAAATGTAGGAGGTGTATCTGAACATCTTTTCTCTGGATAAATTCATTAGCTGCTCATGCATTTTGTCAGAGATGTAGGTGGCATAATCATAGCAAACTGGAAGTCTGCCCGGAGCGAACATCAGCATCATCACCAGCACAGTTTGGTCTACCAATTCTATTGAGCTATAGCCCAAAATCGGACTAATCATATCTACCAAGTCCCTGCCCAACTGGTTAAGGTATACTTGGTTCAGAGGAGGATATTGCACAGAATCAGAGTCAATGTATAACTGATTTAACTTAGTGATTTGGGCATCTGTCAATCTATTCCCTTGTTTTATCAAGTCTACTAGTGACAAGGGGACCAATTTTTTCTGAGTTTTGAAGCAGAGCATGTTCCTGATGGCTTCAGGAGTGATGTAGAAGAGAGCAGAACCAGAAGGATCCAACACAGACCTCTGGGTAGGGTCATAGTATTCAGCACAAAGATGGATCAAATCAGGGAATTGATTGACTTGAGGCAACTTAAAAATAGGAAGAAAAGAATCCCATATACCCAATACATCTGCTCCAGTTTCATGCTTGGCCTTAAGTTCATTGAGCAGGTGGATATGGAACTTGGTCCTCATCAACATCTCTTCTGCAATCTGATAATCCATATCTGCCAAGGCTTGCCATTCCAAGTTCCTTTGAGGGGCATTTAGAGGCTGAACATTTAGTACTACAGGTGTCTCCATTGCCAAAGAGGATTCTGAATTAGGTGTAAAGTGGTTTCAATTGAGCAGGACAGTATAGAGGAGTATCTCTTTACCAGGGAAGGTGAATTTATAAGGAACAGAGAGTAGTTCTAATAAACAGCAATTGAAATACTGTTTAAAGCTAAAATAAGACCAATGCCTGGCCTCACTCTGTCTTTCTCAGTGGTTAAACTCAGTTTAAATGAGTCTGTCGCGATTGCACGAACAAAGCTTGATTTTTAGTGAAAGTATGGGCAAACAAGGCTTGGCTAGTATTCTTCGAGTTCACAACTGTAAAAGGGCCAAGTGCAAGGATTTCTGCCGGTGAATTCAAGAGTTTTTCCATTATAATTTCTTTTGAGGGAATTTTCAGACAAAGCAGGTACGTGAAGGATTTACAGTGGAGAATACCTGGTAAAGAGTAAGCAATGGTCGCGGATGACTGTGGAAATGGTGCGCCGCCGGTCTCCTGGTCAGGTTCTGCAGGTTGGTAGACTTTTGGTCGTAAAAATCGCATGCAGGAGCAACGGGCGTTTTTGTAGAAAAGTGAGAAAAACGCGACATTTGGCTATTATATTGGTTTTTTGGACTTTTGGCACGTTTTTCTGCTGACGTCAGCATGACATCATAGGTGGGGTCAGGGCCGGCTGACGTCATAGGTGAGGTGGCGGGCTCTGATTGGTCCATGGGGATGGTGAAGTGGCAGGACAGATCGGCAGAAGGCCGGGCGCAACGGTTGACGTGATGGCATGCTGGCACTGATGTGGGATGATGTGGTGGTGACGTAGTACAGGCGGGATAACTGAAACCGGAAACAGCCAGTGGTTTCATATCGCACCGCTTATGGTACGGGGGAGGTATCTGTCAGGCGTACCTCCGATGAGCTGTGGTGGAGACGCGTGGCGACCGCATGACGTAATCCTTCTGACAGATATCGGAAGGTATCTGTCAGACGTCGGGGCCCTTCCGATATCGATAAGGACCGTTGGATCCATGATGTTTGATCGGACGGCAGTCGGGTCGATGACATGCTCGGTGGATATGGCAAAGGCGCGACATTATTTAATATTTATTTTCGGGATGCGCACTTAGGCGAAGGATCATCGGGGTATGGTGTTTAGTAAGGTTTTTCAATGTATTTCGAAAAATCAAATATACGCGCCGAAACTTTGGTTAAGCGGCAGAAGTGGGTTTTTTGGATTTTTTCATGATTTCAAAGGGGTTATGGGTAGAAAGGGGCTTGTATAGAGTCTTTCTTTGCAAATGATGGTTTAATGAATGGAATGACTTGAAGCAAGGGGGAGAGATGAGGTATAGGTTCATCCAAGTGACCAGATGTCATTTTGATTCCTTTTTTAGAGAACATATGGCTATAATGCCAAGGGGAGGGGTATTTATACAAAATTTGGGGTTTATACACCATGGTGTTAATATTAGTAGGGGAAAGGTGATATAGGGGATTTATATAGTAAAGTTAGAGTTAATATGGATGGGGGGGGTGAATGAAGGGAGAAAACACTAAGTTTATTTGTGAAACACTTGGCTTAAAGAGTAGATCAAAATGAAAAGATTTTTACACAAGAAATGTGGCTGGTGGAGGAACAAGAACCACCATGAAACCATAATCTTCTTCCATGAATCTTGACTGATGAGGGAGTGTTAGTAATAAAATGAACAAGGGGAAGAGGGAGGTTAGACATGCTTCCTGCTGCAACTTGATGAAGAAGAACACCTTCTCAATTGATTGACTTTGCTTTGGTAAACAAAGTTAACACACCTGCAATGGTAAAGATAACCTTTCTGCAACCCCAACTACTTACCCAGCTACTTGCCTAGCATTTTTTATTTCTTCTTGGAGGGTGCACTTGGACTTGCAGACCCTTACTTGCCTTTTCTTTTCTTTGGCTTTTCTTTTGTTTTTCTATCTACTTCTACCCGTATTTCTTCCAAGATCCCAGATTAAGCTATTGGGAGCCTTTTTTCTCTACCTAAACTACTTGTCTGCCAAGATTAAACAGTTTGGACAGACTCCTTTCTCTATTCTATAACTGAAAAATTTAAAACATGACATGGTCCAGATTAGACTGTTGGACCATTCATCAAAATTTGAGTTCATACCAGGCTATAAGCACAGATTGGATTCTCTTGGAAATATGTGATCTTTGAATCATCAAAGCAAAGCATATTTGGACCTTTTCACAGTCAATCATGAAATATGAAACCTATTGGTATAGGTAGCTAACATAGCTGAAGAGGGAAACAACCCATGAGAGAAGAAGCTTTCAGTAGACTGGTACTGATACTAACGTAAGAGTCAGACACACCACCTACTAGGGGTATGGAGATGCTAGGTAACAGAGAGTAATCTGGGGTGAAAAAGGATAGTTGGTCGACTATCACTATATTTCCATCCAAGGGAAAGAGGATGATATGGAAGACCAAATACACAATGGCCTTCATGGCATAAGTCCAAGTGCAACCCAAAAGTAAATTATAGTCGAGTTTATGATCCACGACTTCAATATCTACCATTACCATTTTCTCACTCAAGGTGATGGGATAGCTAGCTAGGTATCCTTTTAGGATGAAAGTGTGGCCATCAAAAGCTTTCAGGGAGTTTGACGGTGGGGATAGGGTTGGAGAACCCAGGGCGAGCCAACATGAAACCAACATGACGCAGGTAGAAGCACCTTCATCGATAACAATTATGTGTATACCTTTACCTTTCAATGTTATATGCACCTCGAATGTAAGATGGTGAGAAAGGGGAAGTTTACACTTGTCCATGTCAAAAATAGCAAGAATGGAATCATCTGGGTCGATACCACCAATAGCTAAAAGATAAGCATTCCGTTGTGTTGGGCATGTTTGTAATACTACGAGCACTGACATAGCCAATTGAGCTTGTGCCAAATCTTCTACAATGTTGTAGTTTTGGTTGGCACGTGCAAATGTATTGTGCATTGTGTGTCAAAGAGCCCCTTTCGGGGGTCGAATTACAAGGTCCACAACCGGCCTTTCGATATGCAAATCATTGGGCGGCAGCGGATTTTGAATTGAGGAAGATGTTGGCATTATGATACAATTTTGGCACTATGACATAGGTGTTGTCCTTGATGGAAACTCAAACATGTCCATCACAGTTTAGGATCATAGAATGAAGAAAGAGAGGTATACACAGGTTCCCCATTGTCCAAGTCACGTGTACACATAGGTTCGCAGAACAAAACGTGCGTATAGCGTACTCACGCAATTTCACACAAGGAAAGGCGCATGCATGTTGGAAAACATAGTTTTGGTCCATGGTATTTTGATGCATGGTATTGGTCCCAGGTATCTTGTCCAAAGTGTTGACCCCAGGTATTTGGTCTAAGGTATTGATTCTAAGTGGTTTTGGACCATAAAATTGAGTAAGGCCTAAGACTATAAAAGGAAGATAAGATCATTAGGAATAGGCACTCATGAATTGAATATCTAATGAAGAGCAAGATCTAGAATACAGGTTATTTAGTTATGGTGCACAACTAGATCTGAATCAAGGATGAACTTGAGTGCTTGATGAAGGATAAGTTCTATTGATGGGTCAAGATATTAAGGCTTGAAGAGAAGTATCTTTGTGTGGTTTCAAATATTTTTTTTTAACTGGCGCATGTTGTAATATTTAAATATGATGATCTGGGTATAACTAATGTCTGGAATTGTTGTAAAGTTTAAATCAACATTTACAGATATGTACGTAGGTTCACTTTAGTAAAGACATGTATACACGTTGGTTCTGTATATCTAAACCGCGTATATGCAGGTTTTCCTTGGGAAAATGACGTATGTATGCAGGTTCGACACATTAAAGTAGCGTACACCTAATAAAATATTCTTTAGCTACTTCTGTCTGCTATTGCAGTATTCTAAGTTCTAGCTTCAGTTATGGTTACTGTTACTATATTTTGGTTACATCATTCTGAGAGGTGATTGATTGATTCAGTTTTGGTTGGTGGAAAGGAGATTGATTGATGCAGATATATTTGATGTTTGATTGAAGTTATTGATGGATCCAGTCTGAAAATTTATGAAATGTGGTCCCTGGAAGAAAATAGAAGGTTGTAGCCTTCTGTAGGTCAGCACCTACGTACTAGTAAACACATCAGCTAATACAAGAGCTAGGGGGTTGTAGTTCCCTTCCAGGAGAAGTCGGATAATGAGAGAAGGTTGTAGCCTTCTGTAGGTAGAAGCCTAGGTACTGGTATAAGACTGCACAAGTATAGAAAAATTGTAAAAAGAAGTTTCTTATTAAAAGAAGATAGAGACGATCGCAGCAAGTCATTTTCACCCACATTGGGTTTCCACCTTATATCTTGTGTTCATGTGTATGATTGTCTACTCTGTTTTTACTGCACCTGGTTACTTTTTATATGGTTCTGATACATAGATTAATGATCAACATATGAAGAATTAACTAAATTATAAGTTTGCAGGGTATACGCTAATTGCCATAACTGCAGTTGTGTATACACGCAAGTTTCATTAACTGAAGTAGCATATATGAATTTGATTATGGAAATGAAATAATATTGACTTGATAATACTGATTCACCCCTCTCTCAGTATTATTTCCAACAATTGGTATCAGAGCGGGTCCTTCAAAAGAAGCTTGATCGCTGGAAGGAAGATCTACCATCATGAGTAACTACGAAAGAGAGGGATCCATTAGACCACCAAGTTTTGATGGGAGAAACTTCATTTATTGGAAGGTAAAAACCAATACCTCTATTCAATCTCTTGGAAAAGATGTCTAGGAAATCGTGGAAAGAGGATATACATTTCCATCACCAATTCCTATAGATAGGACAAGTAAAAAGCAATATGAAACCAATGCCAAAGCTATCAATACATTATTGGGGAGTCTGTCACAATCAGAATTTGTCAAAGTTATGTAGCTCAAGGCCGCAAAAGAAATATGGGACAAGATCGTTATAAGCTATGAAGGAGATAATCAGGTAAAACGTACAAAACATCAATCTCTCAGAATTCAATATGAAACTCTCAAAATGCACAATGATGAAAGTATAGCTAGTTACTTCTTACATATAGATGAGATTATTAACTGCATGAAGAACTTGGATGAAGAGATAAAAGAAGCTACTTTAGTTGAAAAGGTTTTAATATCCTTGTCTACTAATTTTGAATCAAAAGTTTCTGCCATAGAAGAGAAGCATGATCTTCAGAATATTACTACGACACCGCTGCACGGTATCTTAACTACTTTCGAAATGAGAAAAGGAGGTCCAATAGATATGAGAGAAACCATATTCAAAGCTTCCGGAAGATAAGCACTCATTGAATCAGGACATCTTTCATAAGAAGAGGAAGAAGCAAACTTTTTCAAGAACCTTCAATGGGGTTCTGGAAGATTCAGAGGTAAACTACCTTTCAAATGTTTTGCTTGTTGAAGAGTCGGTCATTATGCTGTCAAATTTCCTCATAAATATAAGTTTGATAAAGATAAGGAATCAAAAAAATGGAATAGGAAACAAAGTGTAAGTAAGAAGAGCTACTATATGCATGATGATAGTGATGGTTTATCAAATAGTGATGAAGATAATACTGACTATAGACTTCTGATGGCTTTTGAAGATGATAATTTCTTGGATTCTTTAGATGAAGATGATATTTATGAAAAAATATCTAAACTCAAAATATATTTAGAAGAAAAGAATATGATTATAAATACCCTGACATTACAACTTGCTGAAAGAGAAAAACACAATGAAAAACTAGAATGTGAAATTGTGGATCTAAGGAAAGATATTGAGAAAACAAAAGCTCTCAATCTCAGATTTGCTAAAGGATTAGAAACTTTAGATGAAATTATCAAAGTGCATCGCTCTCCCCTGATAAATATAGGTCTTGGATATACTGAAGCACAAAAGCTATCAACCTCCACCAAAAGCAATCTTGATGCAGCAAAGAGCAGTGAACAGTTTGGCAATCGTCAGCAAAGGCATAAATCAAATCACTGAGAAAATCGGGTTCAATTTACTTCAAGGATGAATAGAAGCTACAACCAACCTCAGGTAAATCATACTCAATCTACTTCAAGAATGAATATCAAGGCAAACTACAATCACCAGGTTAGTGGATTTGATAATCGCAGGAACTTCTTTAATGGCCAATGTTTTTCATGTCATAACTTTGGACACAAAGCTGCTAAATGTGTTTCTTACAAGACCATCATGACTAGAGAATCACGAAATCAAAGGAATGTGACAGGGATCATGAAAAGGACCTACAATGACTTTTCGCCTCTTCAAGATCAAATAGAATTCTCTATCTGCAAAAATTTCGGTCATGAAGATTTTGAATGTAGGAGTAAATTTCGGCAAACATCTCAGAAGGAGCAAACTTCAATGAGTCCCAAAATATGGAGAAAGAAAGAACCGCAAATAGAAAGATGTGGTATAGCCTTGTATGAATAAGGACAAGAAAATCAGTGGTACATCGATAGTGGATGCTCGAAACACATGACAGGTGATAAAGAAAAACATCAATCATACAATGCCATAGAAAAGGAAAAGAAGGTCTCATTTGGAAATGACACTCTTCTTTTCATAAAAGGTAAAGTGTTTGTTCTCTTAAAAGAATAGGTTAAAGCTCGGAATGTTATGTATGTTGATGGTCTAAAGCATAACCTATTAAGTGTCAGTCAAATGTTTGATCAAGGAAATTAAGTAGTATTTCGATCAAATGGATGTGTTGTTCGTGAGCTTTGTTATCACTCAGGTTGTCCTTAAAGATCCTTAAAGGATACGGCCGAGGTAACCACAAACCAATGTTTGGACTGCAGGTCCTAGCCTACCTGCAATCAGAGAGGGCTCTCTCTTTATAATTTAGCTTTGTTTTAGGTTGATTTTAGGCTAGTTATTGAGTTCAGGGGTTTTGTTAAGTTTTGGTGGGATGGAGGATTCTTTCAAACAGAGTTGGGATGCATAGTGTGAGAAGTTCAAACCATTGGGCATGGAGTCGTGGATTAGGCTTGTTGTTGCGTTTTCTTGGTCACAAGAGGAATACATAGCAGGATAGTTACACATAAAACAATATCAAGCTGGAATAAGGATGGAATGAAGGTCAGTGAATGAAAGGAAACTAAGTAGCTCTCATTATGCTAACAGAGGGAAGGTGAATGAACATTTATATAGGAATAATCAAGGATTCCTAAACAACATTCATATATGAAGGAACTAGTGTAAATATGAGCAAATCAGTATTCATATTTAGGACTAATTCAAAGGAAAACATAGATAAATCACAGAAATTGAGAACAGAATACAACTAAGTGAGCTCTGAACTATTCTTTCTTTCTCTTATTTAGATAGTGAAACAATGATGGCATAAAACATATAAACTGTAAACAGAGATAAGAAACACTTATTGGGCTATGTAGAAGTGTTAGGATTCCATAGTCACTCTTCAGCCATTAAAGCACAACAGTCAGTTCTGTTAGCTACCTATACCAATAGGTTTCATATTTCATGATTGACAATGAAAAGTTCCAAATATGCTCTGCTTTGATGAGGCAAAGATCACATATTTGCAAAAGAATATAATCTGTGCTTATAGCTTGATGTGGATTCAATTTTGATGGATGGTCCAACAGCCTAATCTGGATCATGCCATGTTTTAAATGTTCAGTTGTAGAATAGAGAAAGAAGTCTGTCCAAACTGTTTAATCTTGGCAGACAAGTAGTTCAGGTAGAGAAAGTAAGGCTCCCAACTGCTTAATCTGGGACCTTGGAAGAAATAAGGGTAGAAGTAGATAGAGAATCAAAAGGAAAAATCCAGATAAAAGAAAAGGAAAATAAGGGTCTGCAAGTCTAAATGCACCCTCCAAGAAGAAACAAAAAATGCTAGGCAAGTAGATGGGTAGGCAGATGGGTTGCAGAAATGTCATTTCTTACAAATTGCATATGGGTTAGCCTTGTTCACAAAGCAAAATCAATGAATTGAGAAGGTGTTCTTCTCCATCAGGTGGAAGCATAGCAAAGAAGCATGTCTAACCTCCCTTCTTCCCCTCTTCCCATTCATAACTAACATCCCATCATCAGTTGAGATTCATGGAAGAATTGATGGTTTTATGGTGGTTTTAGTCCTATTAGAAGCCACATTTCTTGTCTAAAACTCTTTTCATTTTGATCTACTCCCTAAGCTAAGTTATTTTCAAATAAACTTAGTGTTATCTCCCCTCATCCACTCCTTTCATCCATATTAACCCTAACTCTATTATATAATTCCCCTATGTTACCCTTTCCCCTAGTATTATAACACCATGGTGTATAAACACCAAGCATTGTATAAATATCCCTCCCCTTGGCATTATAGCCAATAAGTCCTCTGTCAGGGATCAAATGGCATCTGGTCACTTTGATAAACCTAAGTCTAAACCCCTCTCCTCTTCTGAATTAATTTGGCCCAGTAAAACCCTCATTTGCTAAAGAAAACCCTATAAAAGACCTTTTTCTACCCATACCCGCTTTAAGGTGTAAAATAAACACAAAAACCCACTTTGTTCGCTTATCCAAAGTGTCGGGGCCGCATTATTTTTGCATTGGAAAACATTACTAAATACCATATCCCAAAAGTTTTTCCGCCGGGCGCAGACCCCAAAATATATTATTTTAATCCATTTCCACTGTCGTATCGACCGATCATCTCATCAACCCGTCAACCGTCCGATCGAGCGCTTTTGATCGGACGGCCCTAATCCATATCGGACCGGCCCCGACGTCCGACAGATACCTTCCGATATCTGTCAGAAGGTGACGTCAGGCCTCCGCCACGCGTCATCCCCACAGCTTATCGGAGGTACGCCTGACAATTCCCCTTCCGTATCAAAAGCGGTGCGATGAGAAACCGCTAACCGCTTCCGGTTTTTGGTCAATCCGCCCGGCCAACGTCACCACCACGTCATACCCACGTCAGTGCCACCCCGCCGTCGCGTCAGCTCCTTCGTCCGCCCCCGCGCTGATATGTCCGCCACCTCATCATCCCCGTGGACCAATCATAGCTCGCCACATCACCCGATGACGTCATGCTGACGTCATCCGACCTTGACCCCACCTGATGACGTCATGCTGACGTCATCCAAAAAAGGCGCCAATATGCCAAAAATCCATATTTAGGCCAATTTTCGCGTTTTTTCATACTTTTTGCAAATTCGTTGTTGCTTTCTCTGCATGGTTTCTTCACGTCCAAACTTGCACCACCTTGCTGAAATCGATTTGGAGACCTCCGGCGCGCCATTTCTACATAGATTCGTGACTGTTGCTCGCTGTTTGCCAGGTATTTACCTTTGTAAATCCTTCATATGCCTAATTTGTCTGTGAATTCCCTCGAAAAGCTTAAGAGACACCGAAACTTATAATTCACCGGCGAAATCCTTGTGCCTAGCCCCCATTTACAACTGTGAGCTCGAAAAACACCAGCTGAGCCTTGTTTGCCCACATTTTCATAAAAAACTGTACTCTGTGCGCGCAATCGCGAAACAACTTACTCAAACTGTACCTACCTGCTAAAAAAGACAGATTGAGACCACACATTGGTCTTATTTGCACTTCAAGCAGTATTTCAATTGCTGCAGTTGTTTCACTCACCCTCTGTTCCATACAATTCACATTTTTCCGTTGAAGAAAACTCTTTTGTGTTGCTCTGCATAGCAACTCCATCCATAATCCTAGGAGAAATCATGGATCCACCAGTAGCTCCTATAGCGTTGAATGTTGCTCCATTGAATGCCCCTCAGAGACAATTGGAATGGCAGTCTCTGGCAGACATGGACTATCAGATTTCAGAGGAAATGCTGATGAGGACTAAGTTCCACATCCACCTGCTAAATGAATTGAAGGCCAAGCATGAGACTGGAACAGATGTGCTGGGCATATGGGACTCATTCCTCCCTATTTTTAAGCTCCCTCAGGTTAGACAATTCCCTGATTTGATCCATCTGTGTGCTGAAAACTATGACCCCACTCAGAGGGCAGTTCTCGACCCTTCAGGCTCAGCTGTGTTTTATGTCACCCCAGAAGCTATAAGGGATATGCTCTGCTTCAGGACTGAGAAGAAACTGGTCCCTCTATCACTTGTAGACCTGATAAATCAAGGAGCCAGAATGACAGATGCTCAGGTCACCAAATTAAACCAGCTATACATTGACTCTGACTCTGTGAAGTATCCACCTATCAATCAAGTATACCTCAACCAACTGGGCAGAGATCTTGCAGACATGATTAGTCCCATTTTGGGCTACAACTCAATTGAGTTTGTTGATCAAACTGTGCTGGTAATGATGCTCATGTTTGCTCCTGGAAAGTCTCCTATCTGCTATGACTATGCCACCTATATAGGAGACAAAATACATGAGCAACTAATGAACCTGGCAAGAGAAAGAGTGTTCAGATATACCTCTTACATTTACCACTTGATCTTGTATCATCAACATCAGAAGTTCTCTTTTCCAATCAAAAGAGAGGATGCCCAAGGCAATCCAAGATCAGTGGTCTATTGGTCCTCTGTTTTCCACTGTAGATTTGAGTCTCCTTATACTTATTGTGAGTTCATAGATCTCTTCATCCACCCAGCTATGTCAATGATGATGGGCTCGCCTCCTCCAAGGGTCACTGATGAAATGAAAAGGATCCTACAGTTATCCAAATCATACAGCATTGGGGATTGGTACTTTTACCAGAACCACACCGTCATCGGGATATATGGCTGTGAATTGCCTCCCTACAGGCTACCCAAGTATGTGCCTATGAGGCTGTTTGCCCTAGAATACTTCAGGCAGTTTGGCAATGTTGATGTGCTTCACTTTTCAGGCAAAGGAAAGAAAGCACAGTTGAAAGTCAGGAACCAACTTGCCCACTTTGTCTATAATCAGAGGGAGGAAGGTTGGAGAGAAGCAGACAGGATGCTTGAGTCCCTTGGCCTTCAAACCAGTTTCCTCTGGAAACCTTATGACCCCAACCACTTCATCACTTTGAGAAGGCTCAAATATAAGCTCTCTGGCTATGATCATGTAAAGATCCCTCACATTGAAAAACATGCAAACCAAGCAAAATGGAGGAGAGGAACCCTAGAAGAGCCAGTTACACAAGAAGAGCTGAATCAAAGAGCGGTGAGGAATCTAAAAAAGATGGCTGACCTTGAACTTTGTTCACAGGTGTTTTCCCTTCCAAGCACACAAGTGGGAGCAGTTGCATCCTCCTCGACTGTAAATCAGCAAGCACCCAAAGCCACTGAAGATATATCAAGCAAAGGCAAGGAAAAGGAAATGGAGACCGAGCAGCCACTTCATGAGAAGGTACAGCAACAGCAGCAGCAGGTAGAACAACAACAACAACAGGAATTGCAGCAAGAAGAAGGGCAGCATGACAAAGAGTAGCCCCCACAGCAAGAAGGGGCAGTTGAGGCCCCAATTTTCACAGAACAGCAGGCACAAAACATAGTGCCTCCTAGGCAAGAAACATCAGCTGATGCATCAATACTCCAAACTCCACAAAAGGAGGATACTAGTAGAAAAAGGGATAGAGAGACTCCCTTGAACACATTAGAAAGTCATGGTGAGAAAAGACAGAGATTGAATCCTTTCTCTGAAGAGGAAATGCGAACAGGGCAGTCTCTGGGAATGGGCCCACCTAGCAGGGAAGCATCTGCAAGTTCCTTCCAAGAGGAACATAACAGAACTGTGGGAGGAGAAGTCAGCTCCTCTAGCCAGCAAAGAGAGGGTGAACTGAGCATTAAACAGCAGTTCATAGACATAAAGAAAATGAATGAGCCCATAAAAATACAGTTGTACAATCATTTGCTGAAGATGGCTCCCACTAACCAGCAAAGACTGATGTCTTCTTTTGATGTTAGTGAAGGCAAGATGATCATGAGTCATTTCTTGCCAGCTGTAGCACAACCCCAGTCCCCTGCAGATTATGTAAGGACCAATCTTGAGGTCCTTGCCAAGGACATCCACCCGATGGACAAAATTGAGCTACACAAACAAACGGGTGAGATGGTGTATGCCTCCTTGGCAAACAAAACATTGGACAATTATAGGCTGGAAAATAGCCTTAATAATACAGCTGCCCAACTTGAATTGGAAAGGGCATCCTCACAAGCTAAGGACAACAGAATAAGGTCCTTAGAAGATATAATTATTGAGATTGGGCATGATCCCAAAGATATCAAGGGCATACAGGAAATATTGAAGTTAAGGGATGCAGACATGGCCGCTTTGAAGAAAAAGATCAAAATGCCAGCCACCATTCACCCTCAAACAGATGAGGTTTCCCAGCAGAGGCATGATCAACAGGCCTCAACCTTGCTGGTGTCTCTATCTAAGCAGTTAATCCAGACACAAGAAAAGTTGGGAGAATCAGAGGCTGCACATGCAGCATTACAGGCAGTTTTGAAGCAAAGAGAAGAAGGTCAGACCTCCCAGCCTCCTCCAGAAGTAATAAACCTGGAGGAAACTGCTCCAACTACTGTTCCTCCTCCTCAACAAACAGAACAGGCAGCAACATCCACCTCAGCAGCACCACCAGCAACAAAGCAGGCCCCTAGCTTGGATATGCAAAAGCTAAGAAATGAGATTCAGGCCCTGGAAGCTCAAATGACATAATTGAATGAGACCAGGGACAAATTGGCTAAAGTAAATGATAGATATGACAAATCCAAGCAGTCTGTGGCAGAAAAGGGTAGGGAGATAAAAGCCCTCAAAGACAGGATCAAAGAGCTAGAGAATGAGCTCAAATTAGATAAGGTTGTGGTTGAGCTTAAACTAGTGTTGTGGGCTAATATTGGCCAATATATTAATGACCAATGGCAGTATATTGAAACAATCCATGAGCAGTTAGAGCTCATTCCAAAAGCACAGACTGAAATTTAGAGATCAAGAACTGCTCTAAGCAATATGCCTGAAATTGCCACCAGGATGATTAATGTGCTTAAGAATAGAACAAGTACTCAGTTGGTTGCCATGGGAATTTCAAAAAGAACTGAGCACATTCAGTTAATCAAAGGGTTCTCACACTGAGAAACTTGGTGCAGACATTAGAGAGAAGAACCCAAGACATGCAGACTGAGGTAAACAGGTTTTTGGAGAAGTTTCAGGTATTGGAAAACATAGGGCTCCCTAGCTTACTGAACAGCGCAGGGAGATTGTTCACACATGAGCAGTATGCCAAAAGGGTTAATGCATTTGCCACAAGTCAGATCAATGAAAAGCCCAGCACCTCAGAGGAAACAGGGCCAGCCACAGGACAGATTCTCTACAATAGTGTAGAAAGTTTATTTTTTATAATGAATGAAATTAAACACCTGTTTGAGGTACCTCCCAATTTTTACAAATATACAGAGGCAGAGGAGACTATGGATGAAATTCTCAGGCATCAACTACCTACACTAGAATGGTGGACTAAGGCCAGACAGATGACTTTATAAACAGGGAGCCATTCAATAAATTTTGTTCATGAAAAATGCAAATTGTCATACACAGGACAGTTTAAAAGAATCAACATGCATTAAAGATAAAAGCTGAGCCAACTCAGCAGAAGTCCCGGCCAGCAAGTCAAGACGGACAGCTACAGGTGTCCAGGCCGAGAAGCTACAACAGAGCAGCTCCAAAAGTGCATTTCTCAGCATTAATGCAGATCACTCCAACCGACTCAGTGGCCTCCAAAGGCCAAAATATCTTCTGACAAGCATAAAGATGCATTTACTTTGTATTCAATGATGTAATAACTTTCTTATCAAATATCTTGAAAAGTTGGTGAACGTATTCATTTCTGAGATAACTTAGCACTCAGATATTTTGTATAACCGATGGTATATATTTGCCCCTCGCACAAGCTTGCAGGGGTTGTTGTTTTTTTCTCTTGAAGAATTTCTTATGCTATAATCCTTTCAGAGTTTAATAAAGAAAGTGATGGAATTTCTCTAAGTTCTGAAGTGTTGAATGCGTTCTGGTGTCTGTTGAAAAACTGCAGGATTCCTGTGTACCCCACAATACAATAAGTTTTCCTGTAACTCTCTTTGTTATGTGTTTCAATCTGTTAAAATCCATATATGTTTCTAATTTCTAAATGTTTAGCAACAAAGAAAAAGAATAACCATCAGGATTTATTCATGCAATACCCTGAGTTCAATCTATGTTGTTAATGAATGTCTTCTTCAGCTATAATATTGATAAATGTAATTCTTAATTGCTGTGCTTTCAGAATATATCTTACACAGTGACCTTTGTTTCAGGAATTCAAGTTTGCTCCTGAGCAAGATGTTTCACTTTCACATCACCAGCTTAATGGAGAATTCTTAATTTCTTTCTGTTGGCTGGCCACACATCACCACTTAAGTTTAAATTTTGTTTGTTGAGATACCCAATAGGCCCTGCAGTCTGAACATCATCACTCCAGCATTTCAAAACATTTCACAGCTCTAGACTCCATTGCCCAATGATATACTACTATCTGAAAACTACATCTTAGGCACTGAAAGAAGTCCTTCAACCAAAATACAAACCAAAAACCTAAGCATAATAGCTAGCCTAAAATACTATCAGAACAGAGACAAATCATAACGAGAGAGCCCTCTCTGATTACAGTCTGGCTAGAGACTGTAGTCTAAAGATTGGTTAGTGGTTACCCCGGCCGTATTCCCTTGGGAGTCATAGGGAACAACCTGGGTGTTAACATAATTGGCGACTCCACTAGGGAATTCCTCAAGATTTTCTAATTTCTGTTTATCTCTTCAAAGCTGCTCATTCCCTTTGCTGCTAGCTTTGGAAACTATACAGTAAGTTCAAAATCTTGTCTGGCCTCTGTAGACACAAAAAATATTATGCAAAATACCAAAAAGAAGTTTAGAAACTGGCTCCTAAAAGGGAAACCAGACACACTAGGTCAAACCTTGACCCAGAACCACCAGCTGTTTTTGAAAATCCTAATATAATCCCTAGAATAATTAGAAAGCAACAAAGGCAGGAAGATCCTAGTGATTTGAGTCCTGAGACAGTTCACCCTGAACCGGTTCCTACCCCTATCAAGGTTCTATTTCGCTCTACCCCTATCTCCCCCAGTTCACCATCTACATCTCAAAGCCCTCCTTTAACAGCTTCACCCACTGCACATATCCCCTTGAAAAACACTCTAGGTGCTGCCACACCTGTTACACCTGTGGTACACACCGTTCCTTTTATCCCAGTTGCCCCTGTAAATCCCCCAAACCTTGTGAATATGGCTAACAGATATGCACCCCTGCAAATACCAGCTAATGCTGCAGCTCTACCCTAGGATTACCAAACCAAAATCTCATATTTTGGCTCCACTGGCCCTTTGATAGCTGTTCAGCATGCCAAAAGGATGCAAGACCATTTTGAGACCTATGAAATAGATGATGACAGTGTGAGAATGAGGATGTTTGTTCAAAGCCTAATTGGGGATGTAAGAACTTGGTTTAGATCCCTGAATGCAAACTCCATCACAACTCCTGATGAGCTTTATCAAGCCTTTACTAGCAGATGGGAAAAGAAGAAGGATCCTCTACACATACTTGGTGAATATGACACTATCAAAAGAGGCCCCCAAGAGACTGTTTTGGAGTATTGTGCAAGATTTAACAATGTATATAACGCAATCCCACAAAATTTAAGACCCCCTCCTGATTTAGCCTTGTACAAATTCCCTGATGGTTTTGAACCTGACATGGCCTATCAGTTAAAGGAAAGAGACCCTCAAACCCTTGCAGAGGCCCAAAAGGTTGCTGTCACAGTGGAAGCCAACCTTATTGCGAAAAGAAATAGAGCAAGGTTGGAAAAGAGAACAACCTTCAAAGAAGAACCCTTTGCTTTTTATCAAAAGCTAGATGAAATACTCAATGGAATGAAAAGATTGGGTGATAGAGTGGAATCAGATGAGAGAAAATCATCATGGGAAGCACCACAAAATAACCCTCCTAGGAATCCAAATTTTAGGAGAACTCAAAACCCAAACGTTGGCAAGACCAGTGCTGACCAAGACATAAGAACCCCTTCCCAAGAAAATTATGCAGAAACTTCCACATCAACTGAACCCAATGAAGATCCTGAGATTAATTTAATGGGTCTAGATGGTGAAAGTCAAGTTTTCTTAACACAAGAAGATCATGAGGATGATGAAATCAAACTGTTCCAAACTAAATCAGGTGAATCCTTTGACTTTAAACAAGGCTATGACATTGCTATTTATGACGTCCATAAACAATACAAGCTAAGGAGCAGAACTGTGAATGTAAATCAGCCTGAAAATATAAAGGATAGTCAGCAGCCTAAAAGAGTCATAGTCACAGAGCCTAATGACAAAACAGATTCACCTGCAGAAGAAGTAATTATTGAAGAGATCACTGAACCATTCTCCTTAAAACAGCAGCCTCTGGCTACTTCATCCTCTCACCCTAATTCAAATGTTACTTCCCAAGAGATGAGTAAAAAAGACAAGTCCCAAAATCAAGATAAGAATCAACAAGAAGAGTTAGGGAACAAGGAAAGGACTGTTATCCACAACCCTAAGACCCAATCTGAAAAACCCTTTGACCTAGAAACCGAAATTGGCAAACTAAAGATAGCAATTCCTCTCTCAGAACTAGCCAAGCATGACATCTATAAACAACAGATCAAGAAGTCCCTTCAACTCACTAGCAACAAAGACGATGTTAATGTGTTGGATGATACCCCAGAATTACTGTTTGGCCCAGAAGTGGATGGAAAAACAGTAGTCACAGGGGTATTACCTTTTTATGTCAGCTTACATATTCATGATAAAATATTACATAATGCAATGTTTGACTCAGGTGCCTCTCACAATCTCATGCCAAAAGCAGTCATGGAGAGATTGAATCTAGATATAACAAGACCATACAAGGACCTGTTTTCCTTTGACTCCAGCCAAGTCAAGTGTTTGGGTCTCATAAAAGATTTATGTGTGTCTCTGGTACAATACTCAAACAAAACAATTCTAATGGATGTTGTAGTTGCTGATATCCCACCTAAGTATGGGATGCTGTTATCAAGATCATGGGGAGCTAAACTCCAAGGTTCCCTACAATTAGACATGTCATATGCCACCATCTCGGTTTTTGGGCAACCAAAAAGACTATACAGAGAAACACTCATGAAATACATGGTCAGCAGTGAAGAAAAGCCTCAAAAATTTCCCATATATGCTGTCCATTCAGACATAGATTCATACATTCTCTTCAATAATAATACAACTCTTTCAGATAATGATGTTGAAATCGAGATACTCATACAAGAGGAAGACTCTAATGAAAGAATTACCACCCATGAAACAACAGTCAATCAATCACTAGACACTGCTGCTACTCTAGTTGTCAAGCATATTCAATCAAATGATGAGACTGTCTTAGAAGGCAAGCCAGATGAAACACCAGACCTTCAACTTACATTGCCAATCCATCAACAGATCATTAAATCTCCTGCACAACAAGATTTTCTATGGTTCCTTGAATTTGATGGCTCAGTCAACAAATTAGGGGCAGGAGCTGGAGTCTGGGTACACAATAAAGAAAACAGTCATGCAGAAGGCAGAACCTATAGATTAAACTTCAGATGTACTAATAACATGGCAGAATATGAAGCCCTTTTACTAGGCCTCAAGTTAGTAAAGTTCTTGCAAGCTGCCAGGGTTTCAATCATGGGAGATTCAGATTTAGTTATCCAACAAGTGAAGGGAAATTTTGTCACAAATGACAAAAGACTAAGGTCTTATAGGTCTGCTGTTGCTGAAGTGCTAAACTTTTTCTCTGAATTCCAAATCACTAAAATTCCTAGAACCCACAATCTGCATGCTCATAGTTTGGCCACATTTGCTAGTACTTGCAAATTACCCTTGGAACCCAACAATTGTTTCACAGCTGAGATAAAACACAGACCCTCCATTCCAAACAATGTTAAAGATTGGCAAGTATTTGAGGATGATATGCAAATAAACAATTTTTTAACGCTGCAACAAGAATTTGCAGGATTAAATATTGACACTGACAAAGCAAGTCAATCACAAATACAGTTTGAAAAGACTGACTACACAATATCACCTAGAACAACAAAACAAATTCTAAATCCAACTATCTTCAACAAAGAAAACATTCAGCAAATTCAACCAATCAGTTGTGAAGAAGTGGCCAATGCTGAAACTGAAATCATAGAGCTGAAAGACAATTTTCTGCCAACAGGCCTAACTCCACTAGAGGACATCTTTGATTCAAATGATATTCCCAGAAAACCAAAAATGCAGCCCTTAAATGCAGCCATTGAAGAATGCAACATTGGTACCATTGACAAACCCAAAATAATAAAATTGTCTGCATCTCTACCTCCTGATCAAAAGCCTAAATACATTGACCTCTTTAAAGAGTTCCAGGATGTTTTTGCATGGAGTTATGAGGACCTAAAGTCCTATGATACCTCTGTTATCCAGCATACTATCCCTCTCAAGCCTGATCAAAAACCCTTTAAACAAAAATTGAGGAGAATCAATCCTATGCTTCTCCCAGCAATGGAACAAGAGGTACAGAAAATGTTCAAGGCAGGCATCATAGCACCTATCAGATTCTCTGAATGGATTTCAAACTTAGTCCCTACAAGAAAGAAAACTGGTGAAATAAGGCTGTGTGTGGATCTAAGAAATTTGAACCAAGTATCCCTCAAAGACAACTATCCCTTACCCAAGATGGATCACATTCTCCAAAGAGTAGTAGGGGCCTCAAGGATCTCATTACTTGATGGATTCTTAGGGTTCAATCAAATCCTGGTGCACCCTGATGATCAAGACAAAACAGCTTTTACAACCCCATGGGGAACTTTCAAATATGTAAAAATGCCTTTTGGGCTGAAAAATGCAGGGGCAACATTTCAAAGAGCAATGGATATTGCTTTTGCAAAGGAGATTCATGACTTTTTAGTCATTTACTTAGATGACCTCACACCTTTTTCAAAATCTGACCAAGAACATTTAAAACACTTGAGGCAGATTTTCTTAACATGTAGGAAATATGGAATTTCCTTGAATCCCAAGAAGTCTCTATTTGGTTTGGAAGAAGGTAAGTTGCTAGGACATATCATTTCAAAGGATGGCATTAGGATTGATCCAGACAGGATACAAGCTATCCTACAAATGCCCCACCCAAGAAATATCAAAGAATTGCAGGGATTTTTGGGAAAAATCAATTTCTTGAGAAGGTTTATCCCAAACTTAGCAGAACTAATCATATTACTAAATAACATGCTAAAGAAAGATTCAAAAGTGAAATGGACAGTTGAAGCAAATCAAGCCTTTGAAGGTATAAAGCTGGCCCTTACCCAAACCCCGGTCTTGACCAATCCTCAATTTGACAGAGAATTTATCATTTTCTCTTTTGCCTCCCAGCATACTATTGCTGCTGTTTTGTTATAGAAAGATGACCAAGGAAATGAGAAGCCAATTGCTTTCTTTAGCAGAGCTCTTAGAGATGCACCCTTAAAATATCAAATCATGGAAAAGCAAGCTTATGCTTTGGTCAAAGCCATTAAAGACTTTAGGATTTACATCCTTTATTCCCATGTTGTAGCATATGTGCGAAGTCCTATTGTGAAAGACATACTCACTCAAGAAAACCTAGAGGGCAGAAGAGGAAAATGGATTGCCAACATCTTGGAATTTGATATTGAGATAAAACCTACAAAATTAATAAAAGGACAAGGTTTGGCCAAACTAATGATAGAAGCAAACTTACAAGCCTTAGACATCAACCAGCTGGATAGTGAACCGGAGCTGGCGACTCCAAAGATCAATGTAGCCTTTGAACAATCCCCTTGGTACTCTGATATATGTTATGTATTGCAAAACCTGTGTGCTCCCCCAGGATTGTCCAGAACTAAATGTAGGTTCTTAAAAATGAAAGCTTCTAAATTCTGTGTTATGGATGGAAATTTATTTTGGAAAAACCATGAAGGGATATTGCTAAACTACCTAATTGAGAATGAAACTGACAATATCATAAAAGAATTTCATGCAGGTGACTGTGGTGGAGACTTGTATTGGAAGTCCACTGTGGATAAAATACTAAGGGCTGGTTACTACTAGCCCACCATGTTCTCTGATGTCAAGAAATTTACCACCTCATGTCATAAATGTCAAGTGTTTGAGGGAAAGAGACAGTTCCTTGCCACTTCCCTTAAGGCCTATTGCAACAGAGAGACATTTTCAACAATGGGGCTTGGATTTCATTGGGGAAATTCATCCCTCATCTTAAGGCCAACATAGATGGATCTTAACAGCCACTGATTATTTCACCAAGTGGATTGAAGCTGCTCCATGCAGACAAGCAAATGATTCAACAATCATTCAGTTTTTGGAGAATAACATATTGGCTAGATTTGGCTGCCCTGACAAAATAATAACAGACAATGCTGCTGCTTTCAGATCCAAAAAGATGGTGAATTTCTGCCACAAATTTCACATTACCTTGGGCCATTCTACTGCATACTATCCCCAAGGAAACGACCTTGCTGAATCATCAAATAAAAGCCTGGTAAACATCATAAAGAAGTTGCTAGAAGAGAACAAAAAGAATTGGCATAAGAAGCTTGTGAATTCTCTATGGGCAGATAGACTAACAACCAAGAGATCAATTGGGACCAGCCCATATGAGTTGGTTTATGGATTAGAAGCCAAATTCCCTTCATCATTAGGGGTGCATGTTATGAAACTTCTTCAAGAAAGCCAAGCTGAACCAAATGATATGCAAAGAAGAATCAATCAAATAATATGTTTACAGCAAACTAGAGACCAAGTTTTCAGCAGAGTTCAAGTTCTACAAGAAAAATTAAAGAAGGCCTTTGATAGGAGAACTAAGGCAGAAGATTTCAACATTGGTGACAAAGTCCTCAAGTGGGATTCAAGAAGAGAGGATAAGGGAAAACATGGAAAATTTGATTCCCTTTGGAGAGGACCATTTGTTGTCCAAGCAATACAAGGAAACAACACTTATTTCCTTAAAAGTCATAATGAAACTGATTTGGATGAAGGTCCTGTGAATGGCAGGATGCTGAAGCACTATTTTGACTGCTACCCATAAGTGCAGCTTGAGTTTCCCTTGTACATATCTAGATGTATATATTATTTTCTGTTAAGATGTAAAAATGCAATTTCTCAAAATTTTATTTGACTATCAGCAAAAGGTAAAATAGGTTCAGATATCTACCAAGAAAGGGTAGAGCACAATTTTGGCATCACAAAGCAGCAAACTTCAAGTTTGGTAAGGGCAGTCAAGGGCCAAGGCAATCTGACCTGTTGTTCTTGGTCTTTCAAATGAAAAACCATCCCCATGTGGAGCCACTGTTAGCTACCTATACCAATAGGTTTCATATTTCATGATTGACAATGAAAAGTTCCAAATATGCTCTCCTTTGATGAGGCAAAGATCACATATTTGCAAAAGAATATAATCTGTGCTTATAGCTTGATGTGGATTCAATTTTGATGGATGGTCCAACAGCCTAATCTGGATCATGCCATGTTTTAAATTTTCAGTTGTAGAATAGAGAAAGAAGTCTGTCCAAACTGTTTAATCTTGGCAGACAAGTAGTTCAGGTAGAGAAAGTAAGGCTCCCAACTGCTTAATCTGGGACCTTGGAAGAAATAAGGGTAGAAGTAGATAGAGAATCAAAAGGAAAAAGCCAGAGAAAAGAAAAGGCAAATAAGGGTCTGCAAGTCTAAATGCACCCTCCAAGAAGAAACAAAAAATGCTAGGCAAGTAGATGGGTAGGCAGATGGGTTGCAGAAATGTCATTTCTTACAAATTGCATATGGGTTAGCCTTGTTCACAAAGCAAAATCAATGAATTGAGAAGGTGTTCTTCTCCATCAGGTGGCAGCATAGCAAAGAAGCATGTCTAACCTCCCTTCTTCCCCTCTTCCCATTCATAACTAACATCCCATCATCAGTTGAGATTCATGGAAGAATTGATGGTTTTATGGTGGTTTTAGTCCTATTAGAAGCCACATTTCTTGTCTAAAACTCTTTTCATTTTGATCTACTCCCTAAGCTAAGTTATTTTCAAATAAACTTAGTGTTATCTCCCCTCATCCACTCCTTTCATCCATATTAACCCTAACTCTATTATATAATTCCCCTATGTTACCCTTTCCCCTAGTATTATAACACCATGGTGTATAAACCCCAAGCATTGTATAAATATCCCTCCCCTTGGCATTATAGCCAATAAGTCCTCTGTCAGGGATCAAATGACATCTGGTCACTTTGATAAACCTAAGTCTAAACCCCTCCCCTCTTCTGAATTCATTTGGCCCAGTAAAACCCTCATTTGCTAAAGAAAACCCTATAAAAGACCTTTTTCTACCCATACCCACTTTAAGGTGTAAAATAAACACAAAAACCCACTTTGTTCGCTTATCCAAAGTGTCGGGGCCGCATTATTTTTGCATTGGAAAACATTACTAAATACCATATCCCAAAAGTTTTTCTGTCGGGCGTGATGAGCCCCAATTTTTTGTACAATTTGGGCTCATTTGGCCTACTTGCTCTGCTCAAACCATTCATTTTTTATTGCTTATGCATGCATTTCTTGGTTTATTCGTGTTGTTTGTAGGAAGAAGGGTGGACATTCTATCTACGTGACTAATGCATGATGCTTTCAGGTTTTTGGCATTAAAAGGGAGAAAAGACAACGAAAAAGGAGACAAGGAGACAATGAGGTGGCACTGCTGGTTTTTAGGAGAGGATGTCCACGGTCTTGGGGACCTTCCTCGTGATTCCCACCAAGAACTCCGAGCTCCAATCCATCTCCCCACCGAGATTAGAAGCAGCCAGTTGTTCTACAGGAACAGCAGTTATAACTGTTCTACAGGAACAGTAGTTATGACTGTCCTACAGGATCACCAGTTAAACATCAGTTGGACAGCCGAGCTCCTAAAATCAAGGACACTTGTTGGATGGTCGTTTTTGCATAAATACTGAGGCCGTGGCCTTGGATAGAAGCTTTTTGAACCTTGGCATTACTCTTGTAATTTGGAAGTACGAGCTACAGCTCGGTTTGGTAAGCCAATTTTGGCATGTCATCAGAGTTTCGTTTATGAATAAAGGCAGTCAGATTTTGGTCTCATTCTGAGTTTCTAAGGGAGCTATAGCTCTCAGGTTAGGGCCCAACCTGAGAGCAATAGATCTCCTCGGTGTTGTAATGTGTTTGCATTTCGTTCCAGCACTTTGAGTTTGTTTACTTTCACATGCAATTCGAATTTACAGTTTGTTAATTCAGTCGTTTTCATGAGCATAGATAGGACTAGTTTATGGTGATTTGCTTTCAGTTGCTTAAGTTCGATAGGAGGATAGATATAATCTCTTGGAGCTCCAGCAAAAAGGTTGTAAAGTCTCACTACCATCTCTCTGGTAGGGATTGGGGTGCAGTCCATGACCAACCACCAAAAAGAAAAGCAGTTCTTCTCATTTCCATGCAAGCTGCAACATAAACGTTTTCATTGAAGATCCATCCATGCATCTTTGACATCGAACCATACTTCCACATTTCACTTCAATGCATAGGTTTCATTTCTTGTTTTCCATTTCTGTTCATAGGTTTCATGGCACAGTTATCATAGGTTAATGAATTTCTCATTTTGATGCATAAGTCATTTGTTTCATTTACGCTGCTCCTTCTCAATCCACTTCCTTCTTCTTCTTCTTGATCTATCCTCAAGTCCTATTTAACCTCTGTCTTACTCATTTACCCTCCAACTCTCTCATTTCCCACATAGCTCCATCTCCTTCAACTTTCATTGATCCCATCCTTCCAATCATCAAACCACTGCATACACTCTTCCTCCATCTGATTCCTCTGCTCCTGAACCATCACCAGCTCCATCTCCATCTCACCTATCCTTCCACACCACTCCAACCCTTCACCATCTTCCAAAACTTCCACGGCCAATCATCCTGTAGAATTGCACAGACTTCCTGTAGAAACCCCTGAGTTTCCTGTAGGATCCCCTGCAGACTTCCTGTAGAAACCTGCAAACTCGGTTGCTGAGCATCCGAACGTGGTAGGCTTTTGAGGACTGATGTTGGAGACCCTCTGAGACCTCCCTTAGCCATCCTGACCTTGCCCATGCTTTCCTTCCATTCCAACCGCTCCTGCACAACCAAACCCTAATCAAAAGCATCATCACAATAAGTCCAACCACTTAATGAAAAAGTACAAAAACATGATTTTTCAGATGCAAGTAGCTTAGATGCATGTATTTCAGTTCACTGCAAGTAATGGCATTATTGGTAGTTGTTTCATTCACAGTTTTGTATAGTTAAGGTCTAGCTAGTCAAATTAGGGTTTCCTAGGGTTTCCATGCTTTATTGGTTTTCAGTTTCCTTCTGCAATTAGACTAGTCTCCTTTGAGTTAGCTTTCATCCATCATTGATAAAGCTTCTTCTGTGAGCCTATAGAAGTTGGCTTGAGCCCTAGCGGACTTGTGCCAGCTGACCAAGTGACATTTGCGACAAGAGCTAGTACTTGTGCATACAACACCGTCGCTTCCAAGTTTGTACGAACTACCGAGTTGATAAAATTAAGAGACAGGAAGCTCCAGGAGTTGTAGCATTATTGCTACAATACTGGAGCCCACCATCTTTTTGGCGCCGTTACCGGGGAAGCGGCAGAGTATTGGTGATTGTTGCTATTCTTCTATTTTCTACTACAACCTTCTGCTGAGTAGTTTACTTCATTTCCATTCTGCAAAAGTAGCATAGACTTCTCCTGCTTTCATAGACTAGCATTTCCTGCTTTCATAGATTAGCATTTCCTTTCTGCAAGCGTAGACTAGCATCTCCTTTCTGCAATTTCATTTGAGCAAAGTAGAATTAGTCCTTTCCTGCTTTCAGTTAATTTTGCATCTTTCATAGATAGTTGTAGATCATTCTGTCTCAGTTTTGCAGGTACCAAAAGAAAAGCAAAGCAAAAGCAATCAAAGAGAAAAAGAAAGTCTTTTCCATTTCATGCCTCGTAGGAACCGAGATAGATCAAGCAAATTCCTACCAAACACCCCCACCACATCACTGAGTCACCCTTCTCTCTTCTTTGGTGACAGTGACCCAGAAGAACCTATAGGTGAACAACCTGGGATATCCAAAGACCCTATACTAGAAGAAGAGTTAGAGACCAATCCATCTGAAGCTATGGCTGACAATAGAAGAGAAGATGAGAGAATAGAGGGTGCCTTCCCCATCCGAGAGACCAATGGAGAGATGAAAATGAAAAACATTAGCCCCTCTGCCCTACCTCACTTCCATGGGCTGACCACTGAAGATCCAGATACCTTCCTGTTTGAGTTTTTTGTCCTTTGCAGAACCTATGACTATACTGAAGATGAGCAAAAGTTGAAACTTTTCCCCTCCATTCTCAAGGATGCAGCACTACGCTGGTTCATGGGTTTACCTGGGAATAGTATCACCACTTGGGCTCAGATGCAGCAAGCTTTCAACACCAAGTACCGGGATTACTATAGGTCCAAGGAAACAAAGGGGGAAATCTTTCAGATGTCCATGGGAAATGATGAGTCCTTAGAGGATTATGAGGAGAGGTTCCAACTAAGCTATAAGCGGGCCAGGTGCACACTTGACCCTGAATCCCTCAAGTTGGTCCTGCTCCGAGGAGTCCCTGAAGACCTATTAGATACCCTTCACATGTTAGCTGGAGGGGACATTTACCAACTTCCTTATGAGGACATCAAGAAAGTGTTTAGAAACCACTCCAGGGCAGCTCGGAAACGAGGTAGAGGAAACCACCTCGCAACTAGTGTCCCTTTCTCCGAACATGAGCTTGCAAACCAATTAGAAGATCTTAAAAGTGAGGTGAGACAAACCATTGCCATGCAGCTTGACACATTCAGGATTCAGCAAAAGAAAGAATAGGTTGAGAGAGCCTTGGCTGTCTTCTGTCCTAGGTGCATAAGGAGGCACCCTAAGAACGAATGTCCATTACATTCGGTTGAAGTGTGTTTCGTTTGTGAGGAGGACCACCCCACAAATCTGTGTCCAACCTTACCTGGGTTTAAAGCCATGTACCAAGAGACCGAAGCTCCCACAGAGCCTCTCTATTACCTCAACCAAAGGAGGCCACAGGGATGTAGACCTTATCAGCAGGGGATGCAAGGGGCATCTCAAGCTTATTACAACCCCAACCAATCGACTCCTATGCCTTCCTGGGGTCCCCCTGCTCATCCTTCATGGTCCATGCCTCCTCCATGGTCTTATCCACCTCAGTACCCCACTCAACCTACTTCTCATTCATATCACTCACATACCCAACCTCAGCCTCAATGGAATGCACCTCAGTCAGGGTGGAGGCCCCGGTACAACACTCCTCCTGCCATCTTGCCTCCACAACCAGTTCAACCTCAGCCATTACCTCCTGCTCCTCCAAGGCAGCCTCAAATTCCTGCTCAACCGAACCCGAACCCCAACAATAGACAGGCCCAGCAGGTATACACTAGGGAAACCTCATGCCCTACCTATGCTGTGGAGATCCAGGAGATCAACCTTCGATCTAGAAAGACTCTACCAGATCGCCAACCTCCTCCCCCAAAGGATGAGGAAGATCAACAGGAAAGTGAACCAAAGGCTATTCCACCCTTTCCTGAGAGACTAACAGCCACGACACAACCCAACCCAGAGGAGGAAGAGCTTTCGGGTGAGCTCAAGCAATTGTGTGTAAAAATACCACTTCTCCAAGCCATCAAGGATGTGCCAATATATAACAAGCTGGTTAAGGAGAAGTGTTTCAAACACCCAGGCAGGCGGAAGAAAGATGCCTCAACTATCAATGTCATAGGACAACTGTCTGACCTTATGCTAGGACAAGTCATCTGCCCAAAGTACCTAGATCCTGGAAGTCCTGTAGTATATGTTCAAATCAATGGCACTATTATACCTCACACCTTGATTGATCTGGGGGCTGGCATTAATGTGATGACCAGGGATACCATGCTTAAGCTTAATCTTCAGGGTTCCTTGAGGAAGACCTCGACAGTACTGCAATTAGCAGATCGCTCCACCATGACTCCCGAAGGGATTGTGGAGGATGTCTTGGTCTCTATTGACTCTTGGGAATACCCTGCAGACTTCCTGGTTCTGCAACCAAAGGCCAAACTTACTGGATATCCTCTCATTTTGGGAAGGCCTTGGTTAGCTACTACAGATGCTTACATAAGTTGTCGGGCAGGAAACATGACCATCAAAAATGGTCCCATGTCCAAGCAGCTAGTCCTATACCCTCCTGCCCAACCCTCCTTGGAGCATGACTTACCACTCTGGTTGGAAGAAGGAGAGGAAGATGAGGTGTACTCAGCACCTCTGTGCACCTTAGATACCACTAGAAAAGACCCCCCAACCGAGGATGACTTGATCAAGACCTTGATCCAGAATCCACCTTCCAGTGCACTACCCTTAGAGGAATTGGTGGAGGATGCCCAAGCTAGCACCTTAGTGGATCTTTGTACAACCAACCCTGTTACTCCCAGAGTCAAGAATGTGGAGTTCGGCCCTGAGAAAGCATTGAAGATAAGCTCCTCCCTATCTCCTTCCCAGGAAAAGGAGCTGTGTAGTCTGTTGGCCAACCACCTAGATGCTTTTTCTTGGAGCTATAGGGAGATGAAAGGATTCCATCTTTCGGTCTGTACCCACCATATATACATCAAAGAGGATTGTAAACTGGTTAGGAAACCTCAGAGGAGAATGAATCCAGCCCTTAAGGACATTGTTAAGGAAGAATTGCAAAAATTGTTGGATGCCGGATTCATTTACCCCATCTCAGATAGTGAATGGGTGTCCCCTCTAGTGTTGGTTCCCAAGAAAAATAGGAAATGGAGAATCTGTGTGGACTACCTAGAACTGAACAAAGCTACCAAGAAGGACCATTTCCCTCTACCTTTCATAGATCAAGTGTTGGATGGACTGGCAGGAAAGAAGTTCTTCTCTTTCCTGGATGGGTTTAGCGGGTACAACCAAATCTAAATCAGCCCGGAGGACCAAGATAAGACCACCTTCACTTGTCCTTGGGGTACCTTTGCCTATCGAGTCCTTCCCTTTGGGCTATGCAATGCTCCTGCTACCTTTCAGAGAGCTGTCTTGAGCATCTTCTCAGAGCTGGTCCATGATGCAGTAGAAATCTATATGGATGACTTTACTCCTTATGGGGCCAACTTCCAGGAAGCATTGTCCAACCTGGGAAAAGTCCTAACCAAATGCACCGAGATGAACTTGTCCCTTAGTCCTGAAAAATGTGAATTCCTAATGACTGAAGGGACCGTGCTTGGCCATACCATTTCTTGCCAAGGATTGCAGGTGGATCCTAACAAAATTGCTCTCATCAAGAGGGTTCCACCTCCTCAAAAGGTCAGGGATGTCCGGAGTTTCTTGGGATTAGCAGGATACTACCGGAGATTCATTAAAGATTTTAGCAAGCTAGCCTCGCCATTGTTTGGCCTGTTGGCAAAAAATGTGGAGTTTAATTGGACTAACGATTGGATTTCAGAGATCTGTGGTTTGTGTTATTTGAATTTCTGATCGGAGAACCCACAGTAATGGAGTTTTTACACCAACGTTTCGAATCCCAAATGGGATCCATCATCAGGGAAAAGAGAAAGATGAAGAGAAAGATGATAAGAAGAAGAGCCAGATGGAGGGAATATATACTTATGAGGGCAGAATGATAGAGGTAAAGCACAGGTCGGCTGGAAAAATAATGAAACCTAATTTTAATTTTAATTTTTAATTTTACTTTTATTTATTGATTTTAATTTTAATAAATTAATTTTAATTTTAATAATTTTAATAAATTAATTTTAATTTTAATAATTTTAATAATTTTAAAATCATATAATTATCTAGATACTAAAATAGATTTTACTTTTAATAAATTAATTTTAATTTTAATAATTTTAATAAATTAATTTTAATTTTAATAATTTTAATAATTTTAAAATCATATAATTATCTAGATACTAAAATAGATTTTACTTTTAATAAATTAATTTTAATTTTAATAATTTTAATAAATTAATTTTAATTTTAATAAATTTAAAATCATATAATTATCTAGATACTAAAATAGATTTTACTTTTAATAAATTAATTTTAATTTTAATAATTTTAATAAATTAATTTTAATTTTAATAATTTTAATAATTTTTAAAATCATATAATTATCTAGATACTAAAATAGATTTTACTTTTATTTATTGATTTTAATTTTAATAAATTAATTTTAATTTTAATAATTTTAATAAATTAATTTTAATTTTAATAATTTTAAAATCATATAATTATCTAGATACTAAAATAGATAATGATAAAAATATCAAAAAATATTTTTTAAAAACCTGAAACCCTAATGGTAATAATATCTAGAAACTAGAATATAAATTATAATATTTTGATATTTAAATCAAAACCTAATAACATTAATATTTTTATAACTTAAAGACATAACTAAGAATTTATCTAAATAAATTCATATATAAATATTAGAATTACAAACAATCAAGCCTACAACTTCAAATACATATATTAAATTTAATCAAAATCAACCCTAAAGCTTATATCAATCACACAAAAAACTAAAATAAATATTTTAATATCATAACATTAATAAGACATAATCTTTATATAAAATTATTATCTAAAACTAATGTAAATATATTAATAATATATTAATATTAATAAATATGATACTATAAGATAATGACACTATATGACAAAATAATGCTAATATATAAGACCTATAACTTAATAATAATAATAATATATATTGCTATATAACTCTAATATTAATCTAAATATGAATAAATAACCTAATGACTATATAACCTAAAATTTTTTAACCTAGATCACTAACGATTGTCAGAGGGGTTTAAATGAATTAAAGGACAAGTTGGTGTCAGCCCCAATCCTGAGAGGTCCAAACTGGGCCCTCCCTTTCCACATCCACACTGATGCCTCGAACAAAGCCATAGGTGCAGCTTTAGGACAAGTTGAGCAGAAACTTCCATATGCCATTTACTTTGTTAGCAAGAACTTGTCCAAAGCCGAGCTGAATTACACTGTAACCAAGAAAGAATTCTTGGCTGTGGTCCATGCATTGAACAAGTTCCGACATTATATTACTGGTTACCAAACCTTTATACATACTGACCATGCTGCTATTAGATATTTAATGAATAAACCAGATGTGAATGCTCGTATTATTAGATGGTTACTTTTATTGTAGCAGTTTGATCTAAACATTGTTGATAAACCAGGTAGAGAAAATTTGTTGCTGACTTTTTATCTAGATTGGATTTGTCTGCAGATGAGGATGGAACAGTGGACGATCAGATGCCTGATGAACATCTGTTTGCTATTTCAGTACTCTCTCCATGGTTTGCTGATATAGAAAACTATCTTGTTTCAGCACAGTTCCCTCCACACCTATCTTCCAGAGAGAAGAGCAGAATCATCAGAAAAAGTGCCTCATTCACTTGGATCAGGGGCAATCTATTCAAGCTTGGCCCCGATCAGATCTTAAGGCGTTGTGTAAGGGAGGAGGAAGTCTTTGATATCCTCGTCACTTGTCATGATGGGCCTTGTGGAGGGCATTTTGCAGCAAAGAGAACTGCCTTCAAGATCCTGCAGACACGCTACTATTGGCCTACACTTCATCAAGATGTCAGAAGATATGTCAGTCAGTGTGACCAATGCCAAAGAATGGGGAAACCGACCCAAAGGGATGAGATGCCTCTCCAACCTCAAGTGACTCTTGAGCCATTTGAGAAGTGGGGCATGAACTTTGTGGGCCCAATCAACCCCTCTTCGAGGCAAAGGACTTACATCATTGTGTGTACTGACTATTTGACAAGGTGGGCAGAGACCAAAGCAATCAAAGCAGCGACAGAAGAAAAGGTGGCCGATTTCCTAAGAGAGAACATCTTCTATAAGTTTGGCTATCCAAGAGAGCTGGTCACCGATCAAGGGAGCCAGTTCACCTCCAACCTGGTTGAAGATCTCCTAACTCATCACAAGATCAAGCATAGGACTTCCACCCCTTATCACCCTCAAACAAATGGGCAGGTGGAAGTCACCAATAGAGCATTAGAAGGGATCTTGACTAAAGTGGTGAGCAGCAGTAGAAAGGACTGGATAGATCACCTGGTTGAAGCCACATGGGCTTACAACACCACTTGGAAGACCGCCACTGGCTTCACACCGTATGAGCTGGTCTATGGGAAGAGAGCCTTGCTGTCCATTGAGTTTGAATACAACACCTTGAGGATGGCAGCTCAGCTGGACCTAGATCTCAGCCATGCACAACAAGAAAGGCTGTTGCAGCTGAATGGCCTGGATGAGCACCGCATGCAGGCCCTCCTTCACTCAGAAGTGGTTCAACATCAGAGAAAGGTGTGGCATGACCAACATCTCCATGACAAGCAATTTCAGTCGGGAGATTGGGCTTTGTTGTATGATTCCAGATACAAAGATTTCAAGGGGAAGCTGAGAACCAGATGGCTAGGACCATATACAGTGGAGAAATGCCATGACAATGGATCTGTCCTCATTCGAACCATTGATGTGGAAGCCATTCCCATGCTTGTCAATGGGCATCGATTGAAGATCTACAAGAGATCTCTCTCAAGACAAGAGTTTATCAAAACTATGGAGAAATCTGTATTGGTCATAGAGAAGGGTTCCGCCTCTGCCTCGGGCACACCCTGAAAAAAACATCTGAAAAAAAAAAAAAAAAAAAAAAAAAAAAAAGAAAAAAAAAAAGAAAAAAAAAGAAAAAAAGAAGAAAAAAAGAGAAAAATAAATAAAGATCCTTGGGTGAAAATCTCTCTGAGGCGCCCAAGGCAGGTAGTAGGGGTGAAAACCTCATTGAGGCACCCCTATTGCCTTTCAAAAAAAAAAAAGAGAAAAGGTGAAAAGATCCTTGAGTGAAAACCTCTCTGAGGCACTCAGGGCAGATGGCATGGGTGAAAACCTCTTTGAGGAGCCCCTGTCATCTTTCAAAAAAAAAAAAAAAAAAAAGAAAAAAGAAAAAAAAACAATAAGAAAAATATGGTAAAAATTGCATGCAGGTTGCAGATGCTCTATGGAGAAGAGGAAGCCCTTCAACTCACAGCCAAGGGTCCTTATCATGCTGTCAAGGAACCTCATCAGTACCTCCTCCAAGAGCACCCATGTTTTTTCAAGGTATTTGCAATTTTATCATGGTTTGAATCTTCTACAAGAAGCTGTTGTCTTTCTACAGGAAGGCGCAGTCTTTCTACAAGAAGGCGCAGATTTTCTATAGGAAAGTGCAGGCTTTCTACAGGAAGGCCGAACTTTCTACAGGAAGCTCTGTGTTCTACAGGAAACTTCCTGTAGGAGTTTTGGACGGCCATAATTCATCTTAAAAAGAGATTTCACGACCATGGATTGGTTTGGATGCATGCAAGCCTCTGTTGGCATCCTTGCACGTTGCTGTCACCATGCTCCACCACCCGTGTCGACATGCGGCCAAGTCCCTGCACAAACAAAGAAGATCGATGAGTTCTCGCGGGAAAGCCATCTCCAAAGTTAAACAAATGCTGGGATCTCATACCACATGCATCAAGAGCTCCGGGATCGTGATCGAGAAGCCAGAACCGCCATCGTGCAGCATGCACCCAAGGAGAAAGAACTGTTACGAGACCCCGCGCGGGGATCCTGTAACAGTTCAACCTACTCGAGTGGATACCATTCATAGCACCGCCATCTGAAATGAAATGCGGGCGCATGCAAGCAAAACATCCACTCCATCGTCGGCAGCCTGTAACCACGAGCCTCCGGGTCTGTGTAAGTCGCACGCAGCAGGTAGATCCGCTCACCATCGTCCGAGAACTGGAAAAAATCGTGTGCAGCCACGCAGGTAAGTGTCTCAACCCTTCCTTCCATCAAATCGCATGAATCTTACACTGAAATTGTTTGCATGGCGTAAAATTGAATGTTTGAGCGGCCGTATGGACAGTCGACTGGCCACGTCGGCTAGTTAAAGTGTAATTGGATGTGTGGGTGGCGGCCACGACAACGAGAATGAACTGCACGCACGTGAGAACACTCTCGTCAGAGCATGAGTTTAACAGGAAAAGGCGGCGTCAAATCTGTGGGAATGAATGCAGCAGCAAGTAAATACGCAGGCGAATGATGGATGACGTCGCCCAATGGTCCGGCGGGGACAGCTCATCCCCCGCGCCACGGATTGCACCGATTCAAAATCTAATCGGCTAGATCATGTGCCTACATTTATAATCCAACACTTCAAACTCGGGTGGCTATTATGATCTCCTCTGCACTTTGATATGCCGAGCTGTTGGCTACCAGATCGCCGGTAAAACACACCTCGAGCGCGGCAACTACAGTCCTCCCCGAGAATTGTGCATGGCTTCTACAGGAACGCAGTTCTACAGGAGCGCAGTTCTACAAGAACGCAGTCTACAGGAACGCAGTCATCTACAGGAAAGCGGGTGCCTCACGAAAAAGGTGGCCAATTAAAGAGGTAACCCTGAACTCTAAATGTAACTGGTTATTAGAAGTGGCAAGACCATCGTCCACAGTCGGGTTATAAAGACATTGGTGGAATTGTTGTTTGTTGTGCCTTTGCTACCGTTCTACAGGATGTTGGTATAAGTAGTCTGTGTTGAAATTCTGTATGTGCATGCTCTGTCTTCAAAGACCAAATCTCTTTTGCATCTGCCACCTTTAGTTGAAACGACCGTGTTCATCATGCTGGGTGGGTTTATAAGACAAGAGCCCACTGATTCAACTAAACTAAGGAGAAACCCGGCAGTGGTAGAGCTCTTCACCAGAGCACAATGGATGCCTTTTTGTGATAAGCTGCAGGGTTACGATGATGAAGTGGCCGAAGAATTCTTGCAGGCTCTGAAGCCTAAATCTCAGACACTGGCCACGGTAAACTTCAGAGGTCTAAGCCTCAAACTCACCCCAGAACATATCATTTGGATCACAGAACTTCCTATGGGTCTGCCGTGGGATAAAGAGGAGAGAAAGCTGAGTCAGCAGGCAAAGAAGGAATTCTTCCCACCTGAAGAAGAATTCTCGGAGGACAAAAACGGGGTGCGAAGAACGAGCCTGTCACCACCTTGGAATGAAGTCAGTTTGCAAATCATGAAATATATTACTTGCGAAGGTCGTTTCAGCATCGTGTATGCATATCACTTTCGGCTGCTCACTGAGTTGAGGCACCGAATTGACCTTCCTGTAGAACAAAAACTGAGCATCCCTTATTACCTCCTGCAGTCTCTAATGGAGTGTGCTACAAAGCTAAGAGAGGGAATACCAGATCAGATAGCCCATCATGGGTTGATCAAGCTGCTTGTGGAAGATGCATTGCACTCATATAAGGTCACCCTCTCATGGGAATCCTTCCGGAATTTAACAAAAGATGGGGATATTAAAATGTTGATCGAAGAAACGGGTTCCTCCAGCAGTGAGGAACATGAAGCTGTGGCCGAGCAGCAGAGAGAAGAAGGCCAAGAAACCCCAACAACCGTACAGAAGGGAGAACAGAGGAAGAAGCATGAGGGAAAGGAGGACAAAGAAAGGGGTGGCACACCTATCCTGTCAGCAAGGGAAAAGAGGATGAAGAGCAGAATGGACAAAGCAGAGGTGGTCCACGTCAGCCCAAGTACCTCAACAGCACCTGCACCCAAAGCAAAAAAGCAAAACTCAAGCAGGCAAGCAAGCGGAAGTGGAGACACCTGTGTCTACAGGAAAGCAAAAATAGGCTTCTACAGGAAGCCCGAAAACACAAACTCAGGCTTCTACAGGAAGCCCAAAAATCATTGAAAAACAGGCTTCTACAGGAAGCCCGAAAACAAAAACAAAGGCTTCTACAGGAAGCCCGAAGATCAGTGAGAAGCAGGCTTCTACAGGAAGCCCAAAAGCAAAGACCAAGGCTTCTACAGGAAGCCCGAAAGTACAAAAACATGCTTCTACAAGAAGCCCGAAATTACAGAAACAGGCTTCTACAGGAAGCCCCGAAAAGGTGAAACCCAAGGAAAGAAAGGTGGATATTCTGGCACGAGAGGCAGCAGCTGTATTAGCTGGCCTCAGCACGCCACCTAAGCCAAAAGGAAAGAGGAAGAGGGAGACCCCTCTATACTTCAAGGCTCGAAGAAGTGTTAGGATAAAGACGGGCAAGCCACAGGCTCAATCCAGCAGCCCGATTGTCATCGAAGATACACCTGCTTCTCCCGAAGAAAAGTCACCCTCCAGGATCACAATCACCTATGAGAAAGGGAGTCCAAAGAAAAATACATGGCAAGAAAGGTTAGACTTGTTGACTGAACAAACACGGCTACAGGAACAGAAAATGTTCTACAGGATACTCTGGCCCAGCTACAGGAAACGGAAAAGAAGGAAGGATAAGGACTCTCATCACCACCAAGGGAGGGTGAGGTAGAACCACCTGAAGAGACAGAAAGAGAACATATACCAAAACCTAGCCCTTCACCTAATCTGAATTCATACTACACATTTTTAGAGGCAGGCAAAATCATACCGCATAAATTTACTGTACCTCTATTTTTTGAACTAGAGAAAGAAAGAGTCCGTTCCCACACATGGATGCAAATCGCCAAATCAAAGGGCGTGGCGGGCATAGGCCCTCTACAGGATCAACTCAGGGAGGTCAGGAGTTAATTCACCATGGCTAAACATGTGGCGAATTGCCAATGTGTGCTTCTACAGGAAGAAAATCAGAAACTGAAATTGCAGCTACAGGAACTAAAGGCAGGGGCAGGAACATCCTCCAAGGACATCAAAAATGAACAAGAAGGCAAAAAGGAGCTGACCACCGGTCTTGAAGGGCCAATGACACTTCTACAGGAAACAGAACAACAAACAAAAATCGAACTGCAAGCCCTACGAGAACAGCTGCAACAAAAGGAAGCATAATTGGCCTGTATGGCCAGTTGGGCCATGGAGGCAATTCAGTGCAGAACACCTGCAAAATCCTATGGATTGTTCTTAAAAGATCAATGGCTGCAGTTCCAAATAAACACCTTGGCACAAAGAGGTATTTCACATATCCAAAATCCACAACAATTTTCTGAATTGTGCATTACTAGTTCGTCTGAGGACAAAGCCAAATTAGCAGAGTTTTACCTCCACAATTTGGCTTTGCCTAATGAAGTCTCCTGGGATCCCAATGTTGCCTTGGGTGATATGAAATTGATGGCGTTCACCTCATGGTTAAACCATGAGGATCAGAGAGCAGCCGAAGCAAAATTGGTCATGAACCGAGAAGTAAGTGAACCACTGTTCATTCGACCAGAAGTAGAGAATCCGGTGGCACTCATCTCAGCCCACCAACAGTTGGCTACAGATCCCACAGCTTCCTTGAGATTTATGGACCAACAGGCCCAAGCCATAGCCCACTTTGAAGACATGGAAAGGTTGTTGGGAGAAAGTGCTGCCCATGCATGTGGACGCAGATGGAATACCCTGGCACATAGCTTGAAAATCAGAGAGTACCACACCCCCATTCGGATGAGGGAAGCTTTGGCAAGGGTTGAACTTTACAAGAAATTCATGCAAAGCCTCCAGGCCAGCTGGATTGGCCTTAAACTCAGCCCACCACTACTGCTAGGACTGACTGAAGGCAATACAGAGGAGGATGACAGTCAACAATGGGAAGAGGTGAACAGGAAAGCAGGGTTTCATATCCACAGAGAAGACACCACCACAGAGCCTTGGGATACAAGGGAAGTAGTGAAAGCAATGAAGGATGAAGATTTGGACTAAGTTGGTCAAGGATGAGCAAAAATTTTAGCTGGGGGGTGATGATGAGCCCCAATTTTTGGTACAATTTGGGCTCATTTGGCCTACTTGCTCTGCTCAAACCATTCATTTTTTATTGCTTATGCATGCATTTCTTGGTTTATTCGTGTTGGTTGTAGGAAGAAGGGTGGACATTCTATCTACGTGATTAATGCATGATGCTTTCAGGTTTTTGGCATTAAAAGGGAGAAAAGACAACGAAAAAGGAGACAAGGAGACAATGAGGTGGCACTGCTGGTTTTTAGGAGAGGATGTCCACGGTCTTGGGGACCTTCCTCGTGATTCCCACCCAGAACTCCGAGCTCCAATCCATCTCCCCACCGAGCTTAGAAGCAGCCTACTGTTCTACAGGAACAGCAGTTATAACTGTTCTACAGGAACAGTAGTTATGACTGTCCTACAGGATCACCAGTTAAACTTCAGTTGCACAGTCGAGCTCCCAAAATCAAGGACACCTGTTGGATGGTCGTTTTTGCATAAATACTGAGGCCGTAGCCTTGGATAGAAGCTTTTTGAACCTTGGCATTACTCTTGTAATTTGGAAGTACGAGCTACAGCTCGGTTTTGTAAGCCAATTTTGGCATGTCATCAGACTTTCGTTTATGAATAAAGGCAGTTAGATTTTGGTCTCATTCTGAGTTTCTAAGGGAGCTATAGCTCTCAGGTTAGGGCCCAACCTGAGAGCAATAGATCTCCTCGGTGTTGTAATGTGTTTGCATTTCGTTCCAGCACTTTGAGTTTGTTTACTTTCACATGAAATTCGAATTTACAGTTTGTTAATTCAGTCGTTTTCATGAGCATAGATAGGACTAGTTTATGGTGATTTGCTTTCAGTTGCTTAAGTTCGATAGGAGGATAGATATAATCTCTTGGAGCTCCAGCAAAAAGGTTGTAAAGGCTCACTGCCATCTCTCTAGTAGGGATTGTGGTGCAATCCATGACCAACCACCAAAAAGAAAAGCAGTTCTTCTCATTTCCATGCAAGCTGCAACATAAACGTTTTCATTGAAGATCCATCCATGCATCTTTGACATCGAACCATACTTCCACATTTCACTTCCACGCATAGGTTTCATTTCTTGTTTTCCATTTCTATTCATAGGTTTCATGGCACAGTTATCATAGGTTAATGAATTTCTCATTTTGATGCATAAGTCATTTGTTTCATTTACGCAGCTCCTTCTTAATCCACTTCCTTCTTCTTCTTCTTGATCTATCCTCAAGTCCTATTTAACCTCTGTCTTACTCATTTACCCTCCAACTCTCTCATTTCCCACATAGCTCCATCTCCTTCAACTTTCATTGATTCCATCCTTCCAATCATCAAACCACTGCATACACTCTTCCTCCATCTGATTCCTCTACTCCTGAACCATCACCAGCTCCATCTCCATCTCACCTATCCTTCCACACCACTCCAACCCTTCACCATCTTCCAAATCATCCTGTAGAATTGCACAGACTTCTTGTAGAAACCCCTGAGTTTCCTGTAGGATCCCCTGCAGACTTCCTGTAGAAACCTGCAAACTTGGTTGTTGAGCATCCGAACGTGGTAGGCTTCTGAGGACTAATGCTGGAGACCCTGTGGGACCTCCCTTAGCCATCGTGACCTTGCCCATGCTTTCCTTCCATTCCAACTGCTCCTGCACAACCAAACCCTAATCAAAAGCATCATCATAATTTGTCCAACCACTTAATGAAAAAGTACAAAAACATGATTTTTCAGATGCAAGTAGCTTAGATGCATGTATTTCAGTTCACTGCAAGTAATGGCATTATTGGTAGTTGTTTCATTCACAGTTTTGTATAGTTAGGGTCTAGCTAGTCAAATTAGGGTTTCCTAGCGTTTCCATGCTTTATTGGTTTTCAGTTTCCTTCTGCAATTAGACTAGTCTCCTTTGAGTTAGCTTTCGTCCATCATTGATAAAGCTTCTTCTGTGAGCCTATAGAAGTTGGCTTGAGCCCTAGCGGACTTGTGCCAGCTGACCAAGTGACAGCTGCGACAAGAGCTAGTACTTGGGCATACAGCACCGTCGCTTCCAAGTTTGTACGAACTACCGGGTTAATAAAATTAAGAGACAGGAAGCTCCAGGAGTTGTAGCATTATTGCTACAATACTGGAGCCCACCAGGGCGCAGACCCCAAAATATATTAGTTTAATCCATTTCCACTGTCGTATCGACCGATCATCTCATCAACCCGTCAACCGTCCGATCGAGCGCTTTTGATCGGACAGCCCTAATCCATATCGGACCGACCCCGACGTCCGACAGATACCTTCCGATATCTGTCAGAAGGTGACGTTAGGCCTTCGCCACACGTCATCCCCACAGGTTATCAGAGGTACGCCTGACAATTCCCCTTCCGTATCGAAAGCGGTGCGATGAGAAACCGATAACTGCTTCCGGTTTTTGGTCAATCCACCTGGCCAACGTCACCACCACGTCATACCCACGTCAGTGCCACCCCGCTGTCACGTCAGCTCCTTCGTCCGCCCCCGCGCTGATATGTCTGCCACCTCATCATCCCCGTGGACCAATCATAGCTCGCCACATCACCCGATGACATCATGCTGACGTCATCTGACCTTGACCCCACCTGATGACGTCATGCTAACATCATCCAAAAAAGGCGCCAGTATGCCAAAAATCCATATTTAGGCCAATTTTCGCATTTTTTCATACTTTTTGCAAATTCGCTGTTGCTTTCTCTGCATGTTTTCTTCACGTCCAAACTTGCACCACCTTGCTGAAATCGATTTGGAGACCTCCGGCGCGCCATTTCTACATAGATTCGTGACTGTTGCTCGCTGTTTTCCAGGTATTTACCTTTGTAAATCCTTCATATGCCTAATTTGTCTGTGAATTCCCTCGAAAAACTTAAGAGACACCGAAACTTATAATTCACCGGTGAAATCCTTGTGCCTAGCCCCCATTTACAACTGTGAGCTCGAAAAACACCAGCTGAGCCTTGTTTGCCCACATTTTCATAAAAAACTGTACTCTGTGCGCGCAATCACGAAACAACTTACTCAAACTGTACCTACCTGCTAAAAAAGATAGATTGAGACCACACATTCGTCTTATTTGCACTTCAAGCAGTATTTCAATTGTTGCAGCTGTTTCACTCACCCTCTGTTCCATACAATTCACATTTTTCCGTTGAAGAAAACTCTTTTGTGTTGCTCTGCATAGCAACTCCATCCATAATCCTAGGAGAAATCATGGATCCACCAGTAGCTCCTATAGCATTAAACGTTGCTCCATTGAATGCCCCTCAGAGACAATTGGAATGGCAGTCTCTGGCAGACATGGACTATCAGATTTCAGAGGAAATGCTGATGAGGACTAAGTTCCACATCCACATGCTAAATGAATTGAAGGCCAAGCATGAGACTGGAACAGATGTGTTGGGCATATGGGACTCATTCCTCCCTATTTTTAAGCTCCCTCAGGTTAGACAATTCCCTGATTTGATCCATCTGTGTGCTGAAAACTATGACGCCACTCAGAGGGCAGTTCTCGACCCTTCAGGCTCAGCTGTGTTTTATGTCACCCCAGAAGCTATCAAGGATATGCTCTGCTTCAGGACTGAGAAGAAATTGGTCCCTCTATCACTTGTAGACCTGATAAATCAAGGAGCCAGAATGACAGATGCTCAGGTCACCAAATTAAACCAGCTATACATTGACTCTGACTCTGTGAAGTATCCACCTATCAATCAAGTATACCTCAACCAACTGGGCAGAGATCTTGCAGACATGATTAGTCCCATTTTGGGCTACAACTCAATTGAGTTTGTTGATCAAATTGTGCTGGTAATGATGCTCATGTTTGCTCCTGGCAAGTCTCCTATCTGCTATGACTATGCCACCTATATAGCAGACAAAATACATGAGCAACTAATGAACCTGGCAAGAGAAAGAGTGTTCAGATATACCTCTTACATTTACCACTTGATCTTGTATCATCAACATCAGAAGTTCTCTTTTCCAATCAAAAGAGAGGATGCCCAAGGCAATCCAAGATCAGTGGTCTATTGGTCCTCTATTTTCCACTGTAGATTCGAGTCTCCTTATACTTATTGTGAGTTCATAGATCTCTTCATCCACCCAGCTATGTCAATGATGATGGGCTCGCCTCCTCCAAGGCTCACTGATGAAATGCAAAGGATCCTGCAGTTATCCAAATCATACAACATTGGGGACTGGTACTTTTACCAGAACCACACCGTCATCAGGATATATGGCTGTGAATTGCCTCCCTACAGGCTACCCAAGTATGTGCCTATGAGGATGTTTGCCCTAGAATACTTCAGGCAGTTTGGCAATGTTGATGTGCTTCACTTTTCAGGCAAAGGCAAGAAAGCATAGTTGAAAGTCAGGAACCAACTTGGCCACTTTGTCTATAACCAGAGGGAGGAAGGTTGGAGAGAAGCAGACAGGATGCTTGAGTCCCTTGGCCTTCAAACCAGTTTCCTCTGGAAACCTTATGACCCCAACCACTTCATCACTTTGAGAAGGCTCAAATATAAGCTCTCTGTCTATGATCATGTAAAGATCCCTCACATTGAAAAACATGCAAACCAAGCAAAATGGAGGAGAGGAACCCTAGAAGAGGCGGTTACACAAGAAGAGCTGAATCAAAGAGCGGTGAGGAATCTAAAAAAGATGGCTGACCTTGAACTTTGTTCACAGGTGTTTTCCCTTCCAAGCACACAAGTGGGAGCAGTTGCATCCTCCTCGACTGTAAATCAGCAAGCACCCAAAGCCACTGAAGATATATCAAGCAAAGGCAAGGAAAAGGAAATGGAGACCGAGCAGCCACTTCATGAGAAGGTACAGCAAGAGCAGCAGCATGTAGAACAACAACAACAACAGGAATTGTAGCAAGAAGAAGGGCAGCATGACAAAGAGCATCCCCCACAGCAAGAAGGGGCAGTTGAGGCCCCAATTTTCACAGAACAGCAGGCACAAAACATAGTGCCTCCTAGGCAAGAAACATCAGCTGATGCATCAATCCTCCAAACTCCACAAAAGGAGGATACTAGTAGAAAAAGGGACAGAGAGACTCCCTTGACCACATCAGAAAGTCATGGTGAGAAAAGACAGAGATTGAATCCTTTCTCTGAAGAGAAAATGCCAACAGGGCAGTCTCTGGGCATGGGCCCACCTAGCAGGGAAGCATCTGCAAGTTCCTTCCAAGAGGAACAGAACAGAACTGTGGGAGGAGAAGTCAGCTCCTCTAGCCAGCAGAGAGAGGGTGAATTGAGCATTAAACAACAGTTCATAGACATAAAGAAAAGGAATGAGCCCATAAAAATACAACTGTACAATCATTTGCTGAAGATGGCTCCCACTAACCAACAAAGACTGATGTCTTCTTTTGATGTTAGTGAAGGCAAGATGATCATGAGTCATTTCTTGCCAGCTGTAGCACAGCCCCAGTCCCCTACAGATTATGTAAGGACCAATCTTGAGGTCCTTGCCAAGGACATCCACCCGATGGACAAAATTGAGCTACACAAACAAACGGGTGAGATGGTGTATGCCTCCTTGGCAGACAAAACATTGGACAATTATAGGCTGGAAAATAGCCTTAATAATACAACTGCCCAACTTGAATTGGAAAGGGCATCCTCACAAGCTAAGGACAACAGAATAAGGTCCTTAGAAGATATAATTATTGAGATTGGGCATGATCCCAAAGATATCAAGGGCATACAGGAAATATTGAAGTTAAGGGATGCAGACATGGCCGCTTTGAAGAAAAAGATCAAAATGCCAGCCACCATTCACCCTCAAACATATGAGGTTGCCCAACAGAGGCATGATCAAGAGGCCTCAACCTTGCTGGTGTCTCTATATAAGCAGTTAATCCAGACACAAGAAAAGCTGGGAGAATCAGAGGCTGCACATGCAGCATTACAGGCAGTTTTGAAGCAAAGAGAAGAAGGTCAGACCTCCCAGCCTCCTCCTGAAGTAATAAACCTGGAGGAAACTGCTCCAACTACTGTTCCTCCTCCTCAACAAACAGAACAGGTAGCAACATCCACCTCAGCAGCACCACCAGCAACAGAGCAGGCCCCTAGCTTGGATATGCAAAAGCTAAGAAATGAGATTCAGGCCCTGGAAGCTCAAATGACAGAATTGAATGAGACCAGGGACAAATTGGCCAAAGTAAATGATAGATATGACAAATCCAAGCAGTCTGTGGCAGAAAAGGGCAGGGAGATAAAAGCCCTCAAAGACAGGATCAAAGAGCTAGAGAATGAGCTCAAATTAGATAAGGTTGTGGCTGAGCTTAAAATAGTGTTGTGGGCTAATATTGGCCAATCTATTAATGACCAATGGCAGTATATTGAAACAATCCATGAGCAGTTAGAGCTCATTCCAAAAGCACAGACTGAAATTCAGAGATCAAGAGCTGCTCTAAGCAATATGCCTGAAATTGCCACCAGGATGATTAATGTGCTTAACAATAGAACAAGTACTCAGTTGGCTGCCATGGGAATTTCAAACAGAACTGAGCACATTCAGTTAATCAAGAGGGTTCTCACACTGAGAAACTTGGTGCAGACATTAGAGAGAAGAACCCAGGACATGCAGACTGAGGTAAACAGGTTTTTGGAGAAGTTTCAGGTATTGGAAAACAGAGGGCTCCCTAGCTTACTGAACAGCGCAGGGAGACTGTTCACACATGAGCAGTATGCCAAAAGGGTTAATGCATTTGCCACAAGTCAGATCAATGAAAATCCCAGCACCTCAGAGGAAACAGGGCCAGCCACAGGACAGACTCTCTACAATAGAGTAGAAAGTTTATTTTTTATAATGAATGAAATTAAACACCTGTTTGAGGTACCTCCCAATTTTTACAAATATACAGAGGCAGAGGAGACTATGGATGCAATTCTCAGGCATCAACTACCTACACTAGAATGGTGGACTAAGGCCATATAGATGATTTTATAAACAGGAAGCCATTCAATAAATTTTGTTCATGAAAAATGCAAATTGTCATACACAGGACAGTTTAAAAGAATCAGCATGCATTAAAGATAAAAGCTGAGCCAACTCAGCAGAAGTCCCGGCCAGCAAGTCAAGACGGACAGCTACAGGTGTCCAGGCCGAGAAGCTACAGCAGAGCAGCTCCAAAAGCGCATTTCTCAGCATTAATGCAGATCACTCCAACCGACTCAGTGGCCTCCAAAGGCCAAAATATCTTCTGACAAGCATAAAGATGCAATTACTTTGTATTCAATGATGTAATAATTGTCTTATCAAATATCTTGAAAAGTTGGTGAACGTATTCATTTCTGAGATAACTTAGCACTCAGATATTTTGTATAACCGATGGTATATATTTGCCCCTCGCACAAGCTTGCAGGGGTTGTTGTTGATTTCTCTTGAAGAAGTTCTTATGTTGTAATCCTTTCAGAGTTTAATACAGAAAGTGATGGAATTTCTCTGAGTTCTGAAGTGTTGAATGCGTTTTGGTGTCTGTTGAAAAACTGCAGGATTCCTGTGTACCCCACGATACAATAAGTTTTCCTGTAACTCTCTTTTTTATGTGTTTCAATCTGTTAAAATCCATATATGTTTCTAATTTCTAAATGTTTAGCAACAAAGAAAAAGAATAAGCATCAGGATTTATTCATGCAATACCCTGAGTTCAATCTATGTTGTTAATGAATGTCTTCTTCAGCTATAATCTTGATAAGTGTAATTCTTAATTGTTGCGCTTTCAGAATATATCTTACATAGTGACCTTTGTTGCAGGAATTCATGTTTGCTCCTGAGCAACATGTTTCACTTTCACATCACCATCTTAATGGAGAATTCTTAATTGCTTTATGTTGGCTGGCCACACATCACCACTTAAGTTTAAATTTTGTTTGTTGAGATACCCAATAGGCCCTGCAGTCTGAACATCATCACTCCAACATTTCAAAACATTTCACAGCTCTAGACTCCATTGCCCAATGATATACTACTATCTGAAAACTACATCTTAGGCACTGAAAGAAGTCCTTCAACCAAAATACAAACCAAAAACCTAAGCATAATAGCTAGCCTAAAATACTATCAGAACAGAGACAAATCATAACGAGAGAGCCCTCTCTGATTACAGTCTGGCTAGAGACTGTAGTCTAAAGATTGGTTAGTGGTTACCCTGGCCGTATTCCCTTGGGAGTCATAGGGAACAACCTGGGTGTTAACAAGTTCATCTCCCAAACATTCCAACGATCTTTGATTATAGAGACTCTCAGAAAATACAGTGCAAGTCTAGAGAGGAAGTTATCGACCAACCAACCCTTAAAATAGTGCAAAGGGTGGTTTAAATAGAAAATATTTACAGACATCAGATCTGGGATAGATCTCCTCAAATAAATTCCTTTAACCTAATTTGTACAGAAGTAAATGGCAGAAATATCTATCTAACAGCTGCGTTGGGTAACTGGCATCTCAAAATATCTATTACAGCAGATCTTAGGCAGATCTGAGGAAAATGAGTGCTTTAATCTATTTTATCCTTGGTCATCCTTTTGCAATAGGACAACAACTATGGTATTATCAGATGCAAATGAAAATATGATAAATTTCCTATCAAATTGAGGACTTGTGAGGACTGGGGCTTGAGTTAAGGCAACTTTGATACTTTCAAATGCTTGCTTGGTTTCAAGAGAGCATTTTACCTTGGCATCCTTCTTTCACAACTTGCTCAACAGTCTTATCAGCTCGGCTAGATTTGGGATAAATCTCCTTAGGAAATTGATCTTTCCTAGGAATGCTTGCAGCTCTTTTATGTTTATTGGATACGGGATTTGGAGAATGGCTTGGATCCTTTCTGGATCAATTCTAATCCCATCTTTTGAAATGATATGTCCAAGTAATTTGCCTTCTTCAAGGCCAAATAAAGACTTCTTGGGGTTCAAGGAAATGCCATATTTCCTACATGTTAGGAACACTTGTCTCAAATGTCTTAGGTGCTCTTGATCAGATTTGGAGAAAGGGGTAAGATCATCAAGATAGACAACCAAGAAATCATGGATTTCCTTGGCAAATGCAATGTCCATGGCCCTTTGAAAGGTTGCACCTGCGTTCTTTAGGCCAAAAGGCATTTTAACATACTTAAATGTTCCCCACGGTGTGGTAAAGGTTGTCTTGTCTTGGTCATCCGGGTGAACCAGTATTTGATTAAAACCTGAAAAGCCATCTAGTAAAGAGATTCTAGATGACCCCACTACTCTTTGTAGGATGTGGTCCATTTTGGGTGATGGGTAGTGGTCTTTAAGGGAGAGTTGGTTTAAGTTTCTCAAATCTACACAAAGCCTAATCTCACCTGTTTTCTTTCTTGTGGGAACAAGATTGGATACCCATTCAGAAAATCTAATGGGTGTTATGATACCTGCTTCAAACATTCTTTGCACTTTTGTCTCAATCAAAGGGAGAAGCACAGGATTGATTCTCCTCAGTTTCTGTTTGAAGGGCTTTTGATTTGGATTTAAGGGAATGGTATGTTGAATAATTGAGGTGTCATAGGACTTCAAGTCCTCATAACTTCAAGCAAATACATCTTGGAATTCTTTGAACAAATCAATATATTTGGGCTTTTGATCGGGCGGAAAAGATTGAGATAGTTTGATCAATTTGGGCTTCTCTGCTGTCCCAATGTTGTGTTCTTCTATGGCAGTGTTTATAGGCTACATTTTTGGCTTTTTGGGCACATCATTTGCATAAAACATGTCTTCTAGTGGAGTGAGGCCAGCCGGGAGAAAATTGTCCTTTAGATCAATGATTTCGGCCTCTGTTTTGGTTATTTCCTCCAAATGCATCTGTTTCGGCTCTTCTATGTTTTCTTCATCAAAGATGGTTGGCTGTAGAAATTTTCTATTTTTGGAAGGCTTTTAGGAGTGTTGTTCAAGTTCTCTTTCGAGGAAGAAGGTGGCAAAGGCTGATCAACAGAAGGCTGTATGTCTGTTATGTCCTCTACAGTCACTTGGTGCAGGTTTGGGACAATTATATCAGCTGTTTCTATTATAATAGCCTTGCATCTAATCTGGTTGGGCTGTTTGCCCTCCTTTGGTTTAACTTTTTCGCGCACATCTATGGTTCTTGTCCTCAGCTTATACTATTTGTGGAATTCATAAATAGTTGAATCATAACCTTGTTTAAAGTCAAAAGACTCACCAGAGTTAGTCTGAAATTGATTTATCTCATGGTCATCTTGGTCTTGTTGAGTTAGGAAAATTTGTTGCTCACCCTTCAAATCCACCAAGTTCATGTGAGTGTCTTCTATGGGTTCATTAGAAGTGGATGCCTCTGCGTAGTTTTCTTGAAAAGGAGGTCTTATATCATGGTCTGGTCTAGACCTACTAGCGTTTGGATTTTGATTTTTCCTGAAATTCAGGTTCCTGACAGTGTTAGCTTGCTGCCCGTCCCATGATGATTTCCTCTCAACACTCTCTACTCTGTCTCCCAGCATGTGCATGCCATTCATAATACCATCTAGCTTTGATCTAAGGCTGAAGGTTCTTCCTTGAAGGTGCTTCTTCTCTCAGTTCTAGCTCTGTTTCTTTTGGAAATTAAATTTTCCTCCACAGTGATAGCCACGTTTTGCATGTCTGCAAGGTTTTTAGGGGCTCTTTATTTTAATTGGTAGGCCATATCTGGGTAGAATCCATCAGGGAATTTATATAAGGCAAGGACAGGTGGGGGCCTTAAGTTTTGTGGGATAGCATTATAAACACTATTGAACCTTGCACAATAGTCCAAGACTGTTTCTTCTGGACCTCTTTTGATTGTATCGTATTCAGCTAGTATCTGCAAGGGATCTTTCTTTTTCTCCCATCTGCTGATAAGTGACTGGTATAATCCTTCTGGGTCTACTATGGAATTGGCTGGGAGTGCTCTAAACCAAGTCCTGATATCGCCTGTCAAACTTTGGACAAAAATCTTCATTCTCACACCATCATCGTCAATCTCATAGCTTTCAAAGTAATCATGCATTTTCTTTGTAAGCTGAAGGGATGTGCAGGCACTTGTGCCATAAAAATATGTGATTTTAGTTTGGTAATCCTGAGGCATAGCCCCGGGATTTGCAGGCAGCTGTAAAGGTTCATATCTGTTAGCCATATTCACATGGATAAGATGGACAATAGGAACAACCGGGATAATAGGAGTAGTAGTGGTAGTATGTGCAGTGAATGGAGGTGTGGAAGGAGTGCTTTGAGAGGTGGATGAAGAACAAGGGGAACTAGGGGTTGAACGAAATAAAACTTTGACAGGGGTTGGTCCACAGCATGGGTGAACTGCTTTAGGACTATTATCAACAAAATCCTCTCTTCGCTCTAGCTTATTGAGGTTCCTTGGGATTATATTAGGATTTTCAAAAGCTTTTGGGGGATTTGGGTCTAGATTTGACCTTGCATAACGTGAATTCTTCTGGGGGGCCAGCTTTTGGCTTGTTTTTTGGGGATTTTTCTAAGAATATAAGGGCTAGAAAGAAACTTTTGAAGGTCTGGTTCCTTCCCAGTGGAGCTTTCCACCTTGATTTATGAAATTATCTGAGGATGTTCCCCAGCCGAGTCACCATTATGTTATCACTCAGGTTGTCCTTAAAGCTCCTTAAGGGATGCGGCCGAGGTAACCACAAACCAATCTTTGGACTGCAGGTACTAGCCTACCTGCAATTAGAGAGGGCTCTCTCTTTATAATTTAGCTTTGTTTTAGGTTGATTTTAGGCTAGTTATTGAGTTCAGGGGTTTTGTTTAAGTTTTGGTGGGATGGAGGATTCTTTCAAACAGAGTTGGGATGCATAGTGTGAGAAGTTCAAACCATTTGGCATGGAGTCATGGATTAGGCTTGCTGTTGTGTTTTCTTGGTCACAAGAGGAATACAGAGCAGGATAGCTACACATAAAACAATATCAAGCTGGAATAAGGATGGAAAGAAGGTCAGTGAATGAAAGGCAACTAAGTAGCTCTCATTATGCTAATAGAGGGAAGGTGAATGAACATCTATATAGGAGCAATCAAGGATTCCTAAACAACATTCATATATGAAGGAACTAGTGTAAATATGAGCATATCAGTATTCATATTTAGGACTAATTCACAGGAAAACCTAGATAAATCACAGAAATTGAGAACATAATAGAACTAAGTGAGCTCTGAACTATTTTTCCTTTCTGCTATTTAGATAGTGAAACAATGATGACATAAAACATATAAAATGTAGACAGAGATAAGAAACACTTATTGGGCTATGTAGAAGCGTTAGGATTCCATAGTCACTCTTCAGCCATTTAAACACAACAGCCAGTTCATCTTCTAAACATTCTAGCGATATTTGATTATAGAGACTCTTAGAAAATACAGTGCAAGTCTAGAGAGGAAGTTATCGACCAACCAACCCTTAAAACAGTGCAGAGGGTGGTTTAAATAGAAAATATTTACAAACATCAGATCTGGGATAGATCTCCTCAAATAAATGCCTTTAACCTAATTTGTACAGAATATAATGGCATAAATATCTATCTAACAGCTGCGCTGGGGTAACTGGCATCTGAAAATATCTATTACAGCAGATCTTAGGCAGATATGAGGAAAATGAGTGCTTTAATCTATTTTATCTTGAAGTAAATGCTTAAAACTTTTATCTAAGTGTTGCGCTAGGGCAGCTGCCTCAAAAATGGATCAAAAGAGTTCCTTGAGCCACACGTTGTCCTCTGTGTGATAAGTGTGCATTTAAAGAAGCAGCGCTGCTCCAAAAATATGACTGGGAACAATAACTCTGCAATAACTCTGCCTTGAAAGGCTTCATCTATGCCTTTAGGTGGCTTTAAAGCAACAAATAAGTGTTGGTGAGCCTTAATGGTTGAATGATGCTTTGCTGACTTTGCTGGGCTTGCTTTGCTTTCATCTGCTTTGAAAAACTGGACTGATACTCTTTGCCGCATCCTGATATACTTTGGCACTGAATCTGGGCCTTTTCTCACCGCTGATACTCTTTAGACTGTCCCATCGCCCCTTTATCTGCCAATTAAATGCAAAAATAACTGCTGCAAAGACTTTCGTGGCCTTTGGGATGCTATCGGCGCTGGCCGATCCAAAATAGTATTAAACTCTGAAGAAATGCCGCAAAAAGGAGGAATTGCATGTTGCTGATCGTGCTGAGGCTGAGACTGGCTCCTGGAGCTAAACAGGGCTTTGGAGCAATCCATAATGGCTTAAGGATGCATGAGTTTCTTTAACTGGAGCCGGGCGCGGGCGCTAGAAGAAACCCTTTGAAAAATGGTCGTTTTCCTTTTATAAGGCAAAAATGCCTTAAAACATGAAATTTTACCACAACTAGGGCGGGAGCGATCACTGTCCATTAGATTAAATCATAGCCGTCAGATCTGGCGCGGGCCGATCCAATGACTATCGCTAAATCGCATCGGGGCGGACAGGGGGGCGGCACATAAAAAATCGCCGAAAGCGCGGACCCGAAATGCTTATAGGCCCTTTCTTTATTTGAATCGGGTCCGGCCCATCGGCGATGTCAATTGGCGGATTTAATAAAAAGGGTTAGCGGACCCGAAATCTATATATGCTGCATTTTATTATATTTCGGCTCCGCCCCATCAGAGCCTTCCCTTTTCGCTGTGCAACGCCCCCTTACGGACCCGAAATCCTTTATACACCGCGCCTTAATTTTATTTCGGCTCCGCTGGTCAGAGCCATATACATGGGTTGACCGCCGATTACATATGGGCCGTTGATTTGGGGCCCAAACATGGATGGCTGTGATTAATTCGGGAATTCGCTATCGGCGGGGTCATGGGGCTGCCACATAGAAACGCCGAAATGTGGCGGACCCGATATGCTTTTACCAGTCCACTTTATATGTTTTCGGGTCCAGCCCATCGGCATTATGCCCCATGCCTTGAGACTTAGCCATTTCGCTTATATATGCCACTGCCCCCTCCCGATAGCGATATCGCATCGGAGGGGGATCAAATAGATCCTTTTATCATCGGGGCATGCATTTTATTAAAATGCAAAGGAAACATGAATTCAGAGGAGTTATATATGGTGTTTGAACATATGATTGCCCCCTCCCAATAGCGATATCGCATCGGAGGGGGACCCAAAGGACCCATTTCTCATCGGAGCCATTATTTATTCAAAAATGCAAGTCTTTTGAATTCGGAGGGGGTAACCTTTATGCTTTTGATTCGATTCTAAGGCATCGGAAGGGGTCTGATAGCCAAAAAAGGGAGGATTTTATCATTTTTTGAAGGTTTTTCATGGTTTTTGCATGGTTTGCATATTCTTTGCCTTGGAAGATGTCCAAAGGCACTTAGGAGGAAAGTGATGTGGTTTTGAGAGGGGTTTAGTGGCCAAATAGGGTTTCATGCCTTATAAAGGCAAACCAAGGTCAAAGGGGTGATTTTTAAACATGTGAAGGGGAATTATGCAAAGGAATGAGTCCTCATGCACTTGGGAGATAGTTAGGGGGGATGAAGGGTTCTATGCATTGGAAAGTGTCCAAAATGCACGAGAAGATGGTTTGAGGGGGCAATGAGGGTTCTTGCTGAGTTTCAGATAAACTTAGCAATTCCCAAGGATGTATATGGTTATTTTCACCACGGGGAGGGATAAATATATAGGGGAGCTATATACATAGTTTTAGTAGGGGAAGGGGAAATAGATAGGGAGTTACATAGTATTTTTAGTAGTTAATATGACAATGATGAGAAAAGCGCTATGTATGATGTCTTAGGCTATTAATGGGGAAAAATGACTGATAGAAGAAGTGTGAACATTCCTTGAGTGAAGAAGATCTTCACCAAGGAAAATGATATGAAAAATGATGAAATTAAGAGGTAGCAAGCAGATCTTGACCTCTTTAGGGAAAGTTAGTGAGTGATTTGGGGAAAGGGGAAGAAGGGGGAGTTAATCATGCCTCGCTTGAAGTCCTTCAAATGGAAAACTGCCTCAAACTTGTGATATGATAGATATAACACTTGACAATATGAAATGGATCACAAGCCATGATTCTGCAACCACAAAGCTACCTACCCGACCTACTTGCCTAGCATTTTCTCTTCTTTTTGGTTTGGGTGCACTTGAACTAGCATACCCAGATTTTCATTATTTTCTTCTTGCTTGTGCTCCTATCTACAACTACACTTATTGCATCCAGGGGCTCAGATTAAGCTGTTGAGAACCCTTGTTTCTCTACCTATCTACAAATATGCCAAGATTAAGCTGTTTGGACAGATGTTCATTCTCTATATTCTACAACAGGAAATTGAAACCTAGGGAAGACAAGATTAAGCTGTTTGGACCCCCCTTAGCTGAAAACTCATCAAAAATGGAACACAGCAGTGGCTTTTAGACTAGCACACTCTCATGGATACTTCTCTGGCCATCTGTAGCGAATATGGAGCATTGCAGCAAGCAAAGTATGACATATTTGGCATGTAAAAATGTCGAACATGAAAGATGATTAACCTGCTGCAGCAGGAGGCTAACAAGCTTGATACAGGAGAAATCATGATAAAAGGCATAAGAACTCCAAACAACTTATATATAATCAAGGGAGGACAAAAACAATTCTATCTAAGAAAAAATGATGAACATTGGCTATGGCTTAGAAGATTGGGGCATCTAAGCTTCCCACAAATAAGGAAAGCATACAAATTCTAGGTTGTTCGTGATCTTCCTGATATCAACATTCCAAAAAATACAATATGCAAATCATTACAATTTGGTAAGCAAACCAGAGCACATTTCCCTGAGAAGGAAGGATCATCTAGTAAGCCTCTTGAACTTGTTCACACTGTTTTATGTGGCCCATCAAGGAAAAAGTCACCTCATGGAGAAGAATACTTTATATTGTTCATTGAAGATTTTTCTAGAATGTGTTGGATAGGACTTCTAAAGCATAAAGATGAAGCATTTGAAAATTTCAAAGCCTTCAAAGCTTTGGTTGAAAATGAATCAGATCACAAAATCAAATGCCTCAGATCTGATCGAGGAGGGGAATTTACCTCAGATGAATTCTTCAATTTTTGTGAAGAACATGGATAAAAAAAGAAGTCTCCACCACAAGGACTCCTCAACAAAATGGAGTGGTATAAACGATGAACAGAAATATTCAAAAAATGGCTCATGCCATGTTAGATGAGTCTGGAACACCTGCAACCTTCCAGGGTGAAGCTGCATTTGCTGCCATCACTATCCTCAACAAAGAAAACGTTTGGGTAAACAGTACTCAAACTCCACATGAACTTTGGTATGGTAAGACTCCTATTGTAAAATACCTCAAAGTTTTTGGAAGAAAATGTTACATCAAAAGGAATGATGAAAAACTTAGCAAGTTTTAACCTAGAGCAGATGAAGGCATTCTCCTTGGTTACTCTTCCCGAAGTAAAGGATATAAGTGTTATAATAAAAGACTTGGGAAAGTTATTGAAAGTATTCATGTTGTGGTTGATGAAGCAGGAAAAAATCCAAATTAGGTAAAAACCGAAGAGTGGGAAGAAGATGAGGATTATCCTTCCACATCAAATTAGAATAATTCTGAAGAAGAAGAAACCAATGAAGCACTAGAAGAGTAGATAACGACAAATAAAAGAATCCATCCAGGTATGTTCAGAAAAATCATCCAGAGACTCAAAATTTTAGGAGAGAAAGAGGTATGTGTGTAGACAAGAAGAACTATTACAGAAGCTTCAAGCTATCTACCATTGCTTTCCTCCATTGAACCTCAAAATATAAATGAAGCATGCTAAGATGAATATTGGGTCGAGGCCATGAATGAAGAATTTGAGCAAATTGAAAAGAATAATACTTGGGAATTAGTTCCTAGACCTCATGAATGAAAATGGTGAAGTGATCAGAAGCAAGGCCAAATTTTTTTGTAAAGTATATGCTCAACAAGAAGGTATATATTTTGAAGAAACTTTTGCACTTGTTGCTAGACTTGAAGACTTGAAGCCATAAGAATGTTCCTCACTCTTTCTAGCTTTCAGAAATTCAAAGTATACCAAATGGATGTAAAATCTGCCTTTCTTAATGGAGACTTAGAAGAAGAAGTATATATTGAGCAACCAGATGAATTCATCCTTGGAAATGATCTAAAACTTGCATGCCACTCAAAAATTCTCTCTATGGTCTAAAACAAGCTCCAAGGGCTTGGTATTACCATCTTGACAAATACCTCCATTAACAAGGTTTTTCAAAAAGATCGGCTGATAGCAATCTATATACAAATATTGACAATGATAAATTGCTAATACTTGTAGTGTATGTTGATGATATCATTTTTAGTAGCAATGAAGAAGCCATGAGTAAAAACTTTTCTTTGGTAATGCAGAAAGAATTTGAAATTTCGCTGTTTGGTGAGCTCACATATTTTCTTGGCCTACAAGTTCAACAAAATAAAGACAGTATTTTTCTATCACAAACCAAGTATCTCAAGAAACTCTTGAAAAAATACGGCATGGAAGATTCTAAACCAATATGTACCCCCATGGTAACAGGATGCAATCTCAACTCAAATGAGGAATCAACAACAATACATCAACCAACCTACAGATCCATGATTGGCAGTTTTATTTATCTAACAGGTACCTGACCAGAGATCATGCATGCAGTGGGAATAGTTGGAGGATTCCAAGCAAATCCAAAGGAATCACACCTTCAGGCAATCAAAAGGATCTTCAAATATCTTCAAGGAACTCAGAATTTTGGTTTATGGTATCCTAGGGATACAAATCTTACACTTCATTCATATACAGATGCGGATTGGGTAGGAAGCATGGATGAAAGAAAAAGCACTAGTGGTGGTGCATTCTACATGGGTTCCAGATTAATGTCTTGGTTCAACAAGAAGCAAATTTCAATAGCATTATCTACAACTGAAGCAGAATATGTGGCTGTTGCATCTTGCTGCACACAACTCCTTTGGTTGATGCAAATGTTGCAAGACATTCAGATCACATGTACTCCACCGATATCCAATCTATGTGATAATACAAGTGCAAGAAGTATTTCAAAGAATCCAGTCATGCATTCTAATACCAAGCACATACCCATCAAATATCCTTTTTTACGTGAACAAGTGCTTGAAAAAAAGGTCAATTTGGAGTATGTTCCCTCCAAAGAATTGGTCGTTGATATATTCACCAAACCACTACCCAGAGAGACATCTGAATATCTCAGACAAAAACTGGGAGTAGTCGATGTATCATCATGCTGTTGAAACTTATCTATTTCATAGAAAAGTGGTTGTACACGAGTTTCATCAAGCGTATCCATGTACATATTTTGGCTGCTATGGATGCAATCGCGTATATGCTTGGTTGAAGAAAAACAGTGGATGAAAGGATTCTGATATTGTTATAGACATTTTTGGGCACTGCAACCCCAATCATATATTTCCATAAACTAAGGGCTTCTGAGTCCCTAAAATTGTTGTTTCATGCCCTAAAGGAACAAGGTCAGTTGATTACATCATCTCCCAGAAGTTCTCCACAGAAAACTGCTCAGAATTGATCAAAACTAGACCATACATGTTGCTCAGTGCTAAGGGTGCGATGCATCTCACTTGCCCAGTGTAAAAGGTGCGATGCATATTGGAAAGCCCTTCTGTAGGGTGCGATGGGCAAGAATGGACAAACGGCAGAGACAGTTTGCGAGGTGGATGATCATGGAATCTTCTAGAAACTTCTCCTGTGAAACTTGCCTCTCTGTATTCGCCCAGGGATGAGTAAGAGATCATCAATCTCCAAGTGGAATCAAGAACTATTAGAGAGAAGACACTAATCAAAATCCCAAAAGCTGACTAACCTACCTGCAATCATCTATATATGGATCCCTCATCCCAGAGATCCAGAGGCTGGAATTTTGTATCTTGTAAGGAAGTGTTGTTGGTTTCCTAGTGGACTATCATAGTGTTGGGTGATCTAAGCTTTTCATGAGGTGAAGAATGGCTTTCATGCTGGGAGGATGACGCTGGGTCAGATCAATGGGTTGTAATCCTCTCTTCTAATCTTTACATCAATAAAGCTATTCAAGTTTTCCTCTACATTATCGTATGTCTGATAGTATATGCATTTGTGTGGTCAATATATATTTGGTCCTGTATTTTTATGATTGTAGATCTTTTCGCTTTGAAGGTATTATGCTGCTTTGACTTTACAGGTACTCTTTGAAGTGAAGTGGTGAAGGGAGAAGCGGCAAAGACTTGTCGGTGAGGAGAAGGGACAAGCGAAGAACCGAACAAAATATCGAGGTTGGTATTCTTTGATCCTCTCCTATCTACTTCTCATAAAGGAAAGTGAAAGTAACTTTAATCTATTTGTTTCTAAGATAGCTACTCGTCTTAGTGGGACTAGCAACTCTGCATAGACACTAGATTTCCTGATAACAAAATGGCGACTCCGCTGGGGAGCGAATAGCTTGTTTGCTTGTTTGTACTTGTTTTCTTTATAAACTTACAGAAGGAGCCTAAAGTTAAGCCAGCTAGCCTTCGAACTACATTTTATATGAAAGTGCAAAATAGATCAATGTTGCTTCAGTCTATCACCAGGTTCTATTTATAAATTGAATAATCGATTTGCAAACATCCTAATTGCCCTAGTGGTGGCTCTAGTAACCTCATTAGATCAACCCCTATGATTTCTATTTACTAATTATCATTAACTCGGCCTAAATCCCTGAACTAAGCTGCAAACTATGACCAAGAACCAAGTTGAAGTCTCGTCCCTGGACCATCGCACTTTCTCCTCTTGGGAATCTGGATGCATCACAACTCCCATGTGCAGTAGGTGTGCTGCATCGCACTTTCCCTGTGTTGCAGGTGCGCTGATCAGATAAGACCTCCTCTGCTTCCAGATTTTAGTTTCTTTGTTCACTCTCTTCAGCTTTATTTAGGAGTTTTACTGTCTGTGATCAGTATACCACTGTGGAAACTCCCTTCCTTTGCATGATTCCACCTCCATAGTACAAAAAATTGTGAATGTTTTTATGTATTGTGTGCCATTTACAGTTCTCTTTTACAAAAGTAGTGTAATCAAATTGTCGCCTTTTGATTTGGAAGTGTCGCAAGTGTCGTTTTCAGTCAAAGAAAAGAATCCTATCGTTCTTGATGGTTGATTGTATAGTTACTCTTGTATTTTATTTGAATTAGTAGTTTCTCAAGTGTCGAAAGCAATTTTTGATTCAAAGTCACAAAGTGTCGTCATTATCTTTATTTTGTTTTTGAAGAGAAATTTGTTAGTACTGTCGCTTTGAAAAGATAATTCAGATTTGTACTCAGCATTCTTTATGTCATTCACACATTAAGAAAGCGGAAAACAAATACATGCATGTGCATTTGCATTTAGACTGCTTGTTGGTTTTATTTAGGACAGTGCATCTAGTGTGTGCTCTCTGCTCTATGTTGAAAGAATATCATCTCTCCTTCTTTAGTAGCTAGGATTTTCATTGCAAAAAGAAGATTAAACGATTGTTTATCATCTTAGATTACATTTTAGGAATTGTATATCTACATCACGCAATGAACCTGAAAGGCAAATTTCTTAAGAAAGATCAATTGTAAAATAAATTCAATGAACATAAAACGCTTTGGAACATAACGCACAACATTTAGAAGTCTAGGCTATAGATGTATTCCAGCACCATAAAGCCTGGTAACTATCTCTTTCATTGTTGGTTGGGTGATTCCTCCTCTTTGAGACGACAAGTGCGAGTACGAACTTGTGCATACCGTCATGTATATATTGGAAGACCATAATAGGCTATATCCTTTATCCATAGGAATCCATGTCTGCTGCCCTATCGATCGCAATGCACTGAACACAGCATTCGGGAAGATTGACTGTCGTACCGTAAAAAGTATTCTATAGTTTTGCGATTGGTTGGTAATCCCTTTGTCTAGATTTTCAGAGTAGTCTCTTTCGTTCCTTTTCAGACTTCTTAAAGGAAAAGGTCCATCTGAGCACTTGTCACTTCAGGCTCATTAAAAATCGAAGGCGAATATTGTCATATTTTGTGTTTTCTCGACTCTTCTAAAATTTATTTTAATCAGAATAACGTCACTGTTCCCTCGTTGTTCTTAAGTTGAGGAAATGGAGTCCACCAACCAAGGATTTCCCCTTGGAGGAAATCCTGGTCCTTTCTCCTCTTGGGGAGATGTTGGTGCACCTCATATGGCCACATTTTCACTTCCAGGATTGACGAGTGGCTTGCCAATATGGCTCTTCTCGACCTCCATTGTTCATAATACTGTGATTCCTGAACAGTCAAGTCAGCAACTAGATGATACTAGAGTTACCCCTCAACCTTCTACTTCGTCCATTTCTCCCTCTCCTCCTTCCTCTTCACTTGATGAAGCTGATAAAGCAAAAAATCAAGTAACTAAGAAGGAGAAGAAGGGGAAGGAGAAGGAAAAGAAGAAGAAGGAGCCAAAGGCAAAAAGGGGCAACCATGCATCATCTAGCGAAAATCCACACACGGCACCGTCCAGACCTAAATCTCCATGTGTCATTTTCAAAGGGCACCACTATCATCGAGATTGTCCTTGTATCCCACGGATCTTAAGGGACTGGTCTCCTCGTTTGCACAATCCGGTGTCATCAACCTCTGACGATCATGTTGAAAGCACACCATCAACTAGTGAAAACGTAGTCTTTGGACAGAAAGGAAGATGTAAATTTCCTTGAAAACTGTGTGAAGGCAATCATGTCGTCCATTGTTGTCCCTTCTTGGATGAAGTTGAAAGAGTCTTGGATAACGTCCCGCTTCACCGCTGCGGCTTCCTCCTAGATACAAGACACTCTTGCCGACTCCATCGCTAGTTGAAAATTCGACCAACACAACTTTGTGTTCGGTCGAAGCATCTATCGTTGAAGATAAACTCACTGAATCCATACCATATGAAATTCAAAAGGTTGAGGTGGCAGTCGACCCAGTCTTGTCTTCAGAAGGTCCATCTTCAAATGATACAATCACCAAAGAGAATGAGAATGACACCGTTCAAATTATTTTCATAAACACAGACTCCGATGAACATGGGGGAAATCTACTCGTTCCTTTACTGCAGGAAGGAAGTTCGTCAGAGTCATACCTGGCCATTTATTCGGTCCCACCTCCGAGAAACCTAATCGTTTCCTTCGATTGGAATCTACTAGGCAGACCCCGTTTACTAGCTAGTGTACCATTCTGAATCATTGTTCAAACCTACAGAATGGTCATGGTCAGTACCATCATAGATGAGGGGGCTTCTGTGAGTATCCTTTCCTCAACTGCTTGGAAAGTGCTTGGTTCGCCATTGCTTCTGCCAAGATGCGGAATCTAACAAGCTTTGATAAAGGAACCAGTCGACCATTAGGGATCCTTCCAAGTTTTCCTATAACTTTGAGAAGGAAAACAGTTTATATGAACGTAATGGTAGTCCAAGGACCTTTAGATTATAATCTACTCCTTGGGCATGACTACATTTATAGCATGGGAGCCATTGTCTCCTCACTCTTTTGAGTAATGTGTTTTCTGCATGAAGGCCGAGTGGTCCAGCTCGTAGACCAGCTTTCGTTCCCTAGCTCACACATAGCTAATAGTCAAATGCCATCCCTAAATGGTCTTTTTACACAGGAATGTCTCATCAATCTCCAGTCTGTCCACCTAAAGAATGCGAGTATTTCGGGGGTCAGAACTGAAACCCAGGGGGCATGCACCCTGGTCTGCTTTGGCAGGAAAACTCTGGGTATAGAGTAGGTTTCCGCGAAGGAATGTGACTGGTCCGATGCCCATCCATATAGGAAGAGGGTATTAGACTAGAATAAGATACCTCCATCAGATGGTAGGCCTTTCCTGATAGAACAAATGTTTTGTCTGCAAAGTGAAGGGTAACCTGGAAACTCTACTTCACTAAACATGGGGGCATGCAAACCTTTTTGCGTGCAAGTGAAGAACGACCATTTATTCTCTTAGTTTGTAGATTCTCAAACCCTTTAAACTCATAGGATTGGTCATTCCTAATTTGCATAATGAAAGGATACGGAGCAAAGCTTCGAAAGGTGCAAACTCCATAAAAATGGAATCTACCGATGAGATGTCCTTATCATACGACTGGCACGAGCAGTTTTTATGTGAAGTTCAAGCTCGTTAAAAATTAAACCTAAGAAATGAGCAAATGTTCCCCCCCAGAGTTTAAGCTCATTAAAAAATGAACAATTTTCAGTAAATAACCATTGTGAATGCATTATCATCAGCTCTTGAGCCTTGGTCGTGTTCTCATCATCACCTCCACTTTGTTTTAGTCGATCATATGCCTCCATTTGATTGCTTACCCCTTTTGAGGAACAGCTGCGAAGAGTGATTCTGTTAGCCATCCTTGTGACACTACCGTGATTGGAAAATTCCAAACCTTACTTGGAATCAACTGCTACATGAAATTATCACTCGTTCCTCAAAAAATGAGTCTCCTTTAAGCTCTTTTCTTCTGACTCGTAAAATATGAAAAGATTGCCAAGCAGTTGGCCTCTCTAGCTCGTTAAAGGTACCGGGAGTGCTATCCCTCCTCTAGATTTTAATCTTTTTGGACCTGAGAGATTATTACACAAAAAGATCGAGTGCTTGTCTTGTTCGGCTCGTTAAAACTATTGAAAATTCATCCCTTTCGTATTATTTTATACTTTTTCGGACTTAAGGGATTACATGACGAAAAAGGATCACTTGAGTTTCCTTTCTATCCCTTTTCAGACTCTCTAAAATTGAAAAAGGACTGATTTGTCATTAAACTCGTTAAAACCAATAGCGACAAACTTGTCCATGCAGACAAGAATGAGTTTCACTATCGCTAGGCTCGTTAAAACATAGCGACGGGTTTGCCTGAAGGGAAAATTATAGAACAAGCATATGTTATCCTCCTCAAGCTTGATAAAAATAAAGAGGTACTGGTCAGAAATGACTGGGGAAAAATTGGGAGGAAAACTTGAAGAAACTTTATAGGTAGCAAGTCGCTCTTGAACATGACACTTTCACTCCATCACCATGATTGAGTTAGGTTGGGTTATTCCGTTCACCAGTCATATTACCATTGGTCCACCGTACCATCCATCTTTAGGGTTAACGCTACCAATCCATTTCAGCGTCGCTGATATGTTCAAGAGAAGTCGATCAAAGAATTCACCAACCCATCTTGTGTCTCATCTGCTGTAATACCTTTACGCTTCATTCTTTGACCGCCACCCTAAACCCTGTATCATTAGATCATTTTCACCTCCAAAAGTCATTTGCTCCATTCTATGTCATAGATGTGGGATTCATTAAGGCCCTCCTACGACGGGTCACTTCTTGTTGACATCAGCTCATTATCGAAGAACTCGACCTAGGAACAACCCTTTCAGTATTTTGAAGCTTGCATGCCTCAATGGCAAGTTTCTCACTTTTGGAAATAGGTTTACATCAATGGCCTTCGACCGAGAGATTTTGCGTTGTGTTCGACACCAAGTCCCATTTTCATACCATGCGAATTGTATTGTCGTACCTTGAGGGTCATCATCATTATCAGTGATTCCTCTCGCCCCTGTTAACAACTTACATCATTGGCTAGTAATCAGGCGATGTCTTTCCATCTTCGACTCCATAACATTTTTCACATGGATCGACTTGTACTTTGGGCAAAGATTGGACGAGTTTGAAGACCCCGGATCTAGTTTCATCCATCCGGGCTGTGATATATTTAGGAAAATAAAGAAATCAAATGTACATCATTGCTAAACAGATGATCATCCGAATCAAAGGATGATGGATCTATCAGAATCATCAGTCTGCCACACAGATGGTTGTCTCTCCTATGTACATGAAAATGAATTTATAAAGCTGAGCATGGGAATGCCTACCTCAGATAGATCATGAAAATATCATGAAGATAATGTATTTTATTGTATCTTATTACTGGTTGCCTTCTAGTTCGAAAAACCTCTGATCCTCATGATAAAGCATTTCACCCGACATCAAAATATTAACGACCTCATGCTTTAGGGGGCAACGATTATAGACATTTTTGGGCACTGCAACCCAAATCATATATGTCCATAAACCAAGGGCTTCTAAGTACCTAAAATTGTTGTTTCATGCCCTAAAGGAACAAGATCAGTCGATTACATCATCTCCCAGAAGTTCTCCACAAAAAACTGCTCAGAACTCGTCAAAACTGGACTATACAGGTTGCTCAGTGCTAAGGGTGTGATGCATCTCACCTGCCCAGTGTAAAAGGTGTGATGCATACGAGAAATCCCTTCTGTAGGGTGCGATGGGCGAGAATGGACAAATGACAGAGACAGTTTGCGAGGTGGATGATCATGGAATCTTCCAGAAACTTCTCCTGTGACACTTGCCTCTCTGAATTCGCGCAAGGATGAGTAAGAGATCATCAATCTCCAAGTGGAATCAAGAAATATTAGAGAGAAGACACTAATCAAAATCCCAGAAGCTGACTCACCTCCCTGCAATCATCTATATATGGATCCCTCATCCCAGAGATCCAGAGGCTGGAACTTTGTATCTTGTAAGGAAGTGCTATTGGTTTCTTGGTGGAATATCATAGTGTTGGGTGAACTAAGCTTTTCATGAGGTGAAGAAGGGCTTTCATGCTGGGAGGATGACACTGCGTCAGATCAATTGGTTGTAATCCTCTCCTATAATATTTACATCAATGAAGCTATTCAAGTTTTCCTCCACATTCTCGTACGTCTAATAGTATATGCATTTGTGTGGTCAATATATATCTGGTCCTGTATTGTTTATGATTGTATATCTCTGCACTTTGAAGGTATTATGCTGCTTTGACTTTACAGGTACTTTTTGAAGCGAAGTAGTGAAGGGAGAAGCGGCAAAGACCTGTCGATGAGGAGAAGGGACAAGCAAAGAACCGAGGGAAAGATCGAGGTTGGTATTCTTTGATCCTCTCCTATCTACTTCTCATAAAGGAAAGCAAAAGTCACTTTAATCTGTTTGTTTCTAAGATAGCTACTCGTCTTAGTGGGACTAGCAGCTCTGCATAGACAATAGATTTCCCGATAACAGATATGGGTCTGACAGTGATCATCTAGCACAGGTTCAGGGGGAGATCATGGTTGTTGGTGATGTTTGAAATATGTTGTTGATGATGGTTGTTGATAACTATCATAGTCTTGTTTCATATATTTGGTCTCTATGTCATGTATATCTTTTAATGTCAAGTTCATGAAATGACCTATTTTGTTTCCCCACTCTGCATGGTATGGATGATGTAATGTTCCTGTTTTGACATGTATAAACATTTGGTATGTACCCACTTGGTTGGGTGGATGAGTCAAAATTGGTATATCCCCACTTGGTTGGGAGATGAATTTATGTATGAGTCGTTGATGATAGGAAGGCCATTTATGATGTATGTATAAAGTCATCTTTTTGTAGACCTTGCTTATATTCAGGGGGAGCATGGACAACCCACTTCACCATATCAGAGAATTCAACGTGTACTCAGGGGGAGCATAACCCTTTGCCCTTGATGACAAAGGGGGACAGTGACTTGGGGTTGCCATAAAGTCCAAAGGGGGAGATTGTTGGCATTATGATACAATTTTGGCACTATCACACATGTGTTGTCCTTGATGGAAACTCACACAGATGACAGATCACAGTTCAAGATCATAGAATGAAGAAAGAGAGGTATACACAGGTTCCCCATTATCCAAGTTGCGTGTACATGCAGGTTCATAGAACAAAAGGCGCGTATAATGTACACACGCACTTTCACGCAAGGAAAGGCATGTACATGTTGGAAAACTTAGTTTTGGTCTATGGTATTTGGTCCATGGTATTTTGATCCATGGTATTGGTCCAAGGTATCTTGTCTGAAGTGTTGACCCCAGGTATTTGGTCCAAGGTATTGATTCTAAGTGGTTTTGGACCATGGTATTGAGTAAGGCCTAAGACTATAAAAGGAGGAGAAGATCATTAGGCAAAGGCACCCATGAATTGAATATCTAATGAAGAGCAAGATCTAGAATATAGGTTATTGGGTTATAGTGCACAGCTCGATCTGAATCAAGGATGAACCTAAGTGCTTGATGAAGGATAAGTTCTATTGATGGGTCAAGATCTTATGGCTTGAAGAGAAGTATCTTTGTGTGGTTTTTGATCCTTTTTTAACTGGCGCATGTTGTAATATGTAAATATGATGATCTGGGTATAACTAATGTCTATAATTGTTGTAAAGTTTAAATCATCATTTACAGATTTGTATGTAGGTTCACTTTAGCAAAGGTGCGTATACACGCTGGTTTTGTATATCCAAACAGCGTATACGCAGGTTCGCCTTGGGAAAACGACATATGTCCGCAGGTTCGACACATTAAAGTAGCCTATACCTAATAAAATATGCTTTAGCTACTTCTGTCTACTGTTGTAGTATTCTGGGTTCTATCTTGGGTTCTGGCTCCTGTTACTATATTCTGGTTACATCATTCTGAGAGGTGATTGATTGATTCAATTTTGGTTGGTGCAAAGGAGATTGATTAATGCACATATATTTGATGTTTGAATGATGTTATTGATGGATCTAGTCTGAAAATTTATGAGACGTGGTCCCTGGAAGAAAAGAGAAGGTTGTAGCCTTCTATAGGTCAGCACCTACGTACTAGTAAACACATCAACTAGTACAAGATCTAGGGGGTTGTAGCTCCCTTCCAGGTGTTATCACTTAGATTTTCCTTAGAAGTTATTAAAAGAAGGAAAGGATCCAAGGTTACCACAAACCAAATTTTAGACTCAGGTGCTAGCCCACCTAAGTCTAGAGAGGGCTCTCTCTTTATGATTTAGCTATGTTTGAAAGGATTTTAGGCTAGTATTAATGTTGAGTGAGGTTGTTTTGTTTGAGAGTGGTGGAGTTCTGAAACAAATGGGCAAACTAGGCTTTTAGGCCATTGGGCTATGGAGTCAATCAGGGATAATTCACTAGATTAAGTCAAATTGCTGAGGTATGAGTTCAACAGGCAAGATAGCAGAGTAAAAGAAAACTTTGGAGCTTGAATGGATGATAGTTCTGCTCAAAACTAGAGGGCAATCAAGAATCCTCAGGTTAGGATTAGAAATAGGAAAGGGAGATAGGTCAACTACTAGAGGGAAATTAAAAATCCTATACCAGGGAATTATTAGAGGAAAACTTGAAGGATAGAGGAGCAGTTAAGAATTACTTTATCGAGATAGTTTAGAAGAAAACAAAGGAATGGTAGACTGTTGATAGTAGAGAGAAATAAAGCTAATTCTGATACACATTGACTATTTTACCATTTATATTTGATATGCATGAAACATTGAAACATACAGAAATCACATAAAATCACAAGGATAGAATACTTATTTGTAATTATACTGCATGGGAATATGATGAAATGTCCTCAACTTTTATTCCCTTTCCAAAAAAAATCCAAATTTGAGTACAAAAGCTTTCTCAGCTTGATAGCATAGATTTACAGAGATGTTATAGAATCCACCCACAATACTTCGAATGGAGAAGTATTTATACAAAAATTACATCAAAATATCTCATAACCATATGAGATTCATTTTAGGGAATACAAAATATCTTTTACAAAAAGATAGGGAGAAATGGAAAATTGATTGATGTTGTACCTTTATTTATGAATGAGCTGGAGGTTGAAACTCAGATTTGCCTCTTGTTGTTGCTTTAGTAATTGTGTACTGGATCTTTGCTTACTTTTTCTTACTGATACGCTTTACCTGTTTACCAGACTTTACCTCAGTAAACATTTTCTATTTACCTCAAAGTTACCATGGATTGTGGCATAAGTAACAAGTTGCACACAATCATTTTTACAAAAAGTGAAATAATAGTGGCATTTTGACTTGCACACTTTCATGGTCTTTTCAGTTTTCTTTGGGGTTCATTTTCTTTCATTTTTTGACCTATTCTTTATTCTTTTTGTCCTTTGATTTTTTTTAGGACATACCCTCTTTACATTTTTTAAATTTTTTATTTTTTACAAATATGGAAAACATTTGCAGAAAGCAAAGTTATGTACATATTTTAGAGATAAACTAAGTCAATCATAAATTATGACACCTATTGGTATAGGAACATAATAGTGGCTCTACTTGGGGATGGCTTTCCCTGGTGGAAAGTCAAGAACCATAGATCAATGGCCTTTGAAAGACTTTGATTGTGCTCTGCAAATATCCTTTTTCTTGTTGCTTTATTTATATGTATAACAATAATACTTCTGAAGCTTAGGGCCTTCTCTTCGGGCTTCAACTTAAAAAATTTTACCATTCAATCAACACTGAACTGTAAAAGGATATAATATGTACAACTAAACTGGTAAAATTAGTAAATTAGATCAATGTAGTGCTTCAACATTCGACCATTGACAGGTCCTCCTTCGATCTCCGCACCATCCAATTCTTTAAGAAAATATGAATTATTTTCTCTGAAGGCATATATTATGTATGGAACTTTCCATAGGAAGTCAAACTTCCCATGTTTCCATTTGTCTTCTCTTCTTGTATCCCACTTTAACACTTTGTCTCCCAGATAGAAGTCTTCTTCTTTGTTCCTTTTGTCAAAAATATTCTTAAGTTTTTCTTGCAGTACCTGGGCTTTGTTGTATACTTCCTCCCTGGTTTGCTGTAAATGGAAAGTCTGGTTAACTCTCCTCTATATATAATTTGGTTCCACTTGGACTTCTTGAAGTAAGTTCATGACTGGAACTCCTAAACATGAGGGGAAAACTGCCTCCATTCCATACACTAGTTAATAGAGACTAGTTCCAATGGATTTCTTGGTTGTAAGCCTATCTGCCCACAAAGAATTGGTTAATTTCTTGTTCCAAGTTTTCTTATTGTCTTCCAATAGTTTTTTAATAATATTCATTAGACTTTTATTGAAGGATTATACAAGTCCATTCCCTTGAGTATAGTAAATGGTGGAATGACCAAGTGTTATATGATACTTGTGACAGAAATCAATCGTTTTTTTGACTTGGAGGCTGCAGCATTATCTGTGATGATTTTGTCAGGACAATCAAACCTAGATAGAATATTAGCCTCTAGAAAACCTATTATTACAGTATCAGTGGCCTGTCTAAAGGGAATAGATTTTATCCATTTGGTAAAGTAATCAGTTTCAATGAGTATCCATTTATGCTAAGCAGAAGAGGGTGGATAGATTTCTCCAATGAAGGCAAGACCCCATTGTTGAAAAGGTTTTTCTATGGAAATAGGTTTCAAAGGAAAAGGAAAAAGTTTTCTTTTGCCTTCGAAGATCTGGCATTTATGGAAGGAAGTTACAAATTTATTAACATCTGAAAACAAGGTTGACCAGTAAAGTCCAACTCTTAGAATGTTGTCAGCAGTGAACTTCCAGTAGAGATGTCCACCACAATCCCCTGCATGAAATTCTTGGAGTACTTTGTCAGATTCTTCTTTTAATAAACAGTTCAACAAAATACCTTCATGATTTTTCCAAAACAAAGTATTATCCATAATGCAAAATTTCGAAGCTTTCATTTTCAAAAACCTACTCTTAGTTCTGGATAACCCTGGAGGAGCCTGTAGGTTTTGTAAGACATATATTATATCAACATACCAAAATGAGTCTAAAAAGTCCTAGCTGATCTGTGGAGTCGCCATCTCCTATTCGTTATCCAGTTTTGCAATAAGATTTATGTCTAGGGCTTGGAAATTTGTTTCTGCCATAAGTTTGGCCAACCCCTAACCTTTAATTAACTTGGTAGGTTTTATCTCTATATCATATTCTAAAATAGTAGCTATCCATTTTCCCCTCTTGCCATCAACTCCATCCTGTGTTAGGATGTCTTTGACTACAACATTAGGAACATAAGCTATTACATGAGAATAAAAAATATACACTTTGAAATCCTTAATAGCTTTTACCAAAGCAAAAGCTTGTTTCTCCATTATTTTATACTTTAATGAGGCATCTCTAAAAGCTTTACTAGAAAAGGCTATTGATTTTTCACATCCTTGATCATCCTTTTGTACTAAGACTACAACTATGGTGTATTCTGATGCAAAGGAAAAGAGAATGAAGTCTCTGTCAAATTTTGGGCTTGTAAGGACCGGTGTTCGAGTTAAGGCTAATTTTATTTCTTCGAATGATTGTTTAGCCTCTACTGTCCACTTAATAGCAGAATCTTTTTTCAACATATTATTCAATAATCTAATTATTTCAGCTAAGTTAGAGATGAATCTTCTTAAAAAATTTATTTTTCCTAAAAATGCGTGAAGTTCTTTAATATTTCTAGGGTGAGGATTTGCAAGATAGCTTCAATCCTGGTTGGATCAATCTTGATTCCATCTTTAGCGATAATGTGGCCTAATAGTTTTCCTTCTTCAAAACCAAATAAAGAGTTCTTTGGGTTCAGAGAAATGCCATATTTCTTGCATTTAAGAAAAACTCGCCTAAGATGATCCAGGTGTTGTTGATCTGACTTAGAAAAAATTGTTATATCATCAAGGTATATAACCAAGAAGTCATGGATTTCTTTTGCAAAGGCAATATCCATTGCCCTTTGAAAGGTGGCTTCTGCATTTTTTAGTCCAAAAGGCATTGTAACATACATGAAGGTGCCCCATGGTGTTGTGAATGTAGTTTTTGCTTGGTCGTCAGGATGGACTAAAATTTGGTTGTAACCCGAGAATCCATATAAAAGTGAAATCCTTGTGGAACTTACTACCCTTTGCAGTATGTGATCAATTTTAGGTAAGGGATAGTTGTCTTTGAGTGAGGATTTGTTCACATTTCTAATGTCAACACACAGTTTGATTTCTCTTGTTTTCTTTCTTGTAGGGACAAGATTAGATACTCAATCTGAAACCCTAATGAGGGCAATGATTCCTGCTTCATACATTCGTTTGATCTCTTTTTCAGTGGAAGGTAATAAAACAAGATTAATTCTTCTTATCTTTTTCCTAAAATGTTTTTGATCTTCTTTCAAAGGGATAGTGTGTTGTATAATATTGGTATCATAGGATTATAAATCTTCTTAATTCTAGGCAAAAACATCCTAGAATTCTTTCATTAAGTCAATATATTTCAAATTTTCATCAGGGGGTAATGATTTAGACAATTTTATCAGCTTAGGATTCTCTTAAGTTCCTATGTTGCATTCTTCAATGTCTACTTTCAATGGCTCCATATTAGGCTTTTTAGGAATATAATTGGAGTCAAATAAGTCTTCCAGAGGAGTTAAACCCTTGGGTAATTGGTTATATTTGAGATTTATGACTTCAATTTCATCATCCATTATTTCATCAATATCCATTTGCTTTAAGTCCTGAATATCTGTTTTTATGAATTTAGTAGGGTGAAGCATGTTTATTGAGTTTTCTTCCAAATTGTTAATGTCTAACTCATTAGTGTGAACAAAATATGAAACTATATCTACATCTATATTAGTGCTATCAAATTCTTCATATAAAGTTAGAAAGTGATTAATTTGCTTATCGTTTTCAAAAACTTGCCAGTTGTTAAGATTATCAGGTATAGTTGGCCTGTGCCTAACTTTAGCAGTATACTGGTGATTGGGTTGAAAAGGCAATTTGCAGGTGCTGGCAAACATGGCCAGACTATGAGCTTACATGTTATGTTTTATAGGGATGGTTACAAGCTTGGTTTCTAAAAAAGTGAGTTCTACAACTATACCTCTGTAAATTCCTAATCAAGGGTTGCTTTTTATGTAAACTCCATTAATTTGTTTAACTATCAGTTCAGAATCTCCCATGATTGATACCCTTATAGCTCCTAATCCTTTAAATAGCTTGAGGCCTAGCAGGAGTGCTTCATAATCTGCCATATTGTTTGTGCATTTGAAATTTAACCTATAGGAGTGTCTGATGAGCCCCGAATTTGGTAACATTTTGGGCTCATTTGGCCTAACTACCTTTGCTCAATCCTTCATTTTTCATAACTTATGCATCATTTTTTAGTATGTTTATGTCATTTGTACGAATAAGGGCAGTCACTATTCCTAGGTGGCTAACACGTGCTCATTTCAGGTTTTTTGGCACATGATTGGAACAAAACCGAGCAAATAAGGACAAGGAGACAGCCAAGATGGGGTTGAGGATTCATAGGAGGGTTGTCCAGCATTAAAAGGCCTTCCTCGGGTTCTTCACCCCCAACTCCGAGCTCTAACAGCCACCACAACTGGATTAGAAGGAAGCCAAACAGATTTTGAGGAAGCAACAGTTCACTCCTAGTTTGGTCAGCTGAGTCCCACTAATTTAGGAGGCCAGCTTGGGGCCTCGTGATGTATAAATGCTAAGGCTTTAGCCTTCGAAAAGGACTTTTGAAACATTGTTGCACATCCTGCACTACGAGCTGCTAGCTTAGTTTTTCTCTTTTGTAGCCATTATTGGCATGCTATTTGACTTATGAGTATTATTTTTTAATGGAAAGCAGTCGGATTTGATCTCAGTTCTGAGCTTTTAAAGGAGCCATAGCTCTCGGGGTTGGGCCCAACCTGAGAGCTTAAGGCCTCCTTCCTTTGTATTGTTATCTTTTTCTTCAGCATTATGTTTTTTTTCCTTTACATGCATTTAGAACGCAGTTCGCTGAGTTAGATTTCTTGGTGTGGTTAAGTAGGTCATTCTCATAAGGCAGAATTGCTTCAGCTGATTAGAATAGAGTGAAGATATTGGAGTTGATACAAGGTCTAAAAAAGGGTTGCCTGCACACTCATTTTCACCTCTTTCTAGGGGTTGGAATTGCAGACAGTGCTACCCACCAAAAACATTGGTTTACAAATTCATGCAATCTGTGGTGCAATATTTTCGTTTGTAGAAGTTGTCCATGCATTCAGACCTCTTGGAATGTTCTTTGATTCAGTACCATACATGGATTTTCCTTAAGAATAACGTTGATGTTCATTAATTCCATTAAACAGTTAGGAATGTTTTGATTATATGCAAGACGTGGATGATTTGATTCAGTTTGCACTGTGCAGTACTACTCCCTCACCTTCTCATCCTTCTAAGCTTTTCCCAGGCCAGTTACTCATATCCCAACCAGACCCCTTGCCTCTCAGCTACACTCCTGCCCACATTATCCTCCCTTTTCGGCCTTCCATTCCATCTACTCTCCTCCATACAAACTAGCTTAGCACACCCCCTCATCACCTCATCTCTCGGTCACCAAGGCATTACAACCCCCTCTCCTACCTCCTTATCCACCCATGCACCCTCTTCCACTCACCCATCACCCAAACTCTGATTGTAGAACATCCTGTAGGAATTACTGAGCATCCTGTAGAAATTCTGAAACATCCTGTAGAACCCCTGCAGACTTCCTGTAGAAGCTCGTAAACACGGTTTCTTGGGAGCCAAACTTCGTGAGACTCTCTGGAAGGGTGTTAGGGACCCCTTAGACCCTCTCTGCACTTTCCCAACCTTTTTCAAGCCTTTCTCCTCCTTGATCCACCTCTGCACAAGTAAAGAAACTAGTTAAAAGCACATGCATGATAATCCTAATAATTGAAACAAAAATACAAAAAGTGTTTTCTTCAGATAGAGGTAGTCTATACACATGCATTTCACCTTCATAGAAGTAATGGCATCTCTTTCAGTAGTTTGCATTCCCATCTCTGCATCAGTAAGACTAGCTGGTAGAATTAGGGTTTGCTAGGGTTTGCGTTTCTTGTTGGCTTTCAGTTCCTTTCTGCAAATAGATTAGCTTCTTTTGAGATTAGCTTTCATTCATCAGTTAAAAAGCTTCTTCTAAGAGCTCATAGAAGTTGGCTTGAGCCCTAGCGAACTTGTGCCAGCTGACCAAGTGACAGCTGCGGCAAGAGCTAGTACTTGTGCATACAACACCGTCGCTTCCAAGTTTATTACGAACTACTGGGTTGATAAAACTAAAGAAGGAAGCTCCAGGAGTTGTAGCATTCTTGCTACAATACTGGAGCCCACCAGTGTCCCTCTGACTGATCATTTTCTAAGTTCTATATCCATACCCCTACCCCTACACCTAGTTTGTTTACTGAACCATCAAACTCCAAATGCCATAAAATTTCATGTTCATAGTTTTCATCTGGGGTAGTGGAAACCTTATTAGCTAAGGCATCTAGATTTTCTTTTCCATCTGATATCTCTTGAATTTGGACAATTGACTTTTCTTTTACAATTTCTTTTGGTTCTGCTGCTATATCTTTTGATTTTTCAATTTCTTTTGGTTTTGTTGCTATACCATTTGGAATATCTTCTGGATTAGTTTATGCATTATAAAGAATAAAGGAATCCATATTAGAATGAACTGAGTAAATAGAGAAATTTTGAGGTTTCTTCTGACTACTCACTACATACTTCATTAAAGTTTCTCTATATGGTTTCTTTGGTTATCCAAAAACAGATATGGTGGTGTATGACATATCTAATTGTATAGACCCTTGAAGTTTGGCCCCCCAGGATTTGGACAATAGCATGCCATACCTGGGTGGGATATCTGCCACAACAATGTCCATGAGTATAGTTTTGGCAGGGTATTGAACCAAAGAGACACACAAGTCTTTAATAAGTCCTAAACACCTAACTTGACTCGAATCAAAGGAAATTAAATCCCTATAGGGTTTAGTGATGCCTAAGTTAAGTTTCTCCATAACAGATTTGGGCATAAGATTGTTCGAAGCACCAGAGTCAAACATGGCATTATGCAAAATTTTGTCATGGATATTGAGACTGACATAGAAAGGTGGTATCCCTCCTTCCGTTTGTTTCCCATTTACTTCAGGGCCAAAAATTAACTCGGGCTGGTCATCAAAGAGATTTACAGAATCTTCATTATCACTGATATTTAATGATTTGTTTATTTGAGACCTGTAAGCATCATGTTTTACTAGTTCTGTCAAAGGAACTAAAATTTTAAGCTTCGCCACCTCTGCTCCAAGATTAAAGGGCGGGATTACTTTGTCTGTTTGAACTTTTGGGTGTCTGGTAGTAGGGTTTGCTATGTTTTCTTCTCTTTCAAGATTTGGGACATCCTTGGCTGATTTCTCTAATATAATCTTTGGATACCCTTCCACCATTTCCTTGGAGGGAAGTGAAGTGCAAGATTGTTCATTATTAGGCAGATTATCAGATACATCTTCTATGGTGGGGCTAGAAGGATTTTGATTCATTTTAGAAAGGATCTAAATTGTTTTTTTCACTGGAACTATTTTACCCTTTTTAGGTTGATTAGGACCTATTTTCTAGTTTTGTTCTGGGGCATCAATACTTTTTTTGCTTCTTAAATTATACTGCTTATGTACTTCAAAAATAGCAAAGTCATATCCCTGTCTGAAATCAAATGCCTGTCCTGTTTGGATTTTGAATCGTTGCAGCACATGGGACTCTTAGTCATCTTGAGTTAGGAAGACATCTTCCTGATCATCTAGACCCATTAAATTTATCTCAGTGTCTTGTTCAAGGTCTTCTAAGTGGGAGGCCTCTGCATAGTTTTCTTGGAAAGGTGGTCTGATATTCTGGTTAGGAATATTATTTCCAGCATTTTGGTTCTGATTTTTCCTAAAGTTCAGATTTCTACCTAAATTAGCGTGTTGGCCATCCCAGGGAGATTTCCTTTCAATAATTTCAACTCTATCCAACAATTTGTCCATTCCTTTGACTATAGCATCAAGATTTTGTTCAAAGGGTGTATTCTCTTCTTTTGAGGGTATTCTTCTCTCGTTTCTAGCTTTGGCTCTTTTGGAAAGTAGGTTAGCCTCAACACTTACTACTACACTCTGCATTTCTTCTAGAGTGGGGGGATTTCTCTCTCTTAACTAGAAAGCCATATCTGAATCAAATCCATCAGGAAATTTGATCAAGGCTAGGCCAGGTGGGGGCCTAAGGTCGACTGGAATGGCACTATAAACACTATTGAACCTAGTGCAATAGTCCTGAACGGTTTCATGAGGTCCCCTTCTAAGGTTCTGATATTCAAATAAAATCTGAAGGGGGTCCTTCTTTTTCTCCCACATATTCAAGAATTGCTGGTAGAGGACTCTTAAACTATCTATGCTTTGGGGAGCTAAATATCTGAACTAGGTTCTAACTTCTCCAGCCAAACATTGGACGAAAATTCTCATTTGGACATCTGTTGTGTCAATCTCATGAAGTTCAAAGTAGTTTGCCATTTTCCTAGTATTCTGCTGAGCTATGTAGGTTCCAATGCCATCAAAATTTGTGATTTTACTCTGATAATCCTGTGGCATAGAACCTGGGGCAAAAAGCATCACAAGGGGAGCATATCTATTGGCCATGATTCTAGGTTGGGTAGGAGTTGGGGTAATAGGTGGTGTCTAGGTTGTGGAGGAAGAACTGGAGGTGGTAGTGGGATGTTGAGTGATGATTTGAGGGAGAGGAAGTGAAGGGATGAAGGGAGGTGAGGAAATAATGATGAACTAACAGAAAGAGAAGTGGTTTCAGAAAGTTCAGGTGTTCTATCGGTGGTAAGAGATGACTGATTGGAATTCTGCAGATATCAATCAATTGACAAATTGGCTCATTGGATTTCAAGTTCTCTGAGGTATTCTGGATCTTGGACTAGGTCCAATAGTTCACTATTAGATGTGGTTCTAAATAGAGAGAGTTCAAAATGTTCATCAAAAGAAAGATATTCTAGGAAAAGCCACTCAGCAGGACATGAATGTGATCAGAACAAAGGTCTGGGACTCAATGAAATTTCTTATCTTCTAATGATTCTCGGAATCCGGTTAGGGTTCTCAAACACAGGGGGAGGATTTGGATCACGGTTAGCCCTGGTGTAATGAGTTCTTCCTGAAGCCAGATTTCAAGTTTTTTAATGCTATTCTTTTATGGATTTTTCAAAATAACTTCTATCACTCCTTTAAGATATTACGAACTAAGCTTTTAGATTTCTTAAAGGTTTGTTTTAATTGAGGATTAGTGCATCCCTAGTATGGTCGCCACTATGTTATCACATAGATTTTCCTTATAAGTTATTAAAAGAAGGAAAGGATCCAAGGTTACCACAAACTAACTTTTAGACTCAGGTGCTAACCCACCTAAGTCTAGAGAGGGCTCTCTCTTTATGATTTGGCTATGTTTGAAAGGATTTTAGGTTAGTATTAATGTTCAGTGAGGTTGTTTTGTTTGAGAGTGGTGGATTTCTGAAACAAATGGACAAACTAGGCTTTTAGGTCATTGGGCTATGGATTCAATCAGGGATAATTCACTGGATTAAGTCAAATTGTTGAGGTATGAGTTCAACAGGCATGATAGCAGAGTAAAAACAAACTTTGGAGCTTGAATGGATGATAGTTCTGCTCAAAACTAGAGGGAAATCACGAATCCTCAAGTTAGGATTAGAAAGAGGAAAGGGAGATAGGTCAACTAGTAGAGGGAAATTAAGAATCCTATACTAGGGACTTATTAGAGAAAAACTACAGGGATAGGGGAGTAGTTAAGAATTCCTTTGTCGAGATAGTTTAGAAGAAAACATAGAAATGGTAGACTGTTGATAGTAGAGAGCAATAAAGATAATTCTGATACACTTTGACTTTTTTACCATTTAGATTTAAGATGCATGAAACATTGAAACATATAGAAAGCACATAAAATCACAAGGATTGAATACTTATTTGTAATTATACTACACATGAATCTGATGAAATGTCAACTTTTATTCCTTTTCTAGCAAAAATCAAAATTTGAGTACAAAAGCTTTCTCAGCTTGATAGCATAGATTTATAGAGATGTTATAGAATCCACCCTCAACACTTCAAATGGAGAAGTATTTATACAAAAATTACATCAAAATATCTCATAACCATATGAGATTTATTATAGGGAATACAAAATATCTTTTACAAAAAGATTGGGACAGATGGAAAATTGATTGCTGATGTCCCTTTATTTATGAATCAGCTGGAGGTTGAAACTCAGATTTTCCTCTTGCTGTTGCTTTAGTAATTGTGTGTTGGATCTTTGCTTACTTTTCCCTACTGGTACTCTTTACCTGTTTACCAGAATTTACCTTAGTAAATATTTTCTATTTACCTCAGTGTTACCATGGACTATAGCATAAGTAACAAGTTGCACACAATCATTTATACAAAAAGTGAAATAATAATGGAATTTTGACTTGCACACTTTCATGGTCTTCTCATTTTTCTTCGGGGTTCATTTTCCTTCATTCTTTGACCTTTTCTTTATTCTTTTTGTCCTTTGATTTTAATTTTATGACATACCCTCTTTAAATTTTTTAATTATTTGATTTTTTACAAATATGGAAAACATTTGCAGAAAGCAAAGGTATGTACATATTTCAGAGATAAACTAAGTCAATCATAAATTATGAAACCTATTGGTATAGGAACATAACACCAGGAGAAGTTGGAGAACGAGAGAAGGTTGTAGCCTTCTGCAGGTAGAAGCCTGCGTACTAGTATAATACTGCACCAGTACAAAAAAATTGTAAAAAGAAGTTTCTTATTAAAAGAATATAGAGACAATTGCAGCAGGTGGTTTTCACCCACATTGGGTTTCCACCTTATATCTTGTGTTCATGTGTATGATTGTCCGCTCTATTTTTACTGCACCTGGTTACTATTTATATGGTTATGATGCATAGATTAATGATCAACATATGAAGAATTAACTAAATTATAAGTTTGCAGGGTATATGCTAGTTGCTTTAACTACAGTTGCATATACACGCAAGTTTCATTAACTGAAGTAGTGTATATGAATCTGATTATGGAAATGAAATATTATTGGCTTGATAATATTGATTCACCCCCCCTCTCAGTATTATTTCCAATAGAAGGTTTTGCTACAGGAGTGACAGGAGCTCCATAAGATTTGGCTCTTGTGGCGAGTTTTACCGTTTCAAATGTGTAAACAATAGAAGATCCTTCACTATTTGAAGGATAGCATTCACTATCTGAAGGATGCTATGAACCATCATTCCCCCTTGCGAGGGTTGCAGTTGGTTTTCAATAAAATTTTGTTGCTGCTTAGCGGAAAAAGGATTCCTAAGGACAGCGGGGGTCTTACCAGTATCCCTTTTGGCAAGGTATCACATGCATTCCTGAAGACACAGACAAACACCAGGTCATGTGGTCTTCAACACAGAGTTTGCAGGGAAATCTAGTAGGTTTACCATTTCCTCGTCAGTAGGCACAACTGCCTTCTATTTTAGGTTTTGGCTGCTTTATTGACTGCTCTTCAGAAGGAGTGGTCTTTTTCTTATTCTTATTTTTCTTACCACTAAGATTTTGTGTAGATTGCACAGAGTATATCTCAGTGGTAGGAAGATAAGTTGATTTGGTAATAGTGGAATCATTGGGGTTGCCAGGGGCATTGGAGATTATGTCGTAAAGAGTGCTAGACTTTGAATATATCAGATCTAAGTGCTGGGCACGATGTTAGGATTGGTCTTCTATGACCACACCACGTAGAGCGACATCTCTAGCGATATGCAGGAGTAAGGACCTATAGAACCAATCCATTAAGAGAAATTTTGGGAGGGGAGCTTTGACTAACCTCTGCCTATGTCTCCATTCATGTATATGATTGGAGATGTCGGTGGCAGTATCTTGACGAAAAGAAGTGAGGAGCTCTATCCAAGTCTCATAGCGGATGGGTAGCTAGAAATTCTTCAGGAATTCCATCGCTAAAGTGTCGAAGGTGTTTACTGATGTGTCTGGTAACTCAATATATCATTTAGCTACATTGCTAGTGAGGGTGTGGGGAAAAGGATGTAACCAGACACTATCATCCACCATGGAATTAGAAACACTCCAAAAATGGTAGGTCATGATATGGGTGCCCAAATCCTCCCCTTTCTTTCTGTCTAACTTAGGGATGTCCATTGGTATCTTATGCGGGATCAGCGACCATTATAAGTTATGATAGATGGGGTTGTTTGTCAGCTTGTATAAGTCTTGTATATCCAACGTTGCCAAGATAGGCAGAGAATTAGGTGCCCCCAACTCGGACCATGGTGATGATGGATGACTTGAGGAGGTTTGCACCCCTCCCTTCACTTGGCTCCCCATATTATATATGGATTGCATGGTGTAGCAGTTGCTTTGAGGTATGGTGTTGTAAAGTGGATTTCCATGAGAATTTTGATACTGGGTATAAAATTGACCCCAGCATAAGCAGTGCCCCCTTGACTCATTTGAATATGTGAGTAGGGTGCCCCCATGGATTGGTTGGGAATCCCTTGAGGATTCCCGCCTGACACAGAACTAACCATTTGTCCTTGATTGACAAAGGGAATTCTCATGTCAATTAGCGACTGACCATGCATGCCTGAGAATGGAGGGGGAAATGTTACGTTCCCTACCGACATGTGCATACTGGGAACCCCCCAGGTATATGAATCTGGGGGTTTGAACTATACATTGGCGGCCGAGCATATTTTTGGTAAATGGGAATCACACCCATAGTGCCGCATTGAGTGTTATAGGGAGTGTTGTATGTGGCACTTGTCGAAGGTATGCAATTCGACACCATAGGGGTGGAACTTGGCATCGGCTGGGTTCCACTCGCAAAGGTTGTCATGTGAGTGGTTGTACTTGGGACAAATGGGATAGCAGGATTCACCATTACCAGTGTTGTGGTGACTGTCGACTGGGGAAGTGGTGACTGTCGACTGGGGAAGTGGTGGAGGACCAAAAGTGTCCCTAAAATCCCACAACCCGTTAGTTGTCGATGGGATAGATGGAAATGTTCCAACTACTGAAGCAAGAAGTATAAGTACCACGGGAGCCAAGACAGGTTCCAACAGATTCATGAGCAGAGGGTTAAAGGGAGGAAGAAATCCTTCAGTAAATAAATTCTCCGGCAAACTTGAATCATCGGTTGTCCAAACAGATCCCATGTGAGATCTAGGAGACTGATCCCCTAAAGATGGGGAATCTGATTCAGTGGAACTCGGCAGATCTTCCACAATGAGTGGAGGAAGTCCTAACAATCATCTGGAGTGACGACAAGGGCCGGATGTGGCCACAGTGACAGTTAATTTTTATCAATAATTTTTATCGCGATATTCATTAAAGTCTCAAATGATAGCACTCAGGTACCTAAAAAATATAAAAAATACTCTAAATGGATCAATCAGCAAAAATAGGGGAATTGCCTTGTCTGATAAGCACCGATCACCAGAGATGAAACCTAGTATCTCAATGAATAATAGAGAAGGATGTCCAAACGTACGGTTACGGTTACTATAGAGCTTCACCCGAACCTGAGATTGAGGGGCCAAGTACTCTTGTGAAGGCAAGCACCCTCCCGAAAACTGAAGGCAGAGTATATTCGTTCATGTTAGGTACCAAGACAGCCCATCCTAGTCAACTTGTGTAAGTCCCTATGAGTTTGGCCACTAAAGATACCTCAGATCACAGACACCACTGAGGGGGACATAATTGTAGATAACACGTTGTGTGGGCAAGATAACTGAGTCCTCGAATCAGTTCTGAAATCCCTGAAGGGATCCCCAATAGTTGTAGATAGCACGTTGTGTGGGCAATATAACTGAGTCCTCGAATCAGTTTTGAAATCCCTGAAGGGATCCCCAATACATAGAATACCCAAAGGATTTGTAAGAGAAGGAAAGCTACCTTCACTTACAGTCCGATGTTGTCTCATATTTCACTCTGATTTTACTAGAGTGGTCCCGGTAGTATGAGTGCAGAAGGAATTTTTCTCTCTTTTAATGACACTAGTTTGTTTTTCGACCTTGGGAAGTTCACTCACATACTTATCCCAAGATCCTAGCCTAACTAATGTTTGTTTGCTCAATAAAGAGTTACTGATTGATTTTAGGTAAATTTTATGTGTACTTGATTATTTTATTCAGTAGGGGAGTTGACATATGAAATGTGATGAGACTCTTGACTCAATAAATCATGCACAAAACAATGCTTTGAAAAAAAATTCAATTCGATGAAAGAAATTTGTATTCTACATATTGATATTTTTCACATATTCATAGTTTCTTCCATGTATCTTTATTCATTCAACACATGCATAACCAAGATATTACTTTCCAATGTTTCGTAACAACTACTTGAAACTAAAATGAAGCAACTTATAACCAATTAAATAGAAGGATGAATAAAAATTGTGAGTCTTTATTTCAGAAAAAATGTTTTTAAGAGAGAAAAAAATTTTTTTTTTCCTAAAAATAAATTTCTAGGACACCTATTTTCTTGAAAAATTGTAGTTATTGATCTTATTTTAGCCCATGAGAAGAGTTCCTATCCCTTTTGGCTCATAGACACAGCTGAAAAGCAAGGTATTTGGATACTAACACTCTATAACAGTGGCTACAGAGAGTTAGTAGGCCCACTAACGGTCCCTGTGAACAGGGACAGTGCTTTATAAAGCTCTGTGTAGCCTGCTAACCTGCGTTAGTGTGGCAAATTAGTCAAAAAGAGGGATTTCAAGATCATATTTAGAGGTGAATGCGTGTAAGCAAGATGTAGCAAGATTCTTGGTTGGTCAGAAAGGGATTGCAGAAGTACAGGGAGCTCTTAGCAGGAGAGAACCGAGAAGAGTATAGGTAAACTGGGAACTAGATGTATAGTCCCTAGTGAAGTCACCAATTTTGCTATGGGGTAAAATGCATAGTGTCTGGAGAATGAAAACTACCCTCAAAGGCCTTCCTGGGACCTTCGACAAACTGTAATATTATCTATAGATGTTACGAAGTTATACACATGTTCATAGACAATTATCAACTAACAAAGTATGGAAAGAGGATTACCTCGGGTCTCTGTATGGATTTGTTCAGAGATCACAATGCAGTGAAGCAGAACTCCCTCGAAGCCGGCTCCAAATCAATTCCTGCACAAAGAAGAGGCAAACACAATCAGTGCATACAACCTTGAAAACCAATATATGAATACACAAAAAACATATAATTGTATACAGCTAAGCTACTCATATAAATAGGTATCGAATGAACAACTTAATGAACTATAGTACCAACACCATAGAGTAGGGAACACAACCATAGTTCTGTATTAATAATGAAAGAGTGATTACAACTATCTATTGTATCAGTCTTCCTTTGCCCCTTCCACTTCTCTCTCTCTCTCCCTTATTGCCAACTTCTTAACATATGAGACAATTCTCAACATCTATGTAGGCTATCCTTTCAAATGCTCTGACCCCTTTCACAATGACCCTATCATTTCTTATGTAGCAAACGAGTTAAGGTTGCAAAGCTCCTCATAGATTTCACTAGGGCAAAAGTAATGAACTTGCCCTGCTTTTCAGCTCTTTCCCATTTGCCTCCTTCTTTCATATTAGAGTTTCTCCAAATAGGTTGATTTTGGATGTTTCCTTGCTTTTCTTGAGTGTTTTTAGGAAAAAAAATCTAGATTTTTGTGAGTCAATTCATTCCTTGACCCTTGGAACCGCATCTAGTTTCACTAACGATGTCCCTTGCCTAACAATTTGAGTTAGTAGGGTCACTAACTCACCCTTAGGCTTGGTAACAAGCTTTATAAAGCAGGTTTTCAGTGTGCAACCAGCGTTAGTGTGAAATCAAGGCCTGTAATTGTGGTCTTTGCTTCAGTCATCATGCCTTTCCCCTATGAGTTGATGAAGAGGTCATTTTGTTGTATACTAGTTTTCATTTACCATATTCACAAATTGCTTATTCAAGGTAAGCTGATTTTCCATTTCTTCCTCCCTTTTCCTTTCCTACTCCAAGTCTCTTTTTAGGCCTCTAGTCCTTGGCCTTCTTCTTGGCACATGTTCATCAAGTGGCTCACCATGCTGTCAATATGCCTAATAAACTAAGGCCTTTGCCTTTTCAGCCTCTCTCTTTACCTTTCTGAGATGAATCTCCATGAGCTCATTTTTGACCTCAAACTACCTATTTTCTTTCTCATAGTAGGAAATGATCCATTTGGCCCTTTGCAAGTTGACCTCAAGCTCCCTATGAGTGCATTCTTATCCTTGATGACAATAGTTGTGCTTTTACTATCATCATGTTCATCGGATTCAACTAATTGAAAATCATGCTCTATCTCATGGAGGTTTTCCTCTTGCTGTTGGACCTTTGCCTCTACAACTTTTTCCTTACCCTTATGTACTTGCTTTATCAATGAAGAAGCCAAGGTCCCTCCAACAATCAGTGTGGAAAACACTTGCCTATGCCCTCTCTAATAGGTATGTGCCAAGGTACATAAACCAACCCTTTTGGGCTTGTTTCTCTCACCATGCTCAATATTCTATTGTTCAGTTCCTTTATCTATGCTAGGTGAATGAGTAGACTGATGAAAAGGTGATGATGGAGGTGATCGTGTGGCTGAATCATGAGGTGAAGATGAATGATGTATAGTGATGAGCCCCATAAATGGGTAATTATATGGGTGTTATAGCTCCAAATATCACTCTTATGGTTTGTGATGCTGCACTCATGGCCTAGGGCAACCCCTCCTTCCAGACCTGGTCCTAAAATTTAAAAAACAATGTTTTATCCCTTATACGCGACATTGCTCTGAGTTAAACGCGTATACACGTGGGTCTGTGTATACCCAACCCGCGTGTATGTATTAAAACACTTAAAAAAATAAATAATTCCTTACTTTCGGGCGGAGATCGTGGGTTTTACCTGCTGATCACTTGTTAGTGCCCGTGGCCCAACTGTTCCCAACCAACTCCTAACTAAAAAACTACTTTGGAGATGGTATAAAAAGACATCAAAGGGAAGGCCTAAGGGAGAGAGAAAAGGAGAGCAAGATTATTATGCTGAGATTTTCCCCTTAGACCAGGTCTGAAGTCCTTGGTGCTTTCTGCACTTCCCCCATTTTGCATAGGAAACCCTTGTTTCCATGTGTATCGGTGATCATTCATCCTTTATATCACCATTGAGTAAGACTTGGAAGGAGCTCTTGTTGGAGGCTTGAGGCTGGAACGAATCCGGGAGGAAGCTTTGCTTGGAGCCTGCTGAAGGTGTTTCAGGTGAAATCTTTCCGTTATATGTACTTTACTTGCCTTTATATAAAGAAACACGTCTTGGTTCCCGAAACAATATTTCTTTATGCTTATGAGATTCTTGTCTTGAATTCTTATGCAAGTAGTTACTTAAAGATTTTTATAACTAACTTTATAGCATGAAGATGGTTTATGTATAAGTATTTGTCCATGTACTAATGTGTTCTTTGATTTGTTTGTTTTACAGGTGAAAGGAGAAGAAGGGAACTCCAAGAAGGGTTTGGACCCTAAAGGCCTTCTCGAACGTAGGACCTTAGGTACGTACCCTCAACATTAGAATTTGCTTACAGTAAAGATAATGGCTGTGTGTGTTTCTTTGAATAAGCAATTTTCAGTCTCGTAGAGTCTTAACCCAAAGGACCCTAGGGGTACTTTCCCCTCAACCAGAATTGGCGACTCCGCTGGGGAACAACACTCTTGTTGTTCCTAGTTTGGGTAGTCTTCAAGCCAATCAACGCTCAGCCCCTCTGTTTGCTGGTTCTGACTGTCTGATCTGTTCTTGAACTCTAAGATTTTCCAGTTTTTCAGTCTGTATTTTTTATTTTTCTTGAAAATCTTCAGATACACTGTTTTTCTGGATTACAAAAGCGTATATACGCAAGTTGTACTAAGTGAACCCGCGTATACACGAGTTTCCTCAGTTACAGTCTCGTGTACACGCATTCTGCACATCACTGCAGGCGCGTATATTATATAATTTTCAAGATTTGTAAATTTTCTTTTTGCTGAATGTTTGTCTGGTGGTTTGGGTCAGTTTCAAGCAGTCATTTTCCAATAACAGTCCTCTGTTTAACAGGGGGCATCTTGTTCTGAACTCTCTCTAGTTATAAGGAGTATTAGTCTTGTTTTCGTTGATTGCAAGCGTCATTGTTTTGTGACACACAAGATCTCTGGTTAAGAATCTTGACTGCTCTGTGTTGGCAGAGTAGGAAGATTGGATTCAATCTTTATGTTCATTTTGTTTTGATGACCTTTCTGTTTGCTTAACGAAACTATTTTTGTGACCATTTGCTCCTTCGTTTCGGGAAAGTTGTTTGTTACCATTTTCTTGAAACTTGTCTTTTGATCTTTTGGACTTTCATTGCTGCTTTTGATTGTTATGAGCGATTTCAAACGCATTTATTTTTGTTGGGTTTTCATCATTTGAAAGGTGTCAATTCACAAAAGTGTTTGGTTGCCTATTCATCAATCATTGGTGTCAGTATTTTTGAGAGCCTTCTTTGAAAAAGACTTCTTGGCTTCATTGAAAGAAAATCTTTTGAAAGTTTTGAGTTTCGCTTTCTTAGACTTGCTTTTCATTTGATTTCCTTTTTTTCGAAGTGAAAGTGCTTTGTGTTTATCTTAGAACTTGTTTTAATTGTTTGGACGAAATGATTGGTAACACATCATCTTCTATCTAAGCATTTTAGTGGCAAGACAAATTTGACAAGGCAGCAACTTTCCTTCTTTTTTTTTAGAGTAGTCTTTAAATCTTGCATCCACATATAGTTCTTGCATTAGGATAGATTTGCATCTCTTTTTTAGGCATATATAGTTTTGTTAGTTTTTGTGAGTGTGGAGTCTAAAAAGAAAAGGAAAATTTGTTTATATTAGAAGTACCTCTGAACCTCATAGAAATTTCTCTTCATCGAAAACAAAAAGTGCATGTGCATGTAGCTAAGTTTTATTAATTTCTTTTGCATCCATAAAAACACCACAAGTTTCATCTCCATTACCTTGTGAGTTAAAGAACAGCCTAATAAAATCAAGCGCTAATTAAAATCCATTAGAACTTTTTGTTTTAGTCAGTTACACCAACAAGTTTAGGATTTTAGGGCCTTGGATTAGGCGAGTGGAGAGTTAACTCTCCAAGGCCACATAAAACGTCAAACATAAGAGTCTGAATAACGAGAGCAAATCCAATAGCGTTAGGAAGACCATGAAAGCTCCGGATCTGGGAGTTAAGCATGAGGGTCTGTGAAGACAGGGAAGAGAGATACCCCCTCTCCTACTTGTCCAAACTTACCTCACGACTGTTCCGCCTGGCTTCTGCGACGAGTTGGTACCCATAGTTACCTCTCCTAGGGATCTACACAGGTGGCTGTGGAGGGGAATCCCGTGGCACCTGAGGTTGACGTTGTATCACTCTCGACAGTACTACTGGAGGGCACCCTTGCGAAGCTTGGGGGCTTGCACCGACGCAGGCTGTTGTTAGGAGGTCAGCGTAACTTCCTCTGATACCTTCGCTGATAGGACTGGGCCCTCATCATCCCAGACTATCTTCGGAAGGCCCCTTGATTCACTTTCTCGTATTTTGGTGTCCGGTCCTAATCACCCGGAGCGGAAATACTTGGAAGTTGTTTGACTGGCTGTATCTTTAGGGACTTTATAGTGTGTGATCTGTGCTCCTAGTTGGCCTAGCTTTTAATTTTTTGAGTCTTTATTTAGATCATAACAAAAAATTCAAAGTGGTTGACCGATCTCCAAGACGGTCTCGAAGACTTCGTGGTCTCTCGCCACCAAGTTTAGAGCCTTCTCCTAGAAGGCGCAGAGGCAATACTACCGGTGGGGTCCGTCCCACGCCGGTTGACGCATCGGGGATTGATCCTCCTCTCGGGGACATTAGCGGCCAAGCAAGGCCTGGCACTTCTGAGCAAGAGAGGGACACTCCAATCCTTTCTCGAGTTCGCTTTCAAGCGGAGAATAACGTAGAGGTATAAGAATTTTCAGAGTCATTAGTGGCTCCAAATTCTCCACTACCATCTAGTCATCCAGACGTATTGCAATACGTTGGGACTCCGTCACATAGACCATCAAGTCCAGGTTACGCTACGCGCTTACCATTCATGACCACTACTGGAAGCATGGCTTCTACGAGTGCTATGACTATGCAAACCCCTACATCGGTGCAAGGGGGAGGAACCATTTCCATCCCCTCCGCTTCCTTGTTCGGATCTTTTGCTAGCACATCGTTAGTTGGGTCTACCTCCATTCCGTCCACGAGTGGAAATGCCCAAACCAATGCTTTTGGTACTGGACTCTTCCCTTTTGGCACCCAATCAGAGGGTATTCCATCGGTTCCGTTTAGTGCCGCTACGTCCATGATGGGCGGATCGGCTTCATTCCAGGGTTTTCCTTTCGGAAGTGGTCATATACCACATTCCAACCCGACGGTAGGATCCATGCCTTTTTCTTCTATAGCACAAAGCAGCAATCCTTTCCAAGGTTGGAATAACCCCGTGGTTAGTAGCACGGGAACTGGGAATTCGTTTAGCGGCCAACAAGGGAATAGGCTGTACTCCACGATTAGCATGTTTCAAAGTATTCCTCCCCTTGCTTCGGCTTGGAACCCATATTAGGGGTTATCAACTCCTTACCATTCTTTAGGAGGAAACTTTGCGGGATATGGAGGTTATACGGCAGGATTTGGTCAAACTCTAAATTTTGATGGACCACAAGGCTTGCCTTTTGGTTCAGCCGGTTCTACTGGTCACTTCGGGCAGCCTGGTGCCTCCCAAATTCCAGGACAATCTTTTCAGAGCTTAGAGAGTTCTACCCAGTCTGGGTGGAATCCCCTAGGTCCTCCTAGGCTTCCGTTTCTGGCAACGTTAAACTTGCCAGATCTCACTAAGTTAACAAATGACCCAATCAGGTATAATCCGGCCTGGCCTCCAGTCCCAACCAAACTCCCTTCGGACATTCGAAAATTCGAAGGGAAGAGTGGTGAGGACCCAGGCGACCACGTAACCACATTCCATCTGTGGTGCTCATCCAACTCCCTCATCGATGATTCGATTAGGTTGAGACTCTTTCAGCGCACCTTGACTGGTAATGCAGCCAAGTGGTATATAGAGTTGCCAGGGGGCAGCTTCACATCCTTCGCCGATTTAGCCAATATCTTCTTAAATCACTTTCAGTTGCCTGTCCGCTATGATGCCGGAACTGAACTTCTGGCCACCTTTCGTCAGGATAAGGCTACTCACATTTCCGATCACATTCAGGAACCCGAGATCTCCAAGGATGTCTCCATGTCTGGGGTCTATTCCGAGGAGCAAGCCATTTTTAGGGCCCAGCAATTAGAATTGATCTACTCTCATTCTGGGATCCTACAAAAGTACTTGCCAGATTCTCCTGGATCTAAGGTTGATTTAGCTAAGTTGAAGCCAGGTCTGCACGCGGATGGTATCGTTGGGTCAGTAGACACATCTACAGTGAACTTGTTGAATCAATTGCAGCAGTTGTCTTTGCAATCTGCTTCTAATAACCAAGTCACATTGTCTAATCCTCCCGCTTCCCAAACTTCTTCAATTAATGCCGTCCAATCCGATAACCCCAAAGGAAATCAAAGTTCCAATGGGAAAAAGAAAGGACGTGGGAAGAACAAGAACTCAGATGGGAAGCCCGATGCAAATAAATCCGGCAACAACGCTGGTGGTGGTAAAGGTGAGTCAAGAAAGAAAGTTAAGTTTCCTTGCAAGTTATGTAGTGGAGACCATCTAACTCATCTATGCCCTAGGATTGAAGATGCTCAACGCTTGTTAGGACAGCAAGGGACTTCTAGTTCGCAAGTTGTGTTAACTAACCCGTTTCCCCAAGGGCAGCAACTTTTTGCTGGCGCGAGTTCAAACCCTGGGACCTCCTCAGGGGGCAACCAGGAAGGGGAAAAAGCATCAAATGTTTTTATGATGGGTTCAAATGTCCATGTGACTACTCGGTCACGTGATTATGGTGAAGCCGAAACATCTAAGGATAAAACTGTTCCCGGAGGTACTGACCTTCATATTGAGCGACCCCCTGTTGAGACTATACGTCGGATACCGAAAGGTTCTGCCAAACGCGCGACGATTAACCCTAATGCTAGGGCCGCCCAAAATTACTCCATTGTGGAGGATCTGGCTCAAAGCCCCTATGCTATGTCCGCTTTAGAGGTTCTCCAGTCGTGTCCGGCTCAGAGAAGTGCTTTACTCTCCGCAATTGGAGCAGTTGATCCGGCTAATTCTTTAGTGCTCACTTTTGACATGTTAAATGTCAAAAAGCGACTCCCTCATCATATGGCTTTTCAGATAAAGTCTACATACCAGAAAATCAATATTTTTCGCACCGTTATAGATGAAGGAGCTTCCACATGTGTCATGTCGATGTCATGTTGGAAGGCTATTGGCTCACCTTCGGCTGTTCCTTCACCAACCGTCTTAACTGCATTTGATGGTCATTCTCACAAGCCGCATGGGATTATCCCGACCTTTCCTATATGTGTTGGAGGGAAGGTCATTAATATCGAATTTGAAGTCGTAGATGCTAACCTAGACTATAATCTCCTACTAGGAAGGAACTGGGTATACGAAATGGAAGCCGTCGTATCGACTTTGTTTCGTGTCATTTGCTTTCCTCATGAGGGGAAAATCATTAAGGTTGATCAATTGGACTATTCCCCAATCGATCCTCAAGCAAGCTCTGACTCTACTGTTCCTTTGGTGGATAACCCTCGCCCGCCGACTGAGAATTTAGGAGTAGGGATGTATTCCTCATTGATGGGTACGTTTGATCTTCCCTCTCCTTTTGCAAAAATCAATGCTATTTCATCATCCAAGGAGTCTCCTCGAGAAGAGTTCTTCCGAACTCATTATTTTTCTGACCCTTGGACCTTGCCTTCACCTACGACCACATTAGTTGAAGGACAAGTAAATGGAATGGAGTTTCCTATATCTGCAGCTAAGCTTAGATATCAGTCTATCGTAGACTCTTCAGATAACCACTGTTAGGATATTCCGACACATAGGAAATAGTTAAGTTCAACTTGGTCTAGTATAGAGTTAGGTAAAGTATGTTTCTTTACCGTTGTACATTTTGTAACTTACAATCCGACGGTCACGATATGTAGTGATCCGACGGTTCACTCTCTCCTCGGTATTACCGACACTTGATCCGTGGCTTGACACCCGATTGGTCCATGAGTTCTATTTAAAGCGCATGGAGGGTCATTGTTTGGGTAATCCGTCTATGAGAGAAAGCTTATGTAAATTTTCATTCTTTGATTAATAAATTTCTTGAAGTGGCCACGTTGGCTCAGGCCGTGGACTGTTTCCCTCTTTGAGGGTTTTAACCACGTGAAAAATACTGGTGTATTGATTTGAGATCTGGTTGTGAGCGGTGTCCTTTTGGTGTTCTTTCTGAGGAACTTACCCTGTAAAATTCCTACATGGTATCAGAGCTATTTGAGGGCCGCGTCCGTTGGTGATCCAAATCTGAAGCCGGTAGAACTGCATGCGGCTTTCGTTTCCTAGATCTACTGTTTCTGAATGCTTTCGGGCCGAGAGGACTGCTCTGTTGTGTTCGGAGCATCTGTTCCAGTGAGGAACCCCTTTCGTTTCACGCGAAAAGGTTTCTGGTAGCCCTATCTGCGTCATTTTTAAGATCTGGAGGTATACAGTGTTTATCTGCAGTTTACTGTTATTTTCTCTCTGGTTATTTCGGTTTCTGTTTATTTAGCTTTTTTTATTACCGGATCTATACCTTTCATTTCTGCGTATGCTCTTTGCCCTGCGACTCTGTGCGATCTGGGCAAATCAGAAACATAAAGGAAGTTTTTTTTCTCATGCGTATGCTCTTTTCCCTGCACCTTAGTGTGATCTTGGAAAATCAGAAACATTGAGAAAAATATTTAGTTTCCGGCTAAAGCTAACTTTGAGCCGTAAGGTTCGTTTTTCTTTGCATATTCATGTTGGGTTTTGTGTTTTTGTTTTGTAGGAAAAAAGAGCTTTCTCAAGGCAAGCACGCAACCCAAGGCCCCCCCCCCCTCTCTCTCTCTCTCTCTCAAATTTTTTGTATAGCTCAATTGGTTCAAAGCTATTTTAAGAGAGTAGAGGTCTTGGGTTCAAATATCCATTTTTTGGGGGCGTTTTTTTCATTCCCGCACATTCGCACACTTTGCCGGCAACTTCAACAAATTTTTTTTTCAAAAAGCCATAACTTCTTCATCCGGAAGCCTTTTTCAGAGCCGTTTTTTTAAAACAGCCTAATTTTTCGAGATATATCCATTGGAACACTTACTTTCAGCATCTTCAGCTTCAGTTTTAAAAAAAAAAATGGAAAGTCCATGCCAAGTCATTCTTGACAGCACTAACTACTTCCAATGGATAGCCTACATGGAAGATTTACTTAGAAGTAAAGGTCTCTACAGAATAGCCACAGGCCAAGAGAAGAAACCTAAAGATGAAGACAAGGCTGCAAAATGGGAAAATAGACAAGATCAAGCACGTGTTTTGATAGGGATGTCTATTTCTCCTGATCTTAGATTCCATATTGCAGAACTTGATACTCCTCATGAAGCATTGGAACAAATCACTAAAGTTTTTGGGATTAAAAATGAAATTAGAGCCCATCAACTTGAAAATGAGTTGCTTACATTGGATCCTAATAATTTTTCTTGCATTGAAGATTTCTTGTCCAAATTCAAGACCCTTAGATATCTCTTGGAAGGTGTTAAGGTTAAGAAAGAAGATAGTAACCTTATTTATTCCATCCTTACTAAGTTGGGACCAGCCTACTCTGTATTTGTTTCCACCTTCCATTCTACAAGGGAAGCTTTCATTTGTGAAGGAAAAGACTACAAGGCCCCTTCCTTTGACTCTTTTTGTGATTCTTTAATAAGAGAACAAGAAAAACTCTTACACCTTGGTCTTCTTAATCTTGGAAACTCTTCCAAGAAAGCGTTAGCTGCCCAGCAGCAACCAAATTCAAAGAATCCTAAGAAGTCATATCCTAAAAAGAATGGTCCTAAACCAAACAAGGGTCCTAAGCAAACTCAGCCTCAAAATGAAAGATCATTTCAGCAAAATGATAGGACCAATAAAAACAAATGGAAGAAGACTGATAGACATTGTAACTTTTGTAATCGAGATGGCCACTTAGAATCTAAATGCTTTAAGAAGATGGAAGCCTTGGAAGCTGCAATGAAGAAACATAACATCCATGTGGAGCATTCTTCAACTTCAACTTCAACTTCATCTTCAGGAATGGCACTTTCTGCATGTTGTTGTCAATCATCTCAGTCTGGTTATGCATTAAATGTATCTTCTTCTTCTCATTCTCATGAGTGGCTCATTGATTCTGGAGCCTCTTATCACATGGCCAAAAACAAAGCCATGTTTTCTTCTTTAAATGATTGTAACACCAAAAATATATATGTTGGTGATGATAGATCTCTTAATGTTGTAGGGACTGGAACTGTTCATCTAGACAATGGTCAGTTTAATGATGTATTATGTGTTCCAACCTTATCCTGCAACCTTCTATCTGTATATCAGATAACTCATTCAGGTGAAGGTAAAATTGTTGAATTTTCACCTCATGATGTTGTAATCAAGGATCTAAGAGATCCTAAACAGATTCTAGCTACTGGTATTGCTGATGATTCCACAAGGTTGTATAAGTTTCACAACTTTGGTTCATCAAATCTTCCCTCAGTATTTGTTGCTCATAATGATGAATTGAGCAAACTTTGGCATGAGCGATTTTGTCACTTAAACTATCGCTCCCTTCAGCATCTATGTAAAGAAAATATGGTGACAGGTCTTCCTATGGTATCTTGCAGAGATGGTGTTTGTTCCGGATGTGTACTCGGAAAACATCATCGGGACAGTTTTGAAAAACGTGCCTCTTGGCACGCCTCAGCCCCTTTACAGCTTGTGCACAGTGATTTATGTGGTCCACTTCCTGTTGCTTCATTCTCTGGCTGCAAGTATTTCTTAACTTTCATTGATGATTTCTCCAGACGCACTTGGGTATACTTCTTAAAACTCAAGAGCGAAGTATTTAACACATTTTTGGCCTTCAAAGCCTTTGTTGAAAAACAATCTGGACATCAAATTCTTAAGCTAAGAACTGATAATGGTGGAGAATATGTTAAAAACACATTCATCAACTTTTGCACCGAAAATGGAATTCAAATGCAACATACTGTTCCATACACTCCACAACAAAATGGTGTAGCTGAAAGGAAAAATCGCACCTTAAAGGAAATGGCTAATTGTATGCTGCAATCTAAAGGACTCAGTCTTAGTTTTTGGGCCGAAGCAATTAATTGTGCAAATTATATAATCAATCGCACTCCTACTAAGGTTCTGAAGAATATCACTCCAGAAGAAGCTTGGAGTTCCATTAAACCAGATGTAAGTCACTTTCGTGTTTTTGGAAGTGAAGCATGGGCCCATATTCCAGATGAAAAGCATAAAGCTTTAGAACCTAAGAGTGAGAAATGTACTTTTGTTGGATATTCTGAAGATGTAAAAGGTTATAGACTTATTCCATTTAAGTCCAAAAATGTTATCATTAGAAGAGATGTAAAATTTGATGAAAATAAATCGGCCTGCGAGCCTAGTCCGGCGGATGTGCCACCTCTTCCTATCTCTTCTACTTTTGAAAACATTTCTTCTTCAGATGATGAAAGTGAGGATGACAATCCTCCCCCACCTTCTCAGGATCCTCAACTTCCAATATGGGTCCGTGCTACTCGGGATGCAGCAGGTGATCTTGCCGGTGATCCTACAGATCAGCGACGTACACGTTCTCAGTTTGAAAGAGCCTCTTCTTTACTGGCTCAAGCTCTAGTAAATCATGATCCTGACACTTTTTCAGAAGCTTCAGGCCATCCACATTGGGAAGCAGCTATGAATGAAGAATATCATTCATTGTTGGCAAATGATACATGGGATCTTGTTCCTCTACCAAAGGGACGCAAACTTGTTAGATGTAAATGGGTTTACAGAACCAAGTATGGACCAAATGGGAAAGTAGATAAACATAAAGCTCGTCTTGTTGCTAAGGGATTTTCACAGGTTGAAGGCATTGAATACACTGAAACCTTCTCCCCTGTTGCCAAAATGAACTCTATCCGCCTTGTTCTTTCCCTTGCTGCCTCTTTAAAATGGGAAGTCCATCAGATGGATGTTAAATCTGCCTTCTTGCATGGGGACTTGCATGAAGAAATCTATATGGAACAACCCATTGGCTTCATCCAAACAGACTCCAGCCTTGTATGTCGACTTAAGAAATCCCTTTATGGTCTCAAGCAAGCTCCTCGAGCTTGGTATGCCAAAATGTATAGCTTTCTTTTAGAATCTGGCTTTTCTAGGTGTTATTCTGACAATACTGTCTACACCAAGAAAGTGGGCAACTCTCTTATCATCCTTGTTCTTTATGTTGATGATCTTATTCTTACTGGTAGTGATCCCAACCTCATAAACCATGTGAAGTCCAGCCTTAAAAAGAAATTTGAAATGACAGACTTAGGACACTTACACTATTTTCTCGGTCTTCAAGTCTTGCAATCCAAGGAGGGTATTTCCCTTTCCCAGTCCAAGTATGCTTGTGATATTCTTCGTCATTTTCACATGGAAGACTGTAAGCCAGCCCCTTCTCCCTTTCAGTCTGGAGTCAAACTTTCAGTCTCTTGTACTTCTCCTGAAGTTGATGCTACCTTATACCGTCAACTTGTAGGAAAACTCTTGTATTTAACCCATACTCGTCCTGACCTTTCCTTTGCTGTTGGCCTTGTTTCTCGTTTTATGCAAAACCCCCGTGAAAGTCATTGGAAAGCAGTTAAAAGAATACTTTGTTATGTTCGAGGTACAGTACAGTTTGGGATTCATTACAGTGCCAAAGCAGCTCCTCTATTAGTTGGTTTCACTGATTCTGATTGGGCTGGTGACCCTGATGATTGGAAGTCTACTGCTGGTTATGTCTTCACTCTTGGTTCAGGACCTATTACATGGGCTTGTAAGAAATAGGCTGCCATTTCTCTTTCGTCAGCAGAAGCAGAGTATCGTGGTGCCGTGGAAGCTAGTAAGGAAGCCTTGTGGCTTCGTCAGATCCTATCAGAGTTTGGCTTTGAGCAGCAGCATCCAACCACACTTTGGTGTGATAATCAAAGTGCCATTCAGCTACGCAAAGATCCAGTCCAGCATCAGCGCAGCAAACACATTGAACTACACATGCACTTCATCAGAAAGCTCATTCATGACCATGTTCTTGAAGTGCAATATTGTTCAACAGATGATCAGGTTGCAGACATCTTCACAAAGGCTCTCACAGAGGCGAAGTTCACTAAACTTCGATATATGCTTGGAGTTCAGGAAGTTGTCACTAAGGGGGGATAGGCTCTAGTGCCTCCTTCCTTCTCCTATTGTGTCATATTTGTAAATCCTTCAATCCTATCCCAAGTTGTTCTTAAGGGGGGATGTTAGGATATTCCGACACATAGGAAATAGTTAAGTTCAACTTGGTCTAGTATAGAGTTAGGTATAGAGTTAGGTAAAGTATGTTTCTTTACCGTTGTACATTTTGTAACTTACAATCCGACGGTCACGATATGTAGTGATCCGACGGTTCACTCTCTCCTCGGTATTACCGACACTTGATCCGTGGCTTGACACCCGATTGGTCCATGAGTTCTATTTAAAGCGCATGGAGGGTCATTGTTTGGGTAATCCGTCTATGAGAGAAAGCTTATGTAAATTTTCATTCTTTGATTAATAAATTTCCTGAAGTGGCCACGTTGGCTCAGGCCGTGGACTGTTTCACTCTTTGAGGGTTTTAACCACGTCAAAAATATTGGTGTATTGATTTGAGATCTGGTTGTGAGTGGTGTCCTTTTGGTGTTCTTTCTGAGGAACTTACCCTGTAAAATTCCTACAACCACTCCACTCCTTTTTCTGAAGAAGAGTTGGATGGTCATGTGGCCCCAGCCTGGAGCCTAGACTCTATCTCTACCTTGGATTGCTTGGATTCAATTTTACCTTCTGAAGAAGCAATCCTTGAAGCAATGATGGGTATAGATCAACCGTGGGAAGACTTACACCATCGTTCGTACTTTCTTCCTCCTTTGCAAGAAGTGGAATCTAGGTTTTCCGAGCTCTGTACTAGTGATGTTGATATGGTGTCGAACCCTTTGGCTCCAGCACACATTCGCGCCGAAGGTAATATGTCGGTAATTTCAAAAACGATACCCATCAACATCTCTAGGGACCCTAACATCATTGAGAATATCTTCATCGGGATCGAGTGTTCCCCTAAAGAAATTCAAATCTACACCGACCTCTTTGAGGAATATCGTGACGTATTTGCTTGGTCTTATGAAGAAATGCCTGGCATTGATCCTTCTATAGTTCAACATGAGATCAAGACATATGAAAACGCGAAACATGTTCGTCAAAGACTTCGTCCGGTTAACCCTAGGAAAGCAGCAACTATCAAAGCTAAAGTCCAGAAGCTGCTAAAGGTGGGTTTTATATACCCTGTTCCTCTTACCGATTGAGTTTCTAATCTAGTCCCCGTAGATAAAAAGAAAGGAACAATCTGTGTATGCATCGATTTTAGGGATCTAAATAAGGCTTGTCCAAAAGACAATTACCCCACGCCATTTATTGATCAAATTATTGACAAGTGTGCGGGTAACGAGATTTTCTCCTTCATGGATGGTTTTTCAGGTTATAATCAAATCTCTATCCGTCCTGAGGATCATCATAAGACAACCTTCATATGTCCCTGGGGTACCTTTGCATATCGAAAGATGCCTTTTGGTCTTAAAAATGTTGGAGCCACGTTTCAGCGGGCCATGTCATACGCTTTCCACGACATCAAACATGTCATCGAGGCATACTTAGATGATCTCGCTGCTCGTTCTCGAAAGAGAACAGATCACCCTAGTCATCTTCGATTAATCTTTGAGAGATGTCGTTTTTATAAAATCTGGTTGAATCCCAACAAGTGTGTTTTCGTGGTTACGTCCGGTCAGCTGTTAGGGTTTATTGTGTCCAATGAAGGGATTCAGGTTGATCCCTTCAAGGTTGAGGCAATAATTCAGTTGCCTCCCCCGTCTTCACTTCGGCAACTTCAAAGTCTTCAAGGGAAGGCTAACTTCTTAAGACGATTTATAGAAAATTACGCCGAGATCACTAAAGGGTTCATGCGTCTACTACGGAAAGGAGTCCCATTTATATGGGATGACTTTGCGCAGCGGTCGTTTGATGCTTTAAAAAAAGCATTAGTCTCTGCCCCGCTTTTGAGTCCACCGGATTATGGTAGAGACTTCCTTTTATATCTCGCTGCAGCAAAATCAACCATTGGTATGGTTCTAGTTCAGGAGGACGATGCTCTCGCCGAGCACATCATTTATTATTTGAGCCGAGGCTTAATAGGCCCTGAGCTTCACTATTCTCTGGTTGAGAAGTTGGCCTTGGCAGCTGTCCATGCTGTCCAACGGCTCCGTCATTATATTTTGCTACGTAAAAATTTTGTCTTAGCGGCAGTCAATCCATTTCAATTTGTCCTCAGTAGGCGAGTGATTGGGGGCAAATATAATAGATGGATAGTCATCTTGCAAGAATTCGATCTCGAGTTCTTGTCTACCAAATCTAAGAAATCCATGGTTTTTGCGGAACTTATCTCGGAGCTACCTTGTGGGGATGATATTGTTTATGAGGAAAGTTTACCCGACGAACATATATTCCTCATCTCTGCACAAGACCCTTGGTATGGAGATATCATTGTTTATCTCCAGACTTCGAAGTGCCCCTCTACTTTCTCCAAAGATGAACGTCGCAAATTACGTCACCTGGCAAAAAACTATGTTATTGTTGGTGACACATTATACCATCGAGGGGTTGACTCAATCCTCCGGCGTTGTTTAACCTTAGAGGAAGCAGAGTCCGTGCTCAATGATTGCCACAGTGGATCTTGTGGTGGTCATCTATCAGGGCTTGCTACAGCCCAACGCATCTTACGTGCCAACTATTTTTGGCCTTCACTTTTTTAAGGACTGTGTGGAAGCAGTCAAACGCTACCAACCATGTCAAATTTTTACTCGCAAGATGCGTGCGCATCCAGCTCCTCTTTTCCCCGTTGTCACTGTCGGTCCCTTTACTAAGTGGGGCATTGACTTTACGACTTGTAATCCGCCTTCAGCGTAGAATCACAAGTACATTATCGTGGCTATAGACTACTTCACGAAGTGGGCTGAGGCCATGCCTACTTATAAGAACGATAGTGACACGGCAGCTTTGTTTCTTTTCAATCAGATCATCTCAAGATTCGGTATCCCAAGGGAGATTGTCATTGACCATGGCAGTCATTTCCAGAATCAATTGATGTCTGAATTTGCTCGTAAATTAGGCTTCCGTCAGGAGCATTCGTCCCCTTATTATCCTCAGGCCAATGGGCAGGTCGAGGCAGTTAACAAAACTCTTAAGACGATACTCCAACGGACGATCGATAAAAATCGGTCCAATTGGCACATTATGTTGTATCCGACTCTATGGGCATACCGAACCTCCATCAAAACTGCTATTGGTTTTACACCTTTTCAGTTGGTTTATGGGATGGAATCCATCTTCCCGATCGAATGTGAAATTCCATCTCTTAAGTTGGCTGTCGAACTCCTTCCAGAGACTTCGAGTCTCGAAGAGCACCTAGTTCACTTGGAACATCTCGATGAGCAGCGTCGAGATGCCGCCACGATGAATGAGGCTCATAAGAAAAGGGTTAAAATGCAGTATGATAAGTCTGTCCGTCCTCAAGTCTTTTCTGAAGGTGACCTTGTCTTGGTCTACGACCAAGATAAAGACACCTTGGGGGCAGGAAAATTTAGGCCTATGTGGTACGGTCCTTTCATTGTTAAACGAGTTTTAGAAAAAGGGTCATATGAGTTAATCGACTTTGAAGGGAACAAGCTGGCGGAGCCCCGAAATGGGCTCTACCTAAAGAAGTACTTTTCTTAGTTCAGGCTGGGCAATGACTTCTTTGTGCTTTATGTATATATTTATACATATATCGTCGAGCGTTTTCTGATATCAGTGCTTTTTGGTCTGCTGTGGCAGGTGCTGATGGATGACTTGGTCTATTTTGGGTTCGCCGATGGTGCTAGTCGACACACTCGGAATCTTGCTTCCGCAGCTTGGATACTTTATTATCCAACTGGTCAATTGATGGTATCGAGAGGCGTCTGTATCGGTCCTGCTTCAAACAATATGGCCAAGTATACAGCTGCTATCAATTTATTATCCGAGGCAATCTCTTATGGGATCGACTCGTTGGTAGTATATCTTGATTCTCAATTGATAGTGTCTCAATTAAATAACATTTATCGGGTTAGGGATCCATTATTATATCGCCAATATTTAAGGATGAGGTTGTTGCAAAGATCATTCATTTACATTAATTATTTGCACATTCCAAGATCTCAAAATTGGTTAGCTGATTCTATCGCTAATCAAGCATTAGACTAGCATATCAATCATTCATCATCATAAAATCATACATCAAAAAGTCAAACTTTATATATATATATATATATATATATATATATATATATATATATCATAAAGCGCCTCGAGTGTACATATGTGTGTCCAAAAATATACAAAATTGGGACTCAAATGCCCATAATCATGTCAGGCATATCTAATGCCTCGGCTCAGGATGAGCGTCTAAGTATGTCACTATGGCATTGGCCACGCACCGAAAGACGCGAACCCAGTCACGTGGCATGCCAACCACATGACGCTGCATATCTGGAGGAAGGTCCTCTATCTCGGCCATCGGTACTCGGCAGCTCAGTCTCGCCAAGTGTCGTTGGACGTTTTTGAGGGTCCGTTCCGTATCGGCAGCCGCCTCTTCGGCTCCTCGGCCACGCCGTCCATGCCGTGGGAATCCATCTGGTCGTACAGGCCCAATGTCTGGAACATGATCATCATATTAGTCATTTGATTCTCACCAAAAATATTTTTCAAAATTTATCATTATATTTGAAAAATCCAAAAAAAAAAATCATAAAATCATAAAAAATTCTTACCAATCTGGCCCCATGCTTCATTCGGTGGTAACACTAGATCAGGATCTCCTCGGAAATCCAGCCCAGCATAGGGGTAGTCATCCACGGCGACTACCCCTAGCTCCAAATCTCACTCTTATGGTTTGTGATGCTGCACTCATGGCCTAGGGCAACCCCTCCTTCCAGACCTGGTCCTAAAATTTAAAAAACGGTGTTTTATCCCTTATACGCGACATTGCCCTGAGTTAAATGCGTATACACGCGGGTCTGTGTATACCCAACCCGCGTGTATGTATTAAAACACTTAAAAAAATAAATAATTCCTTATTTTCAGGCGAAGATCGTGGGTTTTACCTGCTGATCACCTATTAGTGCCCGTGGCCGAACTGTTCCCAACCAACTCCTAACTAAAAAACTACTTTGGAGATGGTATAAAAAGACATCAAAGGGAAGGCCTAAGAGAGAGAGAAAAGGAGAGCAAGATTATTATGCTGAGATTTTCCCCTTAAATCAGGTCTAAAGTCCTTGGTGCTTTCTTCACTTCCCCCATTTTGCATAGGAAACCCTTGTTTCCATGTGTATTGGTGATCATTCATCCTTTATATCACCATTGAGTAAGACTTGGAAGGAGCTCTTGTTGGAGGCTTGAGGCTGGAACGAATCCGGGAGGAAGCTTTGCTTGGAGCCTGCTGAAGGTGTTTCAGGTGAAATCTTTCCGTTAGTTTTAAAGGTCAAAGGAGAAGAAGGGAACTCCAAGAAGGGTTTGGACCCTAAAGGCCTTCTTGAACGTAGAACCTTAGGTACGTACCCTCAACATTAGAATTTGCTTACAGTAAAGATAATGGCTGTGTGTGTGTTTCTTTGAATAAGCAATTTTCAGTCTGGTAGAGTCTTAACCCAAAAGACCCTAGGGGTACTTTCCCCTCAACCAGAATTGGCGATTCCGCTGGGGAACAACACTCTTGTTGTTCCTAGTTTGGGTAGTCTTCAAGCCAATCAAGGCTCAGCCCCTCTGTTTGCTGGTTCTGACTGTCTGATCTGTTCTTGAACTCTAAGCTTTTCCAGTTTTTCAGTCGGTATTTTTTATTTTTCTTGAAAATCTTCAGATACGTTATTTTTCTAGATTACATAAGAGTATATATGCAAGTTGTACTAAGTGAACCCGCGTATACGCGAGTTTCCTCAGTTACAGTCGCGTGTACACGCATTCTGCACATCATTGCAGGCGCGTATATTATATAATTTTCAAGATTTGTAAATTTTCTTTTTGCTGAATGTTTGTCTGGTGGTTTGGGTCAGTTTCAAGCAGTCATTTTCTAGTAACAGTCCTCTGTTTAACAGGGGGCATCTTGTTCTGAACTCTCTCTAGTTATAAGGAGTATTAGTCTTGTTTTCGTTGATTGCAAGCGTCATTGTTTTGTGACACACAAGATCTCTGGTTAAGAATCTTGACTGCTCTGTGTTGGCAGAGTAGGAAGATTGGATTCAATCTTTGTGTTCATTTTGTTTTGATGACCTTTCTGTTTGCTTAACGAAACTATTTTTGTGACCATTTTCTCCTTCGTTTCGGGAAAGTTGTTTGTTACCATTTTCTTGAAACTTGTCTTTTGACCTTTTGGACTTTCATTGCTGCTTTTGATTGTTATGAGCGATTTCAAACGCATTTATTTTTGTTGGGTTTTCATCATTTGAAATGTGTCAATTCACAAAAGTGTTTGGTTGCCTATTCATCAATCATTGGTGTCAGTATTTTTGAGAGCCTTCTTTGAAAAAGACTTCTTGGCTTCATTGAAAGAAAATCTTTTGAAAGTTTTGAGTTTTGCTTTCTTAGACATGCTTTTCATTTGATTTCCTTTTTTGCGAAGTGAAAGTTCTTTGTGTTTATCTTAGAACTTGTTTTTATTGTTTGGACAAAATGATTGGTAACACATCATCTTCTATCTAAGCATTTTAGTGGCAAGACAAATTTGATAAGGCAACAACTTTCCTTCTTTGTTTTTAGAGTAGTCTTTAAATCTTGCATCCACATATAGTTCTTGCATTAGGATAGATTTGCATCTCTTTTTTAGGCATATATAGTTTTGTTAGTTTTTGTGAGTGTGGAGTCTGAAAAGAAAAGGAAAATTTGTTTATATTAGAAGTACCTCTGAACCTCATAGAAATTGCTCTTCATCGAAAACAAAAAGTGCATGTGCATGTAGCTAAGTTTTATTAATTTCTTTTGCGTCCATGAAAACACCACAAGTTTCATCTCCATTACCTTGTGACTTAAAGAACAGCCTAATAAAATCAAGTGCTAATTAAAATCCATTAGAACTTTTTGTTTTAGTCAGTTACACCAACAAGTTTAGGATTTTAGGGCCTTGGATTAGGCGAGTGGAGAGTTAACTCTCCAAGGCCACATAAAATGTCAAACATAAGTCTGAATAACGAGAGCAAATCCAATAGCGTTAGGAAGACCAGGAAAGCTCCAGATATGGGAGTTAAGCACGAGGGTCTGTGAAGACAGGGAAGAGAGATACCCCCTCTCCTACTTGTCCGAACTTACCTCACGACTGTTTCGCCTGGCTTCTGCGATGAGTTGGTATCCATAGTTGCCTCTCCTAGGGATCTACACAGGTGGCTGCGGAGGGGAATCCCGTGGCACCTGAGGTTGACGTTGTATCACTCTCGACAGTACTACTGGAGGGCACCCTTGCAAAGCTTGGGGGCTTGCACCAGTGCAGGCTGTTGTTAGGAGGTCAGCGTAACTTCCTCTTATACCTTCGCTGATAGGACTGGGCCCTCATCATCCCTGACTATCTTCGGAAGGCCCCTTGATTCACTTTCTCGTATTTTGGTGTCCGGTCCTAATCACCCGGAGCGGAAATACTTGGAAGTTGTTTGACTGGCTGTATCTTTAGGGACTTTATAGTGTGTGCTCTGTGCTCCTAGTTGGCCTAGCTTTTAATTTTTTGAGTCTTTAGTTAGATCATAACAAAAAATTCAAAGTGGCTGACCGATCTCCAAGACGGTCTCGAAGACTTCGTGGTCTCTCGCCACCAAGTTTAGAGCCTTCTCCTAGAAGGCACAGAGGTAATACTACCGGTGGGGTCCGTCCCACACCGGTTGACGCATCGGGGATTGATCCTCCTCTCGGGGACATTAGCGGCCAAGCAAGGCCTGGCACTTCTGAGCAAGAGAGGGACACTCCAGTCCTTTCTCGAGTTCGCTTTCAAGCGGAGAATAACGTAGAGGTAGAAGAATTTTCAGAGTCATTAGTGGCTCCAAATTCTCCACTACCATCTAGTCATCCAGACGTATTGCAATACGTTGGGACTCCGTCACATAGACCATCAAGTCCAGGTTACGCTACGCGCTTACCATTCATGACCACTACTGGAAGCATGGCTTCTACGAGTGCTACGACTATGCAAACCCCTACATCGGTGCAAGGGGGAGGAACCATTTCCATCCCCTCCGCTTCCTTGTTCGGATCTTTTGCTAGCACATCGTTAGTTGGGTCTACCTCCATTCCGTCCACGAGTGGAAATGCCCAAACCAATGCTTTTGGTACTGGACTCTTCCCTTTTGGCACCCAATCACAGGGTATTCCATCGGTTCCGTTTAGTGCCGCTACGTCCATGATGGCCGGATCGACTTCATTCCAGGGTTTTCCTTTCGGAAGTGGTCATATACCACATTCCAACCCGACGGTAGGATCCATGCCTTTTTCTTCTATAGGACAAAGCAGCAATCCTTTCCAAGGTTGGAATAACCTCAGGGTTAGTAGCGCGGGAACTGGGAATTCGTTTAGCGGCCAACAAGGGAATAGGCTGTACTCCACGGTTAGCATGTTTCAAAGTATTCCTCCCCTTGCTTCGGCTTGGAACCCATATCAGGGGTTATCAACTCCTTAACATTCTTTAGGAGGAAACTTTGCGGGTTATGGAGGTTATACGGCAGGAGTTGGTCAAACTCCGAATTTTGATGGACCACAAGGCCTGCCTTTTGGTTCAGCCGGTTCTACTGGTCACTTCGGGCAGCCTGGCGCCTCCCAAATTCCACGACAATCTTTTCAGAGCTTAGGGAGTTCTGCCCAGTTTGGGTGGAATCCCCTAGGTCCTCCTAGGCTTCCGTTTCTGGCAACGTTAAACTTGCCAGATCTCACTAAGTTAACAAATGACCCAATCAGGTATAATACGGCCTGGCCTCCGGTCCCAACCAAACTCCCTTCGGACATTCCAAAATTCGAAGGGAAGAGTGGTGAGGACCCGGGCGACCACGTAACCACATTCCATCTGTGGTGCTCATCCAACTCCCTCATCAATGATTCGATTAGGTTGAGACTCTTTCAGCGCACCTTGACTGGTAATGCGGCCAAGTGGTATATAGAGTTGCCAGGGGGCAGCTTCACATCCTTCGCCGACTTAGCCAATATCTTCTTACATCACTTTCAGTTGCCTGTCCGCTATGACGCCGGAACTGAACTTCTGGCCACCTTTCGTTAGGATAAGGGTACTCACATTTCTGATCACATTCAGGAATGGAGAAGGAGAAAGAGGCTCATTAAAGCCGAAATTCCTCCGGAATACCATCTCGAGTGGTTTTTGAAGTCGTTACAACCCGAGATCTCCAAGGATGTCTCCATGTATGGGGTCTATTCCGAGGAGCAAGCCATTTTTAGGGCCCAACAATTAGAATTGATCTACTCTCAGTCTGGGATCCTACAAAAGTACTTGCCAGATGCTCCTGGATCTAAGGTTGATTTAGCTAAGCCGAAGCCAGGTCCGCACGCGGATGGTATCGTTGGGTCAGTAGACACATCTACAGTGAACTTGTTGAATCAATTGCAGCAGTTGTCTTTGCAAACTGCTTCTAATAACCAAGTCACATTGTCTAATCCTCCCGCTTACCAAACTTCTTCAATTAATGTCGTCCAATCCGATAACCCCAAAGGAAATCAAAGTTCCAATGGGAAAAAGAAAGGACGTGGGAAGAAGAAGAACTCAGATGGGAAGCCCGATGCAAATAAATCTGGCAACAACGCTGGTGGTGGAAAAGGTGAGTCGAGAAAGAAAGTTAAGTTTCCTTGCAAGTTATGCAGTGGAGACCATCTAACTCATCTATGCCCTAGGATTGAAGACGCTCAGCGCTTGTTAGGACAGAAAGGGACTTCTAGTTCGCAAGCTGTGTTAACTAACCCATTTCCCCAAGGGCATCAACTTCTTGCTGGCGCGAGTTCGAACCCTGGGACCTCCTCAAGGGGCAACCAGGAAGGGGAAAAAGCATTAAATGTTTTTATGATGGGTTCAAATGTCCATGTGACTACTCAGTCACGTGATTATGGTGAAGCCGAAACATCTAAGGATAAAACTGTTCCCGGAGGTACTAACCTTCATATTGAGCGACCCCCTGTTGAGACTATACCTCGGATACTGAAAGGTTCCGCCAAACACGCGACGATTAACCCTAATGCTAGGGCTGCCCAGAATTACTCTATTGTGGAGGATCTGGCTCAAAGCCCATGTGCTATGTCCGCTTTAGAGGTTCTCCAGTCATGTCCAGCTCAGAGAAGTGCTTTACTCTCCGCAATTGGAGCAGTTGATCCGGCTAATGCTTTAGTGCTCACTTTTGACATGTTAAATGTCAAAAAGCGACTCCCTCATCATATGGCTTTTCAGATAAAGTCTACATACCGGAAAATCAATATTTTTCACACCGTTATAGATGAAGGAGCTTCCACATGTGTCATGTCGATGTCATGTTGGAAGGCTATTGGCTCACCTTCGGCTGTTCCTTCACCAACCGTCTTAACTGCATTTGATGGTCATTCTCACAAGCCGCATGGGATTATCTCGGCCTTTCCTATATGTGTTGGAGGGAAGGTCGTTAATATCGAAGTTGAAGTCGTAGATGCTAACCTAGACTATAATCTCCTATTAGGAAGGAACTGGGTATACGAAATGGAAGCCGTCGTATCGACTTTGTTCCGTGTCATTTGCTTTCCTCATGAGGGGAAAATCGTTAAGGTTGATCAATTGGACTATTCCCCAATCGATCCTCAAGCAAGCTCCGACTCTACTGTTCCTTTGGTGGATAACCCTCGCCCGCCTACTGAGAATTTAGGAGTAGGGATGTATTCCTCATTGATGGGTACATTTGATCTTCCCTCTCCTTTTGCAAAAATCAATGCTATTTCATCATCCAAGGAGTCTCCTCGAGAAGAGTTCTTCCACACTCATTATTTTTCCGACCCTTGGACCTTGCCTTCACCTACGACCACATTAGTTGAAGGACAAGTAAATGGAATGGCGTTTCCTATATCTGCAGCTGAGCTTAGATATCAGTCTATCGTAGACTCTGCAGATAACCACTCCACTCCTTTTTCTAAAGAAGAGTTGGATGGTCATGTGGCCCCAGCCTCGAGCCTAGACTCTATCTCTACCTTGGATTGCTTGGATTCAATTTTACCTTCTGAAGAAGCAATCCTTGAAGCAATGATGGGTATAGATCAACCGTGGGAAGACTTACACCATCGTTTGTACTTTCTTGCTCCTTTGCAGGAAGTGGAATCTAGGTTTTCCGAGCTCTGTACTAGTGATGTTGATATGGTGTCAAACCCTTTGGCTCCAGCACACATTCACGCCGAAGGTAATATGTCGGTAATTTCAAAAACGATACCCATCAACATCTCTAGGGACCCTAACATCATTGAGAATATCTTCATCGGGATCGAGTGTTCCCCTGAAGAAATTCAAATCTACACCGACCTCTTTAAGGAATATCGTGACGTATTTGCTTGGTCTTATGAAGAAATGCCTGGCATTGATCCTTCTATAGTTCAACATGAGATCAAGACATATGAAAACGCGAAACCTGTTCGTCAAAGACTTCGTCCGGTTAACCCTAGGAAAGCAGCAGCTATCAAAGCTGAAGTCCAGAAGCTGCTAAAGGCGGGTTTTATATACCCTGTTCCTCTTACCGATTGGGTTTCTAATCCAGTCCCTGTAGATAAAAAGCAAGGAACAATCTGTGTATGCATCAATTTTAGGGATCTAAATAAGGCTTGTCCAAAAGACAATTACCCCACGCCATTTATTGATCAAATTATTGACGAGTGTGCGGGTAACGAGATTTTCTCCTTCATGGATGGTTTTTCAGGTTATAATCAAATCTCTATCCGTCCTAAGGATCAGCATAAGACAGCTTTCATATGTCCCTGGGTACCTTTGCATATCGAAAGATGCCTTTTGGTCTTAAAAATGTTGGAGCCACGTTTCAGCGGGCCATGTCATACGCTTTCCATGACATCAAACATGTCATCGAGGCATACTTAGATGATCTCGCTGCTCGTTCTCGAAAGAGAACAGATCACCCTAGTCATCTTCGATTAGTATTTGAGAGATGTCGTTTTTATAAAATCTGGTTGAATCCCAACAATGTGTTTTCGCGGTTACGTCCGGTCGGCTGTTAGGGTTTATTGTGTCCAATGAAGGGATTCGGGTTGATCCCTTCAAGGTTGAGGCAATAATTCAGTTGCCTCCCCCGTCTTCACTTCGGCAACTTCAAAGTCTTCAAGGGAAGGCTAACTTCTTAAGACGGTTTATAGCAAATTACGCCGAGATCACTAAAGGGTTCATGCGTCTACTACGGAAAGGAGTCCCATTTATATGGGATGACTTTGCGCAGCAGTCGTTTGATGCTTTAAAAAAAGCATTAGTCTCTGCCCCGCTTTTGAGTCCACCGGATTATGGTAGAGACTTCCTTTTATATCTCGCTGCAGCAGAATCAACCATTGGTATGGTTCTAGTTCAGGAGGACAATGCTCTCACCGAGCACGTCATTTATTATTTGAGCCGAGGCTTAATAGGCCCTGAGCTTCGCTATTCTCCGGTTGAGAAGTTGGCCTTGGCAGCTGTCCATGCTGTACAACAGCTTCGTCATTATATTTTGCTACGTAAAACTTTTGTCTTAGCGGCAGTCAATCCATTTCAATTTGTCCTCAGTAGGCGAGTGATTGGGGGCAAATATAATAGATGGATAGTCATCTTGCAAGAATTCGATCTCGAGTTCTTGTCTGCCAAATCTAAGAAATCCATGGTTTTTGTGGAACTTATCTCGGACTACCTTGTGGGGATGATATTGTTTATGAGGAAAGTTTACCCGACGAACATATATTCCTCATCTCTGCACAAGACCCTTGGTATGGAGATATCATTTTTTATCTCCAGACTTCGAAGTTCCCCTCTACTTTCTCCAAGGATGAACGTCGCAAATTACGTCACCTGGCAAAAAACTATGTTATTGTTGGTGACACATTATATCGTCGAGGGGTTGACTCAATCCTCCGGCGTTGTTTAACCTTAGAGGAAGCAGAGTCCATGCTCAATGATTGCCACAGTGGAGCTTGTGGTGGTCATCTATCAAGGCTTGCTACAGCCCAACGCATCTTACGTGCCAGCTATTTTTGGCCTTCACTTTTTAAGGACTGTGTGGAAGCAGTCAAACGCTGCCACCCATGTCAAATTTTTACTCACAAGATGCGTGCGCATCCAGCTCCTCTTTTCCACGTTGTCACTGTCGGTCCCTTTACTAAGTGGGGCATTGACTTTACGACTTGTAATCCACCTTCAGCGGCGAATCACAAGTACATTATCGTGGCTGTAGACTACTTCACGAAGTGGGTTGATGCCATGCTACTTATAAGAACGATAGTGACACGACAGCTTTGTTTCTTTTCAATCAGATCATCTCAAGATTCGGTATCCCAAGGGAGATTGTCACTGACCATGGCAGTCATTTCCAGAATCAATTGATGTCCGAATTGGCTCGTAAATTAGGCTTCCGTCAGGAGCATTCGTCCCCTTATTATCCTCAGGCCAATGGCCAGGTCGAGGCAGTTAACAAAACTCTTAAGACGATACTCCAATGGACGATCGATAAAAATCGGTCCAATTGGCACATTATGTTGTATCCGGCTCTATGGGCATACCGAACCTCCATCAAAACGGCTACTGGTTTTACACCTTTTCAGTTGGTTTATGGGATGGAATCCATCTTCCCGGTCGAATGTGAAATTCCATCTCTTAAGTTGGCTGTCGAACTCCTTCCAGAGACTTCGAGTCTCGAAGAGCGCCTAGTTCACTTGGAACATCTCGATGAGCAGCGTCGAGATGCCGCCACGATGAATGAGGCTCATAAGAAAAGGGTTAAAACGCAGTATGATAAGTCTGTCCATCCTCGAGTCTTTTCTGAAGGTGACCTTGTCTTGGTCTACGACCAAGAAGACACCTTGGGGGCAGGCAAATTTAGGCCTATGTGGTACGGTCCTTTCATTGTTAAACGAGTTTTAGAAAAAAGGTCGTATGAGTTAATCGACTTTGAAGGGAACAAGCTGGCGGAGCCCCGAAATGGGCTCTACCTAAAGAAGTACTTTGCTTAGTTCAGGCTGGGCAATGACTTCTTTGTGCTTTATGTATATATTTATACATATATCGTCGAGCGTTTTCTGATATCAGTGCTTTTTGGTCTGCTGTGGCAGGTGCTGATGGATGACTTGGTCTATTTTGGGTCCGCCGATGGTGCTAGTCGACACACTCAGAATCTTGCTTCCGCAACTTGGGTACTTTATTATCCAACTGGTCAATTGATGGTATCGAGAGGCGTGTGTATCCGTCCTGCTTCAAACAATATGGCCGAGTATACAGCTGTTATCAATTTATTATCCGAGGCAATCTCTTATGGGATCGACTCGTTGGTAGTATATCTTGATTCTCAATTGATAGTGTCTCAATTAAATAACATTTATCGGGTTAGGGATCCATTATTATATTGCCAATATTTAAGGATGAGGTTGTTGCAAAGATCATTCATTTACATTAATTATTTGCACATTCCAAGATCTCAAAATTGGTTAGCTGATTCTATCGCTAATCAAGCATTAGACTGGCATATCAATCATTCATCATCATAAAATCATACATCAAAAAGTCAAACTATATATATATATATATATATATATATATATATATATATATATATATATATATATATATATATATATATATATATATATATCATAAAGCGCCTCGAGTGTACATATGTGTGTCCAAAAATATACAAAAATGGGACTCAAATGCCCATAATCATGTCAGGCATATCTAACGCCTCGGCTCAGGATGAGCGTCTAAGTATGTCACTATGGCATTGGCCATGCGCCGAAAGACGCAAACCCAGTCACGTGGCATGCCAACCACATGACGCTGCATATCCGGAGGAAGGTCCTATATCTCGACCATCGGTACTCGGCAGCTCAGTCTCGCCAAGTGTCGCTGGACGTTGTTGAGGGTCCGTTCCGTATCGGCAGCCGCCTCTTCGGCTCCTCGGCCACGCCGTCCATGCCGTGGGAATCCATCTGGTCGTACAGGCCCAATGTCTGGAACATGATCATCATATTAGTCATTTGAGTCACACCAAAAATATTTTTCAAAATTTATCATTATATTTGAAAAATCCAAAAAAAAAATCATAGAATCATAAAAAATTCTTACCAATCTCGCCCCATGTTGCATCCGGTGGTAACACTAGATCAGGATCTCCTCGGAAATCCAGCCCAGCATAGGGGTAGTCATCCACAGCGACTACCCCTAGCTCCAAATCTCACTCTTATGGTTTGTGATGCTGCACTCATGGCCTAGGGCAACCCCTCCTTCCAGACCTGGTCCTAAAATTTAAAAAACAATGTTTTATCCCTTATACGCTACATTGCCCTGATTTAAACGCGTATACACGCGGGTCTATGTATACCCAACCCGCGTGTATGTATTAAAACACTTAAAAAAATAAATAATTCCTTGTTTTCGAGCGGAGATCGCGGGTTTTACCTGCTGATCACCTGTTAGTGCCCGTGGCCCGACTGTTCCCAACCAACTCCTAACTTAAAAAGTACTTTGGAGATGGTATAAAAAGACATCAAAGGGAAGGCCTAAGAGAGAGAGAAAAGGAGAGCAAGATTATTATGCCGAGATTTTCCCCTTAGACCAGGTCTGAAGTCCTTGGTGCTTTCTGCACTTCCCCCATTTTGCATAGGAAACCCTTGTTTCCATGTGTATTGGTGATCATTAATCCTTTATATCACCATTGAGTAAGACTTGGAAGGAGCTCTTGTTGGAGGCTTGAGGCTGGAATGAATCCGGGAGGAAGCTTTGCTTGGAGCCTGCTGAAGGTGTTTCAGGTGAAATCTTTCCGTTATATGTACTTTACTTGCCTTTATATAAAGAAACACGTCTTGGTTCCCGAAACAATTTGTCTTTATGCTTATGAGATTCTTGTCTTGAATTATTATGCAAGTAGTTACTTAAATATTTTTATAACTAACTTTATAGCATGAAGATGGTTTATGTATAAGTATTTGTCCATGTACTGCTGTGTTCTTTGATTTGTTTGTTTTACAGGTCAAAGGAGAAGAAGGGAACTCCAAGAAGGGTTTGGACCCTAAAGGCCTTATCGAACGTAGGACCTTAGGTACGTACCCTCAACATTAGAATTTGCTTACAGTAAAGATAATGGTTGTGTGTGTGTTTCTTTGAATAAGCAATTTTCAGTCTGGTAGATTCTTAACCCAAAGGACCCTAGGGGTACTTTCCCCTCAACCAGAATTGGTGACTCCACTGGGGAACAACACTCCTGTTGTTCCTAGTTTGGGTAGTCTTCAAGCCAATCAAGGCTCAGCCCCTCTGTTTGCTGGTTCTGACTGTCTGATCTGTTCTTGAACTCTAAGCTTTTCTAGTTTTTCAGTCTGTATTTTTTATTTTTCTTGAAAATCTTCAGATACGCTGTTTTTCTGGATTACAGAAGCGTATATACGCAAGTTGTACTAAGTGAACCCGCGTATACGCGATTTTCCTCAGTTACAGTTGCGTGTACACGCATTCTGCACATCACTGCAGGCGCGTATATTATATAATTTTCAAGATTTGTAAATTTTCTCTTTGCTGAATGTTTGTCTGGTGGTTTGGGTCAGTTTCAAGCAGTCATTTTACAGTAACAGTCCTCTGTTTAACAGGGGGCATCTTGTTCTGAACTCTCTCTAGTTATAAGGAGTATTAGTCTTTTTTCGTTGATTGCAAGCGTCATTGTTTTGTGACACACAAGATCTCTGGTTAAGAATCTTGACTGATCTGTGTTGGCAGAGTAGGAAGATTGGATTCAATATTTGTGTTCATTTTTTTTTGATGACCTTTCTGTTTGCTTAACGAAACTATTTTTGTGACCATTTGCTCCTTCGTTTCGGGAAAGTTGTTTGTTACCATTTTCTTGAAACTTGTCTTTTGATCTTTTGGACTTTCATTGCTGCTTTTGATTGTTATGAGCGATTTCAAACGCATTTATTTTTGTTGGGTTTTCATCATTTGAAAGGTGTCAATTCACAAAAGTGTTTGGTTGCCTGTTCATCAATCATTGGTGTCAGTATTTTTGAGAGCCTTCTTTGAAAAAGACTTCTTGGCTTCATTGAAAGAAAATCTTTTGAAAGTTTTGAGTTTCGTTTTCTTAGACTTGCTTTTCATTTGATTTCCTTTTTTGCGAAGTGAAAGTGCTTTGTGTTTATCTTAGAACTTGTTTTTATTGTTTGGAAAAAATGATTGGTAACACATCATCTTCTATCTAAGCATTTTAGTGGCAAGACAAATTTGATAAGGCAACAACTTTCCTTCTTTGTTTTTAGAGTAGTCGTTAAATCTTGCATCCACATATAGTTCTTGCATTAGGATAGATTTGCATCTCTTTTTTAGGCATATATAGTTTTGTTAGTTTTTGTGAGTGTGGAGTCTAAAAAGAAAAGGAAAATTTGTTTATATTAGAAGTACCTCTGAACCTCATAGAAATTGCTCTTCATCGAAAACAAAAAGTGCATGTGCATGTAGCTAAGTTTTATTAATTTCTTTTGCGTCCATAAAAACACCACAAGTTTCATCTCCATTACCTTGTGACTTAAAGAACAACCTAATAAAATCAAGCGCTAATTAAAATCCATTAGAACTTTTTGTTTTAGTCAGTTACACCAACAAGTTTAGGATTTTAGGGCCTTGGATTAGGCGAGTGGAGAGTTAACTCTCCAAGGCCACATAAAACGTCAAACATAAGAGTCTGAATAACGAGAGAAAATCCAATAGTGTTAGGAAGACCAGGAAAGCTCCGGATCTTGGAGTTAAGCACGAGGGTTTGTGAAGACAGGGAAGAGAGGTACCCCCTGTCCTAATTGTCCGAACTTACCTCACGACTGTTACGCCTGGCTTCTGCGACGAGTTGGTACCCATAGTTGCCTCTCCTAGGGATCTACACAGGTGGCTACGGAGGGGAATCCCGTGGCACCTGAGGTTGACGTTGTATCACTCTCGACAGTACTACTGGAGGGCACCCTTGGGAAGCTTGGGGGCTTGCACCGGCGTAGGCTGTTGTGAGGAGGTCAGCATAACTTCCTCTGATACCTTCGCTGATAGGACTGGGCCCTCATCATCCCAGACTATCTTCGGAAGGCCCCTTGATTCACTTTCTCGTATTTTGGTGTCCGGTCTTAATCACCCAGAGCGGAAATACTTGGAAGTTGTTTGACTGGCTGTCTCTTTAGGGACCTTATAGTGTGTGCTTTGTGCTCCTACTTGGCCTAGCTTTTACTTTTTTGAGTCTTTAGTTAGATCATAACAAAAAATTCAAAGTGGCTGACCGATCTCCAAGACGGTCTCGAAGACTTCGTGGTCTCTCGCCACCAAGTTTAGAGCCTTCTCCTAGAAGGCACAGAGGCAATACTACCGGTGGGGTCCGTCCCACGCCGGTTGACGCATCGGGGCTTGATCCTCCTCTCAGGGACATTAGCGGCCAAGCAAGGCCTGGCACTTCTGAGCAAGAGAATGACACTCCAGTCCTTTCTCGAGTTCGCTTTCAAGCGGAGAATAACGTAGAGGTAAAAGAATTTTCAGAGTCATTAGTGGCTCCAAATTCTCCACTACCATCTAGTCATCTAGACATATTGCAATACGTTGGGACTCCGTCACATAGACCATCAAGTCCAGGTTACGCTATGCGCTTACCATTCATGACCACTACTGGAAGCATGGCTTCTAGGAGTGCTAGGACTATGCAAACCCCTACATCGGTGCAAGGGGGAGGAACCATTTCCATCCCCTCCGCTTCCTTGTTCGGATATTTTGCTAGCACATCGTTAGTTGGGTCTACCTACATTCCGTCCACGAGTGGAAATGCCCAAACCAATGCTTTTGGTACTGGACTCTTCCCTTTTGGCACCCAATCACAGGGCATTCCATCGGTTCCGTTTCGTGCCGCTACGTCCATGATGGCCGGATCGGCTTCATTCCAGGGTTTTCCTTTCGGAAGTGGTCATATACCACATTCCAACCCGACGGTAGGATCCATGCTTTTTTCTTCTATAGGACAAATCAGCAATCCTTTCCAAGGTTGGAATAACCCCGGGGTTAGTAGCGCGGGAACTGGGAATTCGTTTAGCGGCCAACAAGGGAATAGGCCGTACTCCACGGTTAGCATGTTTCAAAGTATTCCTCCCCTTTCTTCGACTTGGGACCCATATCAGGGGTTATCAACTCCTTACCATTCTTTAGGAGGAAACTTTGCGGGTTATGGAGGTTATACGGCAGGAGTTGGTCAAACTCCGAATTTTGCTGGACCACAAGGCTTGCCTTTTGGTTCAGCCGGTTCTACTGGTCACTTCGGGCAGCCTGGTGCCTCCCAAATTCCAGGACAAACTTTTCAGAGCTTAGGGAGTTCTGCCCAGTCTGGGTGGAATCCCCTAGGTCCTCCTAGGCTTCCATTTCTGGCAACGTTAAACTTGCCAGATCTCACTAAGTTAACAAATGACCCAATCAGGTATAATCCGGCCTGGCCTCCGGTCCCAACCAAACTCCCTTCGGACATTCCAAAATTCGAAGGGAAGAGTGGTGAGGACCCGGGCGACCACGTAACCACATTCCATCTGTGGTGCTCATCCAACTCCCTCATCGATGATTCGATTAGGTTGAGACTCTTTCAGCGCACCTTGACTGGTAATGCGGCCAAGTGGTATATAGAGTTGCCAGGGGGCAGCTTCACATCCTTCGCCGACTTACCCAATATCTTCTTAAATCACTTTCAGTTGCCTGTCGACTATGACGCCAGCACTAAACTTCTGGCCACCTTTCGTTAGGATAAGGCTACTCACATTTCCGATCACATTCAGGAATGGAGACGGAGAAAGAGGCTCATTAAAGCCGAAGTTCCTCCGGAATACCGTCTCGAGTGGTTTTTGAAGTCGTTACAACCCGAGATCTCCAAGGATGTCTCCATGTCTGGGGTCTATTCCGAGGAGCAAGCCATTTTTAGGGCCCAACAATTAGAATTGATCTACTCTCAGTCTGGGATCCTACAAAAGTACTTGCCAGATGCTCCTGGATCTAAGGTTGATTTCGCTAAGCCGAAGCCAGGTCCGCACGCGGATGGTATCGTTGGGTCAGTAGACACATCTACAGTGAACTTGTTGAATCAATTGCAGCAGTTGTCTTTGCAAACGACTTCTAATAACCAAGTCACATTGTCTAATCCTCCCACTTCCCAAACTTCTTCAATTAATGCCATCCAATCTGATAACCCCAAAGGAAATCAAAGTTCCAATGGGAAAAAGAAAGGACGTGGGAAGAAGAAGAACTCTGATGGGAAGCCCGATGCAAATAAATCTGGCAACAACGCTGGTGGTGGTAAAGGTGAGTCGAGAAAGAAAGTTAAGTTTCCTTGCATGTTATGCAGTGGAGACCATCTAACTCATCTATTCCCTAGGATTGAAGACGCTCAGCGCTTGTTAGGACAGCAAGGGACTTCTAGTTCGCAAGCTGTGTTAACTAACCCGTTTCCCCAAGGGTAGCAACTTCTTGCTGGCGCAAGTTCGAACCCTGGGACCTCCTCAGGGGGCAACCAGGAAGGGGAAAAAGCATCAAATGTTTTTATGATGGGTTCAAATGTCCATGTGACTACTCGGTCACGTGATTATGGTGAATCAGAAAAATCTAAGGATAAAACTGTTCCCAGAGGTACTGACCTTCATATTGAGCGACCCCCTGTTGAGGCTATACCTCGGATACCGAAAGGTTCCGCCAAACGCGCGACGATTAACCCTAATGCTAGGGCCGCCCAGAATTACTCCATTGTGGAGGATCTGGCTCAAAGCCCGTGTGCTATGTCCGCTTTAGAGGTTCTCCAGTCGTGTCCGGCTCAGAGAAGTGCTTTACTCTCCGCAATTGGAGCAGTTGATCCGACTAATTCTTTAGTGCTCACTTTTGACATGTTAAATGTCAAAAAGCGACTCCCTCATCATATGGCTTTTCAGATAAAGTCTACATACTGGAAAATCAATATTTTTCACACCGTTATAGATGAAGGAGCTTCCACATGTGTCATGTCGATGTCATGTTGGAAGGCTATTGGCTCACCTTCGGCTGTTCCTTCACCAACCGTCTTAACTGCATTTGATGGTCATTCTCACAAGCCGCATGTGATTATCCCGGCCTTTCCTATATGTGTTGGAGGGAAGGTCGTTAATATCGAAGTTGAAGTCATAGATGCTAACCTAGACTATAATCTCATATTAGGAAGGAACTGGGTATACGAAATGGAAGCCGTCGTATCGACTTTGTTTCGTGTCATTTTCTTTCCTCATGAGGGGAAAATCGTTAAGGTTGATCAACTGGACTATTCCCCAATCAATCCTCAAGCAAGCTCTGACTCTACTGTTCCTTTGGTGGATAACCCTCGCCCGCCGACTGAGAATTTAGGAGTAGGGATGTATTCCTCATTGATGGGTACGTTTGATCTTCCCTCTCCTTTTGCAAAAATCAATGCTATTTCATCATCCAAGGAGTCTCCTCGAGAAGAGTTCTTCCGAACTCATTATTTTTCCGACCCTTGGACCTTGCCTTCACCTACTACCACATTAGTTGAAGGACAAGTAAATGGAATGGCGTTTCCTATATCTTCAGCTGAGCTTAGATATCAGTCTATCGTAGACTCTGCAGATAACCACTCCACTCCTTTTTCTGAAGAAGAGTTGGATGGTCATGTGGCCCCAGCCTGGAGCCTAGACTCTATCTCTACCTTGGATTGCTTGGATTCAATTTTACCTTCTGAAGAAGCAATCCTTGAAGCAATGATGTGTATAGATCAACCGTGGGAAGACTTACACCATCGTTCTTACTTTCTTCCTCCTTTGCAGGAAGTGGAATCTAGGTTTTCCGAGCTCTGTACTAGTGATGTTGATATGGTGTCGAACCCTTTGGCTCCAGCACACATTCGCGCCGAAGGTAATATGTCAGTAATTTCAAAAACGATACCCATCAACATCTCTAGGGACCCTAACATCATTGAGAATATCTTCATCGGGATCGAGTGTTCCCCTGAAGAAATTCAAATCTACACCGACCTCTTTAAGGAATATCGTGACGTATTTGCTTGGTCTTATAAATGCCTGGCATTGATCCTTCTATAGTTCAATATGAGATCAAGACTTATGAAAACGCGAAACCTGTTCGTCAAAGACTTCGTCCGGTTAACCCTAGGAAAGCAGCAGCTATCAAAGCTGAAGTCCAGAAGCTGCTAAAGGCGGGTTTTATATACCATGTTCCTCTTACCGATTGGGTTTCTAATCCAGTCCCCGTAGATAAAAAGCAAGGAACAATCCGTGTATGCATCGATTTTAGGGATCTAAATAAGGCTTGTCCAAAAGACAATTACCCCACGCCATTTATTGATCAAATTATTGATGAGTGTGTGGGTAACGAGATTTTCTCCTTCATGGATGGTTTTTCAGGTTATAATCAAATCTCTATCCGTCCTAGGATAAGCATAAGACAACCTTCATATGTCCCTGGGGTACCTTTGCATATCGAAAGATGCCTTTTGGTCTTAAAAATGCTGGAGCCACGTTTCAGCAGGCCATGTCATACACTTTCCACGACATCAAACATGTCATCGAGGCATAGTTAGATGATCTCGCTGCTCGTTCTCGAAAGAGAACATATCACCCTAGTCATCTTCGATTAGTCTTTGAGAGATGTCGTTTTTATAAAATCCGGTTGAATCCCAACAAGTGTGTTTTCGCAGTTACGTCCGGTCGACTGTTAGGGTTTATTGTGTCCAATGAAGGGATTCAGGTTGATCCCTTCAAGGTTGAGGCAATAATTCAGTTGCCTCCCCCGTCTTCACTTCGGCAACTTCAAAGTCTTCAAGGGAAGGCTAACTTCTTAAGATGGTTTATAGAAAATTACGCCGAGATCACTAAAGTGTTCATGCGTCTACTATGGAAAGGAGTCCCATTTATATGGGATGACTTTGCGCAGCGGTCGTTTGATGCTTTAAAATAAGCATTAGTCTCTGCCCCGCTTTTGAGTCCACCGGATTATGGTAGAGACTTCCTTTTATATCTCGTTGCAGCAGAATCAACCATTGGTATGGTTCTAGTTCATGAGGACGATGCTCTCGCCGAGCACGTCATTTATTATTTGAGCCGAGGCTTAATAGGCCCTGAGCTTCGCTATTCTCCGGTTGAGAAGTTGGCCTTGGCAGCTGTCCTTGCTGTCCAACAGCTCCATCATTATATTTTGCTACGTAAAACTTTTGTCTTAGCGGCAGTCAATCCATTTCAATTTTTCCTCAGTAGGCGAGTGATTGGGGGCAAATATAATAGATGGATAGTCATCTTGCAAGAATTCGATCTCGAGTTCTTGTCTGCCAAATCTAAGAAATCCATGGTTTTTGCGGAACTTATCTCGGAGCTACCTTGTGGGAATGATATTGTTTATGAGGAAAGTTTGCCCGACGAACATATATTCCTCATCTCTGCACAAGACCCTTGGTATGGAGATATCATTGTTTATCTCCAGACTTCGAAGTGCCCCTCTACTTTCTCCAAGGATGAACGTCGCAAATTACGTCACCTGGCGAAAAACTATGTTATTTTTGGTGACACATTATATCGTCGAGGGGTTGACTCAATCCTCCGGCATTGTTTAACCTTAGAGGAAGCAGAGTCCATGCTCAATGATTGCCACAGTGGAGCTTGTGGTGGTCATCTATCAGGGCTTGCTACAGCCCAATGCATCTTACGTGCCGGCTATTTTTGGCCTTCACTTTTTAAGGACTGTGTGGAAGCAGTCAAACGCTGCCACCCATGTCAAATTTTTACTCACAAGATGCATGCGCATCCAGCTCCTCTTTTCCCCGTTGTCACTGTCGGTCCCTTTACTAAGTGGGGCATTGACTTTACGACTTGTAATCCGCCTTCAGCGGCGAATCACAAGTACATTATCGTGGCTATAGACTACTTCACGAAGTGGGCTGAGGCCATGCCTACTTATAAGAATGATAGTGACACGGCAGCTTTGTTTCTTTTCAATCATATCATCTCAAGATTCGGTATCCCAAGGGAGATTTTCACTGACCATGGCAGTCATTTCCAGAATGAATTGATGTCCGAATTGGCTCGTAAATTAGGCTTCCGTCAGGAGCATTCGTCCCCTTATTATCCTAAGGCCACTGGGAAGGTCGAGGCAGTTAATGAAACTCTTAAGATGATACTCCAACGGACAATCGATAATAATCGGTCCAATTGGCACATTATGTTGTATCTGGCTCTATGGGCATACCGAACCTCCATCAAAACGGCTACTAGTTTTACACCTTTTCAGTTGGTTTATGGGATGGAATCCATCTTCCCGGTCGAATGCGAAATTCCATCTCTTAAGTTGGTTGTTGAACTCCTTCCAAAGACCTCAAGTCTGGAAGAGTGCCTAGTTCACTTGGAACATCTCGATGAGTAGCATCGAGACGCCGCCACGATGAATGAGGCTCATAAGAAAAGGGTTAAAACGCAGTATGATAAGTCTGTCCATCCTCGAGTCTTTGCTGAAGGTGACCTTGTCTTGGTCTACGACCAAGATAAAGACACCTTGGGGGCAGGAAAATTTAGGCCTATGTGGTATGGTCCTTTCATTGTTAAACGAGTTTTAGAAAAAGGGTCCTATGAGTTAATTGACTTTGAAGGGAACAAGATGGCGGAGCCCCGAAATGGGCTCTACCTAAAGAAGTACTTTGCTTAGTTCGGGCTGGGCAATGACTTCTTTGTGCTTTATGTATATATTTATACATATATCTTCGAGCGTTTTCTGATATCAGTGCTTTTTGGTTTGCTGTGGCAGGTGCTGATGGATGACTTGGTCTATTTTGGGTTCGCCGATGGTGCTAGTCGACACACTAGGAATCTTGCTTCCGCAGCTTGGGTACTTTATTATCCAACTGGTCAATTGATGATATCGAGAGGCGTGTGTATCGGTCCTGATTCAAAAAATATGGCCGAGTATACAGCTGTTATCAATTTATTATTCGAGGCAATCTCTTATGGGATCGACTCGTTGGTAGTATATCTGTATTCTCAATTGATAGTGTCTCAATTAAATAACATTTATCGCGTTAGGGATCCATTATTATATCGCCAATATTTAAGGGTGAGGTTGTTGCAAAGATCATTTATTTACATTAATTATTTGTACATTCCAAGATCTCAAAATTGGTTAGCTGATTCTATCGCTAATCAAGCATTAGACTGGCATATCAATCATTCATCATCATAATATCATGCATCAAAAAGTCAAACTGTATATATATATATATATATATATATATATATATATATATATATATATATATATATATATATATATATATATATATATATATATATCATAAAGCGCCTCGAGTGTACATATGTGTGTCCAAATGCCCATAATCATGTCAGGCATATCTAACGCCTCGGGTCAGGATGAGCATCTAAGTATGTCACTATGGCATTGGCCACGCGCCGAAAGACGCGAACCCAGTCACGTGGCATGCCAACCACATGACGCTGCATATCCGGAGGAAGGTCCTCTATCTCGGCCATCGGTACTCGGCAGCTCAGTCTCGCCAAGTGTAGCTGGACGTTGTTGAGGGTCCGTTCCGTATCGGCAACCACCTCTTCGGCTCCTCGGCCACGCCGTCCATGCCGCGGGAATCCATCTGGTCGTACAGGCCCAATGTCTGGAACATGATCATCATATTAGTCATTTGAGTCTCACCAAAAATATTTTTCAAAATTTATCATTATATTTGAAAAATCCAAAAAAAAAATCATAAAATCATAAAAAATTCTTACCAATCTCGCCCCATGCTGCATCCGGTGGTAACACTAGATCAGGATCTCCTTGGAAATCCAGCCCAGCATAGGGGTAGTCATCCACGGCGATGATCTGCTGCTCCCACCAGGCGAAAAAGTCATCGTCAAATGCATTCCTTGGGACTTCCCCACCCCCCAGACGTTTCATCAAGTCAGCCCACCGGCCCATGCGTGGATCACGTGGACTACTGATGGCAACTGCTACCCTAGGGCGGAGTGCGGGAATCTTCTCGAAGAAGAAAGTGCACAAGATGGTTCCGAACCCAAAGTTCTTGGTCTGTCCCCTCCTGATAGAAGTGAGTTGTTCCTTCATGTTGGCAAGAAGAGGAGTACACCAGTCAAACACAGTAGTGAGACAGTCCACTGCCACGCTCATGGTTACCTGTGATGCCTGATGTAGTGAGGATGATCCGTTCACTCGAGCTATGGTGAAAAAGATTATCCTGAGTGACAAACTCGTCACATGTGGGATAGAGATCTGGCTCCCGACCTTCCGATGACCCGGGCAGTAAATCTGTACATAGTCATCTACACTGAGGCTATTCCGTGTCCTGCCCCGGGAATGTACTACCTCTCCCCTTCGGGAAAGGCCCGTGATAAAATATATGTCTTCCACTTCTATCCTGAGTGGCATCTGATCAATCACAAATGCTTCCTCATCGACATCCCAATAATCAATGAGCCTCTCGAGCAGACGCGTGTTCGCTTTCAGTTTTGGCAATTTGAAGAATTTAAGCAACCCGCATCCCCATAGGGCATCTAATGCCTCATCATTGCCCATAACTTCATTATCCACGGCTGAGTGCTCTCTTTCACGCCATGTGAGAGTCATCCTGGAAGAAAAAATCATTTTCATCCGTTAGTTTTGTGTATAAAATTAGTTTGCTGCTCACACGCAGGTTCCTATATACACAGTCGCGTGTAGGGCCGTCGTATACGCGAGTTCAATATTGCCAACCCGCGTGTACGCCGCGAAGAATTTTTTTGCAAAAATCCAACGGTAAAACATCAACTAAAATTCCTAAAAACTATCACAATTGATTGCAAGACAAGTTTAAGGCTTACCTGGAAGTTTTCGGCAAGTTTGAACGGTTGAATTGATCACAGGGAAGTTTGCTCCTTTTGCTCCACAATTTTTGCTCTCCAAGTCAAATGGTGAAAATGGTGAGTCAAAAATGCCTTTTATAAGTTTTGAAAATGCAAAATTTTTTCAAAATTTTATTTTGTTTGGCCTCATGTGACTTTTAACTTGGGAGCTTGGAATGCCGAGTTTGGTTTGTTTTCAGGACATTTTGGACATTTTTCGACAGTTCGAGACGGTTCCATGACCGTTGACCCGTCATGGCAGGTATCGTGTTTTTACTGGCATATAGGTTAGGGACACCATTTTTCCGTTGCATTATGCATACTAGCCTCCATATGGCCGATACATCTGCCGTAGGGTCCACCCCATCGTGGTGGAAATGCCTTGGTCCCCGAAACAATCTTTCTTTATGCTTATGAGATTCTTGTCTTGAATTCTTATGCAAGTAGTTACTTAAAGATTTTTATAACTAACTTTATAGCATGAAGATGGTTTCTGTATAAGTATTTGTCCATGTACTGCTGTGTTCTTTGATTTGCTTGTTTTACAGGTCAAAGGAGAAGAAGGGAACTCCAAGAAGGGTTTGGACCCTAAAGGCCTTCTCGAACGTAGGACCTTAGGTGCATACCCTCAACATTAGAATTTGCTTACAGTAAAGATAATGGTTGTGTGTGTGTTTCTTTGAATAAGCAATTTTCAGTCTGGTAGAGTCTTAACCCAAAGGACCCTAGGGGTACTTTCCCCTCAACCAATGGGCTCATTTTGTCTCCTAACTTATCTTAATCCACCATTCTCATTAGTTTATTGCATTTTTTTTATTATATTTATGCTAATAGAGTGAGTTGGGTTGGTCATTATGCCTTGAAGTCTAATGTGTGATTAATGAAGATTTTTGGTCAATTTTGGAGAAAAAGTCAAAGATTTAATGAACATTTGGCAACAAATATTTGAAGAAGACAAGGGAGAGGATTTATAGGAGGGTGTCCCCCTCATTTATGACTCCCTACTTCAAATTATCCTTCAGAAAGCTCAGAGCATAAGCAGCCACATCAATGCACCAATGAGAAAGCCGAGCAAGTGAAGGATAAATGTTGTCTATCTCAAGTTTTGGGAGCCAAACCTCCCTGATTTTAAGGGAGATGTTGGGAGCTCTAGTTGTATAAGTAGATAGGCCTAGGGCCTCATTAGTTTGTTGGATTTTAGTCAAAAATTTTCACTTTTGTTGCGTCTTTGCTCTACTCAACTTCGAGCTTACTTTTGTTGATAGTTTTATGTAATCCTATTATTTTTTGATAATGAAGATGAGATTGTTTATGAGCTAGCATTGAGTTACCTCATAGGGATGAAGCTCTTGGGTTAGTGCACAAACCAGGCAGCCAAGAACCTCTTGTTCTGTATTTATATGCTTTGTTTCAATTTATGAATGAGTTGTTGATAGATAGATTTATTTCTTAGTTAAGAATAGGATGCTTTTGGTAATTTAAAAGGTTGTTTCCATTTCAGTTTGTTGTAGTAGGTTGAGTAGTGATAGAGGAAGATAAAAAAAGGCCAGCAACATAGCCTTGGCCTCCTTTCTCCCCTTTGGGACCATGAACTGAGGCCAAGACCCTCCTGCTGCCACAAAAAAAACACAGATTTTCCTTTGCCATAGGATTTCTAGTGTTGCAACTTGTTAGAAGGTTAACGATTTTTCCGTAGGTCTATTTTACCATGCTCATTTCTATATATACAATAAATTTCCTTCCATTCTTTATTTCCATATAGCATTGTTCAGCATTTACTTTCCTAGGTCAGAATTTAGACTAGCTTGATAAATAGTTCTGTTTTTTTAGTGTAGCTAGTTTCTTTACTTGATTAGTCTCGATGTTCGATTTTTAGTTCTCTTGTAGTGCATCTCTACTCACAATAATTAAACCAGTCATCCATCATCATCTCTGATCTATGTTCCACAGGTCATCCAAAGTCCCTCACAAATCTGCCTTAATTTTCTACACTTTTCTCATGAACTTTCCTCTCTTTCCTTGAACAATTCCAACCATATTTCTCTTCCCTAATCCTCCTCGACGAACCTTAGACACCTTAACACATCCTCCTAGCCATCAGCTACCCTTTCCACCCATTTTTCCACCTTCAAAACCTCTAAAACAGCTCTCGACATCCTCTTGTAGACCTCTTATAGATCCCCTGCAGCCTCTTGTAGAAACTCTTGTAGGTGTTTCTTTGAAGTCTAATTGCATGAAAAGCCTCCAGAAGGCCACCTGGGACCTCCTAGGATCCCTCCACACCTTCCTACACCTCTGAAAACTCCAAAGTCACCCTCCATCGTGACCTAATAACTGCCACATTCATAAACAAATAAATTACATGCATGACAATTTCACCTAAAAATACATAAAAACCCAAAAATATCTTTTTTTCTCATTTCCTTGTAGAAATAGCTCAAGTAGATGTTGTTTACTTCATATGTAGGTAATGGCATTAATTTTATGGTGTTTCATCTATCTTTCTGCAAAATTAAGATTAGCTGGTTAATTAGGGTTTGCTAGGTTTACTTCACCTTTCAGTCTTCTTTCACTTTCTGCAAGTAGAGTAGCCTCTGTAGGTTGAGCTTTCCTTTCTTTCATCACATATAAAGCTTATTCTCTAATTCATAGAAGTTGGCTTGAGCTCCTAGTGATCTTGCGTCAGCTGACGAAGTGATAGCCTATAGTAAGAACTAGTACTTCTGCATACAGCACTGTCGCTTCCAAGTTTGTTACGAACTGCGAGGTTGATAAAAGTAAAGTAGGAAGCCCAAGAGTTGCAAAATTATTGCTGCAATACTAGTGCTCACCACTTTTTAGCATCATTGCTGGGGAAGCGTCAGAGTATTTTGTAATTACTGCTTTTCTTCTATTTTCCACTGCAACATTATGCTAAGTAGTTTATTTCAGCAAAAAAAGAGTAGTTGTTTCTTTTAATTTCTGCATTTTCTTGCTTTCAATTCAATTTTGCAATTTCCTTTCCAACAAAAGTAGATTAGCCATTTCCTTGCTTTCATTTCAATTCTTCAGTTTCCATTCCAACAAAAGTAGATTAGCCATTTCCTTGCTTTCATTTCAATTATGCAATTTACATTCCAGTAAAATTAGATTAGCCATTTCCTTGATTTCCTTTCAATTCTGCAATTTCCATTTCAACAAAAGTAGATTAGTCATTTCCTTGCTTTCCTTTTTGCATCTCATTTTATTTCCTTTTCAGTTTTTCAATTTCATTTCAGTTAGTTGCAATTTGTTTGTTCAATCAATTTCAGTTTTGCAGGTACAAGAAGAAAAACAAAAATCAACCAAAATATTTATTTTCATGCCTCGTAGAAATAGAGATAATTCAGGAAAATGTTTGCCCAACACCCCCACTAGTTCACACATCCAACCTTCTCTCTTCTTCAGTAGCTGTAATTAAGAAAAACCCTTAGGTAACAACTAAGACATATTTGAAGAAACTATAGGGGAAGAAGAAGAAGAAAACATTCCTTTGGAGCCAATGGCTGAAAACTAAAATGTTGGGAGGAGTACTTTTTCTTCCAATTCATCCATTAAAGCTGAAATTGGAAGCATGCTAGAAGACCTCAAGAGTGAGATGTTGTAGATTCTTGCCATGAAAATGGATGTCTTACATATCAAAAGGAAAGAAGAGGAAGCAGAGAGGGCTTTGGCCTTTTTTTTCCCTAGATGCACCAGGAGGCATCCTAGGAATGAATGCCCATTGAACTCTATAAGGGTTTGTTCAGTCTGCAAACAAGATCATTCTACAGATAAGTGCCCTTCATTGCCTGGACTTAAATCTGTATACCAAGGGGCCACAGGAGTCACTAAATAGATCTATTACATCAACCAAAGGGGGCCACATGGACCTAGACCATACCAGCATGGGATGCAAGGGACATCTCAGGCATACTACAACCCCAACCAAGTCACATCCATACCTTCTTGGGGCCCCCCTACTTCTCCTTCCTGGTCCACACCTCCTCCTTGGTCATTCACATCTCCATATCATGCCCAACTAGCCACCCATTCATTTCAACCCTATGCTCAGCCGCAACTTCAGTGGAATGCATCTCATCAGGGGTGGAGGCCCTAATACATCTCTCTTCCCGCTCTTCTGCCTCCACCACCTACCCAATCACAACCCCATCCACATCCATCTCAAATATACACTCCCACTCAACTACTCGTACCACCATTTCCAACCCTACACATTGAAGTAGCTCAACCCAATTACAATGCTGAGGTACAACACTTCCAACACAACTCCTCTTGAGCTCAATGATATTCACCATAGCTCAAGAAGAGTATTGCAAAAAAGAGATTATATTGATATCGTTGAAGGACCACATCCAATAGAATAATATTCAAAAGAGAAGATCAAAGAACCATGGATTGAACTTAATGAAGAGAAGACATCAAAATCAAAGATCGAGAGAGCTCCCTCATGGTTACCATGAAATCCTCCATACGTTCAAGAGAAAAATTAGCAAAAAGAGGAAGATATGAAGGTCATGGTAAAAGAAGACATGAAGAATGATCCATATCAATAGAAGGGCCAAGGACATCACAACTATATTGAGATATGGTTCCAAAAAGTCACTAAGTTACAGCATCACTCTTCCTCAACTATGCTTGATCCCTTCAAAGTCAAATCATTTGGTCTCTGAAATCCGCATATATGTCAAAGCATACATTTCTAGCCTCCAAATCATTTTGTCTATCATCTCGATGTGCACATGGCTCCATTGAAAGTATTCTTATACTTGAAAATGATTTTTTTTCAAGTAGGGTAGGGTAGAGAGAAAAAAGAAAAAATGAAAAATAAGAGAGAAAAAAAAATCTAAGGTGAAAACCTCCTTGGAGGTGCCTCAGATTGGCTCATTGATTGAAAACCTCCATGAAGCGGTCAATGGGTTAGAAAGAAAAAAAAGAGGAAAAAGGATAAGATCCCTGGGTGAAGACCTCCACTGGAGGCGCCCAAGGTAGGCAATTAAGGTGAAAACTTCTCTGAGGCACCCTGGTTGTTTTCAAGAAAAAAAAAATGAATTTCCAGTTGTATTGCAGGTGCAGGAGGACTATAGGAAGAAACAATAGGTGCTAAGGGAGCTCTGAAACCAATAAAATCACCTATCCTACCTTCCCTCACCTTTATCCATGATTCTTGACATTCTTTTCACCTCACTATGCTTCTTTTTCAAAAATTGTGTTTTCTACAGGAGGCCATGTGTTTTCTATAGGAGGCTCCTATAGAAATTACAGAGAGCTAGAAATGGATTTTAAAGGCAATTTGGGGAACAGGGAAGATTCAAATGAGATTTATAAATCCTCCTGTAGTCTTCAAACCTCTCTTGCATCATTTTCAAGCCTGCATCACACCCCAAGCTCATTTTTCTTATTGTCCAAAAAACTGCAGGATGCTCTGATACAAAAATACATAGAGCAGAAATTTGTTCTTTCCCTAACTTGAAAACCGTGCATCCATTTAAAAACATATTTCATGGAGGGTTACATATGGATGATGGTAACATGCTCAAGCAATTTTAGAAAATTCCATTGCATGGTTACCAAGAAATTGGCCTCCATCACCTTCATCCATTTTTTTGTTTTGTCAATATTCGTGCATCCATTTAAAAAATTGTTTCATGGGGAGATGCATATGGATGATGGTAACATTCCCAAGCAATTTCAGCCAATTCCAGTGCATGGTTGCCAAGAAATTGGCCTCCATCACCTTTAGCCATTTTCAGTTTTTGTCGAAATCCATGCATCTATTGACCAAACTTTTTCTATGGGAGGTGCATAAGGATGCTGGAAACATGCTCAAAACATTTCTAGTCAATCCAGTCTACCATTTGGGAGATATGGACAAAACAAGTCACTGTCCCATTAAAATCAAGCCACGTCAGCAAAATAGGTGCAGCCATAGAATTGAAGGGGACACTTGAAGCCAGATCGAGCCAGAGGTTACCTACACAAAGTAAACAGGACGCACATCAGGGAGTAGAAAACATATAGTAGAGGAGATACAGACATTCAGCAACAAAGGAACCAAAATGCACCACAACACGTGCATTCGATTTGCAAGTAAGTGACTAACCCTCTCCTTTTTTGCATCTGTGTAATTAGAAAATATGCATTAGTGAATGAGATGGTTAGGGTTGAATGAGAAGAGGTGATCAGTTAACTGGCCACCCTCATTTACTTGATTGTGCTCATCTAGAGATGCCACCACACGTGTGCCTAGTCAACTCACAGAAAATCCAAAGGTAGTGGAGGTTATACAAACTCTGATGAACTCTGATGCAATGATGGGAAGCGATTGTGGGGAAGATTCATGAAGAGATATGATGACAGAGCAGTGGGGACCAATGGTCTGAATTAGGCAACGTACCTTTTTGCCACCTCACCCCATAACTAGAAATATCTCAAAGAAGACATAAGTATTCTCCTCGAAACTCCTTCACCACCCTTTCTTCCATTTTGCCCTCATCCACTTAGCTGCAGCAAGCTCTATACCACCTTCATAGCCTCAAAAACATCATTCTCTATCGATTTCAGCCATATTTCTTCTATCGGCTTTCTAAAGAAGCAATAACAGGTTCTAGAAGAGCACCTACAGCCAGTTCTACAGGAGAGATAGTAAGCAGTTTTTAAGGAGAAAACACAGGGTTTTTGGTCGAATTCCGATTTGAAGAGGCATGTTCTGTACATACCCAGCTTGAATATTAATATGTGCAAGAAATGATACAATTTTGAGGAGGAATTGAGCCAGTAGAAGGGAAGGAATTCCATAAAAAAAATTCAGCCTGTTTAAAAAAAAACACAGTTTTTCTCTGTTTACCTACTCCTTCAAAATTCTTTTCTCCATCTCTATTTATGGTATTCAAAAGGGGTATAAGAAAAATGACAAGGGGATTCATGAGGAAGAAGCTCACAAATTCAGTTAGGATCCATGAACATCCCGAAGTAGTAGAAATTTTTACCAGAGAAAATTGGATGCCATTCTTAGAAAAGTTTCGAGGGTATGATGAAGAAGTGGTTGAGGAGTTTGCCCTTTCTTTAGTCCCTCACTCAAGGACCCATGCCACTACTACTTTCAGAGGTCTCTCCTAAGAAATCACCCTAGAATTTATCAGTAGGGTTACCACCCTCCTTCTTGGATTACCTTGGAGCAAAGATGAAAATAAAATGGGACAGTATGCCAAGAAAACCTTCTTCCAGAACAATGAACATCCTGTTGAAGACAAAAATGGCATTAGGAGGACAAGCACACCTTACCCTTGGGATGATGTTAGTTACTAGATTATGAAATATATTTCCTATGAGGGCAGGTATAGCATAGTTTATGGCTACCATTTTAGACTCCTCCATGAGCTGAGATATGTCATGGACATTCCAACACCCTAGAAACTCAACGTCTCCTGTTTTCTCCCGTAGTCCCTTATAGATTCCAACATTAAGTTGAAGGCAGGGGTCCAGATCAATTGGCTTACCATGGGTTGATTAAACTATTAGTGGAAGAAGCCCTCCACACCTTCACAAGCCCCATAGCATGGGACATTTTTAGAAACATGACAAAAGAAGATGATATAAAGGTTCTCACATATGATCACAATCCTTTTGATAGTGAGGGGGAAGAGTAGCAAGGGGAAGAAGCGAAGGAAACTGAGGAACAAATAAAGGAGGAAGACACAAAAACAAAGAAGGAAGAAACCAAAATAGAGCAAGAGGAAACAAAACCATCAGAGATAGAGAAAACAAAAAGAAAGGAACAAGGGGCAGAAAAGACAGAAGTGTCTCCTGAGACCCTAGAAAGGGAGGCAACAGCTACTCTTATTGCCCTAAGCACCCCTGTGAAACCCAAACAAAAGAGGAAGAGGTGAACATCAATGTACTTTAGGGCTCGAAAAAGCACAAGAATATAAACTAGAAAAACATAGCCATCTTCAATAGTGCCTATTGTAATTGAAGATTCACCCACTGGAAAAGGGGAAGAATCTCCCTCTAAAACCCACATCACATCTAAAAGAGGAAGTCCTAGATCTTCCACCTAGAAGGAAAGAGCGCAACTACAGGACTAAAAAATAACTCTATAGGAAGCACAAAATTTTCTACAAGAGACCCTAACTAAGCTACAATAGACCAAAAAACTGGAGGAAAAGGTAGAGGAACAACCAAATGGAAAGGAGGAAACAATAGAGATTCAAGAACCTGACCCCCAACCTAGTTTGGGCTCTTACTACAATCTTCTTGAGGGGAGAAAAATCATTCCACAGAAATTTGCAGTCCCACTTTTCTCTAACCTGGAGAAAGAAAGAATAAGGAGCCATAAATGGGTGCAAATTGCCAAATCCAAGGGGGTAGAGGATATTGGCCACATGGTGAACTAGCTTAGAGAGATGGGCAGGGAATTAAGTGATGTAAGACATAGAGAGGCAATCAGAAGAACTCACTTGGAAATAAAAAATGAGTTGCTAAGAAGACAACTGCAAGAAATGGAGACACAATTGGCATACATGGCCAGCTAGTCTATGGAGGAACTATAGTGCAAAACACCAGCAAAATCATATGGAGTATACCTCAAAGGCCAATGGCTGCAGTTTCAGATCAAGACTTTGGCACAAAGAGGCACCATGCCTTTCCAATATTATAAACAGTTTATAGACCTATGTGAGCAAATTTTAGCAGAAGACAAGGCAAGGATAGCAGAGTTCTATTTGCATAGCATGGCCCTCACCAATATGAACCTATGGGACCCCAATGCTAGGCTAGGGGACTTGAAACTAATGGCCATGGCATCATGGATGAATCATGAGGAGAAAAGGGCAAGAGAAATAAAAAAGTTGATGGCAAAAGAGAAAAATAAACCCTTAATTATCAGAGTTGAGCCATCAGACCCCATGGCTCTCATCTGTGTCCACTAGCTACTTGCAAATAATCCTCAAAGTGACCCTAAGTATATCACTGAGTAGGCTTAGGCCATTGCACATTTTGAGGACATGGAAAGATTAGTTGGGGAAGACTGTATTCATGCTTGTATGAGGTGGAACACTCTCCTACACAGTCTGCAAATCACGGAGTATCACTCCCGAACAAGGATGAAAGAAGCATTAAGGAGAATACCACTGTACACGTGCTCTATACAAAGTCTGAAGGCCAATCGGATTGGCCTCAAATTGAGTCCCCCACTTCAACTAGGCCTACTGGAAGGTGGAAAAGAGGAAGAAGAACAACAACAGTGGGAAGAAGTGGACAAAAAGGCAGGATTCCATGACAATGAAGAAGACCTCACATTAGAAGCATGGGATGTTAGGGAGGCCGGGTACCTCCATTTGTACCCCATATTATCCCCCCTAGGTATATTACATTCCACCCACCTTAACATGTTTCGTCCCTGAAACATGGGAAGAACACAAATAATAATATCTACTCAAAAGAGTAGTCCACTGGTACCATTCACGTGCATCTAGCCATCCAAGAGAAAGGTGAACCCTCAATATCATTGGTGCCTCACTTGCTTGAGATGGAAGTTGACCTTGACAGCTCTTCTTTGTTGATGTGTAGTAGGTGGATCTTCGCTCCTCTCTATATGTCATGCGGGTGTTGTCCTTTTGGCTAATTGGTTGCCATCTTGTTGGTTGTTTTCTTGCGGGGTGATGTGGGTGATGATATGTTAAAGTTTTAACCCACGGTGTCCTTTTATTTAATTCACCCCTTACCAGAGCCTGACTATTATCTGGTGCATGTTGTGGTGCCTGCTATGGTGTCTTATCTTTCAATATTACTTCAACCACTGAGCCCTCATCTGATGTATCAGCACCTGTAACTTTTTCTACTTCAGCCTCTCTTTGTGTTTGATTGTCGATCATCAAAGGCTCATCATCTAATATGTCAGTGTCTGGAACATCTTCTGCTTCAACCTCCATGGAATCTACCTGTTTATTGATGGAAATATCCTATAATGTAATTTTCTTCTTTTTATACCAGAGCTTCAGGAATTTCTTCTACACATTAATATTTATAGTACCCACTGATTCCATCCAAGGGTATCCCAAAACAACATCCTCATTAGCCATATCTGAAGCATAAAAATCAGAATGTAATACATACTTGTCCATAGAAATCTTCAAATCTCTATAAACTTGCTCCTGCTCATTATTAATGTGTGTGTGTTACATGTGTTTTGCTGGCACTTGTAATTTTTTTGCCAAATTGACATTTATGAGATTTTTGCTTGCAACTCGGATTTATAGACACAATGATTTTCTCCTTCTAATTCAATCCATGAACTTGCAATAAGGATATACCAGTAGGAAATAACCCCTCACGTTTCTCCTTATCTTGTTTTCTAGCTTGAGACCATTTGTCTAAAAGGACTCTTTCAAATTCTGCATCTAAAAGTTTGGGCAACTGGTTGTAGTCAAGTGAGAAATACCATTTGGTAGTCTCATCTTTGAAACCAAGCCACACTAAACCCTTCCAATATTTCCCATATGTGAACTTTTTTTTTTATGATTTTTTCAATAGGAGGACCTTTATCTTTCCCTGTAAAATATAGCATCTCCATGAAGAGGGTTTGAGAAAAATTCACTTGGCGAAATTTTGAAATGGCACAATTCCATCAATATTGCTCAGAATCTCTATTATGACCTTTTTTCAAAAATAGAACAACCATTTTGCATCTTCCCATGTGGTAGAAATCCCAATCTAGGCACTGGAATTTCAGATTCGCGTTGTTACTCTCCTTCTGTCACCAAAAATTCTGAAAAAAGCGTTGATTTTAAAGCAGCGATATCTCCCTCATACGAACTCCGATTCGACTGATTTTTTTTTAAATCGGGTATTTTTTCAAAAAGAATTTAGATATGCAATTAGATTTTGCAAATGTTGCCCCAAAACATACAGATCTGCACCGCAAATTCGCTGCCCAAAAAAATATCTGCAACACCACTGATTTTTAGATCAGCGATATCTCCTTCATCCGGACTCTGATTCGGTCGATTTTTTTTTGAAATCGGGTATTTTTTTCATAAAGAATTTAGATCTCCAATTAGATTTTGCAGATTTTGCTCCAATATATATATATATGATCTACAAACTCACCGCCCCAGAAAGTTCCTGCAAAAAATTAAAAAAAATCTTCACTTTTGCCCAAGAAAGCGCTCTGATACCACTTGTTGTAGATATGATACAACTTTTTATGGCTCTGATACCACTTGTTACAAATCTGATCTAAAAGTATAAGAAAATGCAAATAAACCCAAGAAAAACAAGATTTGAATATAGATAAATGCTTCACTTTATTAATCAAACCCTTAATGTAAGGCAACACCATACATTCACTCCTTAAGGAAGGAGAACGCTCCACAAGCCATATGCCTGTTCATACAATAATCCTTGAAATCCCTCAATTTGGAGTCTCTAGCCTCTATATAGGCCTCATACATACAATACCATGGGTCATCGCCATGGTTCCATCAATACCATCTATCTAATACCATGGGCCCATTACATTATTACTAACTACTTGTGGTCCCTTACATGATACGGGTTAACCACCTTATTTATTACTATGGCCCATCCCATTATTACATTATTCCCTCAGATACCTCCCTTTGTACCCCATATTATCCCCCCTAGGTATATTACATGAAAGGAGAGAACCGTATACTGAGAGGAGATTTCGAAGTTTTGATTTTTGGGGCAAGAGTTTGCATAGCAGATCTAAAAGTTTCTATACAAATTTTTCAGAAAAAAAATAGAAGATTTGGATTCCCTACAGAAAAATACCCAAATTAAAAAAAAATCGATTGAATCAGAGTTCGGATGAGGGAGATATTGTTGATTTAAAATCAGATCTTTTTCTATAAAATTTTGTGACGGCGTGAAATATGAAACAGATTGGTGTGCTAGCCAAGAACCTCTATGCACTTGAGGTACAAGTTGCTTGCAAAGCCTTGAGGAGCAAGGCAAAGGTTACATACTTGGTGGTTGAGAGGGAGAGTAAATTACCTTTCAACATGCAGCACCAAAAGAAGTCTTAGACAATTGTGGAGGAGCCATAATTGGTGAGGCAGCTTCAGGAGTTTGTTGAGCAGCCACAACTGGAGAAGCCGAGAGGAGATAGAGTGGAGGCATCCACTCATATAGAGACCTCCGTTAGGGGGAAAATTTGAGCTAGGTGAGTAGAGGGATCACATGTAACCATACCTCCAGGTAGGTGGTGGGACAATGTGGAGTGATCATCCCAAGGAGGAGGTCTAGGATCCTTGAGGTGCCCAACCCCTTTGATTCAACTTTGCTACAGGAGCCCTAATGAGGAGTAGCAGAACTAATTGATTGGGTAGAGATAGATGTGGATGGAGCGGTAGAGAGAGCTACAATGCAGGAGTCCCAGGACTATGTAGAGCTAGGAGGCTGCAATGATGCGAGAGGCATAGGAGTGTTGCACTAGTGCAGGATGGCACAGAGAGGTGTACAATGGCGCAAGATGCATGGAGTGTTGCAATAGATCAGATTTTAGAGAGGGAGCACTTGTGAGTAGCATGTAGAGCTTCAGCATCAGAGTATGGTTCTAGCCCAACAGAGAGATCAGTGGGGAGCTTTTTTGTTCTGAGAGTTGTTGGAGAAACCAGACTTGGTAGAAGTGTTGCATGCAAAACATTCTAGAGGTACAAGATCGGGCTTGAGTTGAAGCCTTTGTTGTTGAGAGGGAGTGTTGAAAATGGCAACAAGAAATGCTAAAAATAGAAGTGCTAAAAATAACACCTTGGGTACTAGTGCTAGATTAGGCAACAAGGAATTAAAAATGGAAGTGCTAAAAATAGAATTGTGATTTTTAGCAGTTTAGGATGGATTCCTGTTTTAGTCAATCCCTGGACTAAAAATAGGCAGTAAAATTCAAATTTGATATTAATAGTAGTTTGTAAATTAATTAATTAATTCATCTTGAGTTAATTAGTTAATGAAAAACAAACTTGAAGTCTATGTGAGGACATGCAACAGTTTATCTATTAATTGAGGAATTTATCCTTTAGTTAAAGACATAAGCATGAGTTGTAATATTGAGTTGCAATTAGCTAGCTTAGTTAACTGAGTCAAGTCCAGTTAGATTAATTTAACAGTTTGTTGAAATTAATGTGAGTTCAGTTAGTTAATGCTTTCGTGCATGTAACTTCTACACTTCAGATAACTAAATATTCTCTCATAAATAACTCATGCATGTTAGTTCAGAGAAAGACCCAGTTGAGATCAGAGGAGGGAAAATGTACTATTAGTTGGATGGATTTTTTCTATAAAGGAAAATCATCCAAGCAGAAGGATTAAGGCTCCTTGAGGATTGTGCAGTTTTACAGGGTGTGAGATCAGTGTGAGAGATCAATGTTACTTGGTAACAGGAGGATCACCCAAGAAAAACTACGCAAGGAAATAAGAGGCTTGGAGGGTAGAGGAGAAGGCTTAGGAGAAATCTTGATTTCCTGTGAGCATCCAGGAGGATTGTACTGAGAGCTGGCTAGCTGTGAGATCTAAGGATTTGTGTAATCCTGATGTATTTCCACCTTGATCTGTGAGGATTGTACTGAAAGCTGGCTAGTTGTGTGAGAGCTAACGCTTTGTATATTTCCACTTGTATAATAATACAGAGATAGGGTTTTAGGCTAGTGCTTTCCCCTGGTTATATATTCTATGTTATGTGTTATTGATTTCTCCATATCAATTACATGTGTTCTTATTGATGTTGCTCAAATTGATTAACCTTCTGTTGAATTGATTGTAGAAGTAGATCAAGTATTTTGTTTTAGGACATTGCATTATCAAGTGATCTACAGGTGGGAAATTTCTACAAGTACATCATCTTCCAACTCATCCATCAAGGGTGAAATTGGAAAAATGCTGGAATATTTCAAAAGTGAGATGCTGCAAACCCTTGCCTTGCAACTGGACACCAGGAACATTGAAAGGAAGCAGGAAGAAGCAAAGGGATCCTTGGCCATCTTATGTCATAGATGCACCAAGAGACATCCTAGGAAAGAATCTCCATTGAACTCTATTGAAATTTTCTTGGTCTGTGAGGAAAACCACTCCACAGACAAGTGCCCTTCTTTACGTAGACCTAAAATTGTATATTAAGGAGTTGAAGGGGTCACTGCGCAACTTTTCTATATTAACTAAAGGAGACCTCCTGGTCCTAGACCATACGAGCAGAGAATGTAAGGGTCATCCCATGCATATTACAACCCCAACCAAACCATAGCTATACCTTCTTGGGGAACCCCTACTCATCCTTCCTATTCTACACCCCCTCCTTGGTCCTATGCATCTCAGTATCATTCCCATCCAGCCAGCTAGTCGTTTCAACCTTATGCTCCACCAGAACCTTAGTGGAATACACCACTCCATGGTTGGAGGCCCCAATAAAACAATGATCCAATTCTATTGCCTCCACCACCTGCCCAACCACAACTCCTACATTCTTCTCCATCCAAGCAACCCTAGATGCCTGCTCAGTCAAATCCCAACCCGAACAATAGGCAGGCTCAGCAGGTACAATGGAGAGACATCATATCGAGCTTATGCTGTGGAAATCTAGAAGATTAACCTGAGATCTGGGAGAGCTCTCATGGATAACCAAACCCCCCCTCCACCTAGGGAGGTTAAGGAAGAAAGAGAGGAAAACAACCTTAAAATAAAACCACCCTTTCCTGAGAGATTAGCCCAACCACTCCAGCCTACCCCGGAAGAGACTGAACTTCTGGGAGAATTGAAAAATCTGTATAAAGATCCCCCTTCTCCAGGCAATAAAAGATGTTACCATTTACAATAAGTTGATTAAGGAGAAGTGCTTCAAGCATCTAGGGAGGTGAAAAAGGGATGCCCATACCATTAATGTCATTGGGCAGTTGTCTGACTTAATGTTGGGGTAGGTAATATGTACAAAATATTTGGACCTTGGAAGCCCTGTAGTAGATGTGCACATCAATGGAACCATTGTCCCACACACTCTTATCGATCTTGAGGCTGCCATTAATGTGATGACCAAGGACACCATGCTGAATCTCAACCTCCAAGGTTCATTGAGGAAGACCACAACAATTTTGCAACTTGCAGATTGTTCCACAGTTACCCCTAACAGAACTGTGGAGGATGCGATGGTCTCCATTGACTCCTGGGAGTACCCTGTATATTTCTTAGTTCTCCAGCCCAAGGCTAATATTACTAGTTATCCTCTCATCCTTGGGAGGCCATGGTTGGCCACTGCCAATGGTTACATTAGTAGCAAAGTTGGGAACATGACCATCAAGAATGGGCATATGTTCAAGTAGTTAGTCCTATACCCTCCTCCTCAACCTTCTCTATAACATGATTTACCTTTATGGTTGGAGGAGGAGGAAGAAAATGAAGTTTATTATGCCAAAATTATGCTTTGGAAGCAACCATGGGAAGAGGACAACACGATGAGGATGACTTGATTAAACACCTGCTCCAAAGTCCATCTCCCAGTTCATTACCTTTAGAAGAAGCAGTAAAGGTGTTATACAACAAATTGACCTCCTCATCAACTCATAGGGGAAAGACATGATGACTGAAGCAAAGACCACAATTACAGGCCTTGATTCCACACTAACGTTGGTTGTACACTAACAACCTACTTTATAAAGCTTGTTACCAAGCCTAAGGGTGCATTAGTGACCCTACTAACTTAATTTTCTAGTCAGGGGATAGCATTAGTGAAACTTGGTGAAGTTCCAAGGGTTAAAGGAATGAATTGACTCATAAATATCTAGATATTTGTTCCTAAAATTACTCAAGAAAAGCATGGAAACATCCAAAATCAACGTATTTGGAGGATTTGTAATCCAAAAGAAGGAGGCAAATGGGAAAGAGCTGAAAGGCATGGCAAGTTCATTTCTTTTTCCCTAGTGAACTCAAGGAGGAACTTGGCAACCCTAACTCAATTGCTACATAAGCAAAGTTAGGGCCATTGTGAAAGGGGTGGGAGAATTTGAAAGGATAGCCTACTTGACTATTGAGCATTGTCTCATATCATAAGAAGTTGGCAAGAAGGGAGAGAGAGAGAGAAGCTGAAGGGGCAAAGGAATGCTGATGAAACAGATGGTTGTAATCACTCTTCCATTATCAATACATAACTGCAGTTGTGTTTCCTATTCTATGGTGTCGGTACTATCATTCATTAAGTTTTTTGTTTGATACTTGTTTGTATGAATAACTTAGTTGTATGCAATTATATGTTATTTATGTATTCATGTATTAGTTATCAAGGTTGTATGTTGTCATTATGCGTTTCTCTTCTTCGTGTAGGACTTGATCTGGAGCTAGCTCAGGGGACTTCTACCTGACTGCATTTGTGCTCTCCAACAAATCTACTTGGAGGCTTGAGGTAATATCCTTCTCACACTTTGATAGTTGATAATTGTTTATGAACATGCATGTAACTTTGTGACAATTGCAGATAATCTTATGGTCAGTCGAAGGTCCTAGGAAGACCTTTGAGGGTATTTTCATTCTCCATACACCGTGCATTTTACCCCATAGCAGAATTGGCGACTCCGCTGGGGACTATACGTCTAGTTCCCGGTTTGCCCAGACATCTGTCGGTTTTCTCCTCCTTCTAATAGCTCCCTATACGTCTAGAAACCCTTCCTGACCCACCAAATATCTTGTTTCATCTTGCCTACAAGTATTCATCTCTGAATCTAATCTAGAAAGCCCTCTTTTTGACTGATTTCCCACACTAACGCAGGTTAGCAGACTACACAGAGCTTTATAAAGCACTGTGTCTGCTTACAGGGAGTGTTAGTGGACCCATTAACTCTCTGTAGCCACTGTTACAGAGCGTTAGTCTCCCAATAACTTGATTTCTAGCTGTGTTTGTAAGCCAAAAGTGATAGGAAGCCTTCTCATGGACTGAAATAAGATCTGTTACTGCATTTGCTAGCAAAATTAGTGTCCTAAAAATATTTTTTTTGGGAAATAATTTTTTGTTTTTCTTTCTTAAAATCATTTTTTACAAAAGAAATACCCACATTTTTTATTCATCCTCCAGTTTAGCTGGTTAAAGGCTACTCTATTTTGGTTTCAATTAGTTGTTAAGAAGCATTGAAAAAAAGTATTTTGGTTATGCATGTGTTAAATGACTAATATGCATGGAAAAAATATGAATATGTGAAAAATATGAATATGTAGAATACAACTTGTTTTCATCGAATTGAAAATTACTCAAAGCATTGTCTTGTGCATGATTTATTGAGTTAGAGTCTCATTACATTTCATACGTCAACTCCCCCACCGAAGACAATAATTAAGTACACATACCTAAAATTAATCAGTAACTATTTATTGAGAAAACAAACATTAGTGGAGGCTAGGGCCTTGGGCTAAGCAGTGTGAGTGAACTGCCCAAGGTCAAAAACAAAACTAGTGTCATTAAAAGAGAGAAAAATTCCTTCTGCACTCATACTACTAGGACAACTCCAGTAAAAGTAGAGCAAAATAGGAGACAACATCAACCTGTAAGTGAAGGTAGCTCACCTTCTCTTACAACTCATTTAGGTATTCTGTGTATTGGGGATCCCTTCGGGGATTTCGGAGCTGAGTCGGGGACTCAGGTATCCTACACACATAGCATGCTATCTACGACTATGTCCCCCCCGTGGTGTCTGTGATCTGAGGTATCTTTAGTGGCCAAACTTTTAGGGACTTACACAATGTGACTGGGATGGGCTGTCCTGGTACCTAACACGAATGGATCTACTCTGTCTTCAGTTTTTGGGAGGATGCTCGTCTTCACGAGAGTACTTGGCCCCTCAATCTGAGGTTCGGGCGAAGCTCTAGAGTAACTGTAACCGTACATCTGGCCATCCTTCTCTATTATTCATTGATATACTAGGTTTCATCTCCAGTGATCAGTGCTTATCAGATAGGGAAATTTCCCTTTGTTTGTTAATTGATTCATTTAGTCTATTTTTTAAATTTTTAGGCACCCATGTGTTATCATTTTTAGACTTTAACAAATATCACGATAAAATTTATTGATAAAAATTAACGGTCATCATGGCTACATCCAACCCTCGTCTCATTCATCGTTTTTTCCTTTCCTTGCCCTTTTTGTTTCTTCAGATTTCCTTTGATTATAGTCCTTTGATATCTTATATCTTCCCTAGATCAGGTTTTAATTTAATTTATTTACTCTTTGTTAAAATATTTTTATAAATAATAAATAAATAATAAATATTTTTTTTTACCCTAGACCATTATAGTATTAGTATTATCATATTAATATATTTTTAACATTATGTCACTTTTATTTTTAGGAATGAATTTACCCTTAACAATATCACTTTTAACATTAACAATTATACCAAGAATAAAAATAGTAACAATAGTTTAGTAATAATAATATTAATTTTTGAAATAGAATTATTCACATTATTAATTAGTAATAGTGGATTATTTAACCTAAGTGAGTATTATTAGTAATATTAATTTGAAGTTAATAATAATAATATCACTATTATTTATTAGTAATATTGAATTATTACCCTAAACTATTATTAATATTAATAATAGTAACAATATTTATTTATGAAGTTAATAATGGTAATACTAATATCAAATTAAACAATCGTCTATTTAAATATTGAATTTACCCTAAGGTTAAGAATTTTAATATTAGTATAGTATTCTTAATAGAATTATTTCCTTAATATTAATATTATCTCCCGGATGCGGGTGATTAATTGCACTCGTATAGCAAAGAAAATCTAGGCTGGCAAGTGGCGTGGCCACATGGCCACCCACGCTTCCACCTAGAAGCCCACCACCATAATTAATGGCATTTTAATGTTGTGTGAAGGCCGAGGAAACCTCACTCTGATCCATAAGATGGAAATTTCAGACTGCCTTCCCCCTGCTTTGCCTCTTTTGGATTGTAACGACCTCCCCACTACTGAAGAGCCAAGCTCGTGCACGACAGCTAGGAGAAGGTGCCAGATCCTCTACTATATTGAAATGATTGAAGGTTCCCACTTCTCGCATAATCTGTTTTGCTGCTTCAGAACTGCTACTTTGGCCCTGAATTCTACTTCTGATCATCGAATTCTCCATTCTCCTGCATCCACTAGACATTCTATCCCTCATCCTGCTCGTCCCAGCACCCTTCGAACCAATTCCAACCAAGAAAATATGCCTCGTTTACGGCACAGGATGTGATGTAGACGGGGTAGTAGCAGAGGTAGAGCAACTCGCCCTCCCTCGCTATCCCTCTATGCCTCTACTGCTTCGGATTCATCCTCCCCCTTGACAACTGCTCACTTCATGGGTCGGTATCTTGCCAGTTGTATTGGTAGGGGGCATGCTCAGATGGCTGACTCTAGGCATGCTACAGACACCCATCAACCTCCTGATGCCTCTGCTTTGACGATGCAACCCTGCCATTCTACCGAATTCCAGTTTTGTTGCACGCTGGAGCACTTGTGCATTATTGCTACCATTTATGTTGCCTTCACAGAGGAGCCACAGAGCTCTGTCATTTCGACTCACTTCATTCAGGAAATTACTAAGACCAGTAAAAGAAAAACTCCTGGTAGCAGCTCGGGGACTCGCAGAACACATGGTGAAGCTCTGAACCGGACGGATGCAGCTCAGGTTCAAAACACTCCAGGTGGAAATACGAATATGGAAACCACGACAAGCGGGCAACAACACGATGAAGATGATATGAAGGCTTAGAGGTGTCTAATTGTGGAGGAACCTCTACCACCTAATGACACCTAGCAAGCCAAGGTTTATTTCAGGTTTCTTTAAGCACCTGGTCACCAACTTAGGGATCTTTTTTAATGATATTTGTTGTAATTGATGTCAATTTTGTTGTTTTTTTCAAAAAAATACACCACAATGTTATTACAGGCTGGTTCCCCTACGTGGGTAGCACACTCCTCAAATTTTGGACTGGTTTCCCCTTTGAGGGCAGTCATTTTTAGTTACTGTTTATTAAAACATGGTAAAATCTAAGATAGGATCTATAGAGGCCAGTGCCTCCATGTACTATCTTTAGTTTCATTAATAGATTTAGACAATTTAGAAAAAATATATATTTTTAATAATATAGATTTACTTCAATAATTTATTTAAGAGATCTTTCATGTTTAACAACCTTGACCCCTCCCACCTGGTCCCTGGTCAAATCTAGCCATTAGAAGTTATTTTTAACCATTGCCTAGTCAAATATCGTTGTTGGAAGGACATGCATTCCCTATTTAACTTGTCGCTCAGATTTGCTCTTCAACTTGTACTAACAATGAACCACACTGGTTGGTTCGAAATGCGTCGACAAATGATTGTCTATGTGATTTTGCCAAAATTCTTCTCACAAACATGTTATGGATCATAGAAGTCTCAACTCTATAATTATCTCTTAATGGATTGGTTCTGCAAGTCCTTACTCCCGCAAATCACTAGAGATGTCGCTTTAGGTGGTGCGGTCACAGAATACCAATCCATACATCGTGCCCAGCACTTAGATCTGATATATTCCCAGTCTGGCACTCTTTACGACGTAATCCCCAATGCCCCTCGTAACTCCAATGACTCCACTACTACCAAATCAACTACTCTTCCCACAACCATGATAAACTTTGGGCAGTCTACACAAAATCCCGGTGGTAAGAAAAAGAAGAATAAGAAAAAGACTGCTCATTCTAAAGAGTAGTCAACAAAGTAGAAAAACTGTTATGAAACCAGCTCACAAAAAGATAGAAAAGAGAGATCCACGCCTTAGAATTCAGCCTCTTCGAGGGGGCAACCTCCTTTACATTACATAAATGAACAATTCTTGGATGATACAAATGAAAATACCTCCCTTCTATATATAGGAGTCTAAGGGGTTATAACATAATCAGAGCCGACATAACAATAATAATGTAAGGGCATAATAATAACAATAGTGGGCTTCTATGGGGCACAATAGTAACAATATGGGCACTACATGGGTACATCAATATAATAAGTGGGTTATACTAATAATAATAAGGGGTTACACTAGTAGTATAGGGGCCTAACATGCCCCTCTCCTTCAAAAAGTGTTGTCCTCAACGCTTGAGTAGTTCTTGATGCTTCTATATAAAATTCTTGTCCTCCCATGTGGAATATTCCACGGGTAAGTTCTTCCACTTGATGAGATACTCTAAAATTGATCGATTTCGTAGCTGTCGGGTTCTTGTTTCTGTGACTGCTCCAGGTTCCAATATGATTTTTCCTTCCTCTTCAATTTCTGGCAATATTGCTTGAATTGGGATCTTTTGCAACTTTTGAATAAGTGGCCATACTTCTTCGTTCTTCTTACATTCATCCGTTGCTTCGTTTATCCAATTTGGTTGGATAATATAAATAGCACAAAACAATGCTTCCACATCCTCATCCTTGAAGCGTCTTCCCATTCGGTAAGGTCGCCATTTTTTAAGTGCATGTAGTATTGCCAACATTTCCTTCTCATAAATAGCTTGCTTGAGATGTAGCAGTAAAAATACCCAATCACTTACATCAAAACATTTTTCACTACGATGTTGATCTACCTGTTGTTTCATTTGATTTTGCACCGAAGTGGTGTTATCCTTTAAAAGTTGGAGAACTTGTTGTTGATGCTCGATATGATCTTTCTCTGCTTGAACCTTTTTCTTCTTGATATGTCCTTCTATCTTTTGAGGAGTGGTAATTTCTTCCAGTCCTTTACAAGATATGGTCGGATTCATTTCTTGATGCTCGATGTGATCTTTCACTTCTTGAACATTTTTCTTCTTGATGTGTCCTTCTATCTTGATAGTTTGAGGAGTGGTAATTTCATCCATTGAATTACAAGATATGGTTGGATTCATTTCTTCTTTCTCGATGTGATCTTTCACTTCTTGCACCTTTTTCTTCTTGATATGTCCTTCTATCTTGAGAGTTTGAGGAGTGGTAATTCTTGCCAATGCTTTACAAGATATGGTCTGATTCATTTCTTCTTTCGCTGGGGTGGTGTCCTGATGTATATCCTTTTCTTTTGATGTTTCTTGATCCTTTTCTTCCTCCTCTTCATATTATATGTAAAATAATTTCTTCTCAACACACCTATGACCTTTAGTGCATTTGCTATCACAATTGTAACAAAGCCCTTTTTCTCTTTTTTCTTCCAATTGTTGTGGTGTAACCCTTGTAGGTTGTGGAAGGCTGGGAGAAACAACACTTCCATATTTATAGTTGTTCCTGGTTTCCATAATTTTGCTTTCCATTATGTCACAAAGCCCTTTTACTCTTTCCAATTGTTGTGGTGTTGCTCTTTGTATCCTCATAATGTGCTATCATTTCCTCCGTGAAAATTGACCACGTAACAAGTTTTTTACGAGAACAAAGCCCTTTGTGCCATAAAAATTGATCTGGTTCTAAATATGAAGATGCAATACATACCTTTTGTAACAGTGGTACACCATGTATATCAAAATATTGCTCCATCTGAAGTATCCAATTTACCAGATCCTTGCCATCAAACTTCCTCATCTTGCTTTTTCTTGATTTTAGGAGCTCTACCTTGAAACGACTGTAACTCTGTACTTTCGGATCTTTAAGTTCTGAAATTGTGACCTGTCGTAGCCCTCTGTGTCCTCTTTCCAATGCCACAAGTCTGATCCAAATTTAATTCTCCAAGAAAGAGTTATGCACAATCTCCCGCAGTGACCTGATTATAGACTAGTTCAGTAGAGTGAACTTGTATGAAGTGACACATGTCACTGTTTCAACCTTTGACTCTGAAAAATATATAAACCACAACTGCAATCCGTCCCCTTTCTGTACCTTCTTACGAAATTTCAATCCGATCCTCAGAAAGAAAGTTATGACGATTTTCCCTAGGTCACCTGTTTTGAGTGTAATTCAGGAGTCTGCAAAAAGACCAACTTCCTCAGATCATATCTCCGAAAATATCACGTAAAAATCTCTGAAATTTGGACCCAAGGTTCAGCGTCAATTCTTCTCAAATGGGTTTTTTTTGCGACTTCTGAAACGTCACAGAAAAAACGTTATAGCGAAAATGCCACGATGACTTGTTTGGAGCAGCGAAACACTAGAATCCAAAGCTCTGATACCAAATGTTATGGAACCAGCTCACAAAAAGATAGAAAAGAGAGATCCACGCCTTAGAATTCAGCCTCTTCGAGGGGGCAACCTCCTTTACATTACATAAATGAACAATTCTTGGATGATACAAATGAAAAGACCTCCTTTCTATATATAGGAGTCTAAGGGGTTATAACATAATCAGAGCCGACATAACAATAATAATGTAAGGGCATAATAATAACAATAGTGGGCTTCTATGGGGCACAATAGTAACAATATGGGCACTACATGGGTACATCAATATAATAAGTGGGTTATACTAATAATAATAAGGGGTTACACTAGTAGTATAGGGGCCTAACAAAAACCCAAAACAAAGGGCCATTGCACCTCCTGATGATGGAAAGGATAAACCTGGCATATTTCCTCGCAAAATCTATGTTGAAGAGCACATGACCTATTGTTGTCTGCGTCTTCAGGAATGCGCATAATACATTGCTCAAAAGGATACTGGTAGGACCACCGTTGTCTTGAATAATCCTTTCCCTACCCAGCAGCAGAAAAACCTTATTGCAAACCAACCCTAACCCCCACAAGGGGGCAATAGTGGTTCGCATCATCCTTTAGCTGGTGAAGGATCTTCTACCGTTTAAACATTTGAAACAATATATTATGAACACAAGCCAAATCATATGGAGCTCTTGTCGCTCATGCAGAGGAACCTTCCTCAAGTCCAAACCCACCGCCGCCCAACGATTTTCATATCGAAAGGTTAGTTGTGGACCTTGTAATCCAACCCCAAAAGGGCCACTTTGACGCACAACACACAATACATCTGCATGTGTTGCCCAAAACTATAGCATCGTAGAAGACTTGGTGCAAGTTCCATCGGCTATGTTGGTGCTTGAAGTATTACAAAAATTCCCAACACAATGGAAAGCTTTGATTTCGGCTATTGGTGGTATAGAACCACAAGATTCCATGCTTGCCATTTTCGACAAGGAAAAGTTTAAACCTCCCCTTTCTCACCGGCTTGCATTTCAAGTGAAAATTACTTTGAAAGGTAAAAGTATACATAGAACTGTCATTGATGAAGGTTCTTCTACCTATGTCATGCGGGCTTCATGCTAGCTCACCCTGGGTTCTCCAACCCTATCCCCATCGTCAAGTTCCCTTCAAGCTTTCGACAGCTAGACTTTCATCCCAAAAGGTTACCTAGCTAGCTATCCCATCACCTTGAGTGGGAAAAGGGTAATGGTATATATTGAAGTCATGGATCATAAAATTGACTATAATATGCTTTTGGGCCGCACTTGGACTTATGTCATGAAGGCCGTTGTGTCTTCGGTCTTCCATATCATACTCTTTCCCTTGGATGGTGTTAGCGCTGGAATCTACGTTAGGCTGAGGGAAGGCGAGACTCAAGGCCACATCAAACCAAGCTTAGCCTTGTAGTTAGCCCTACGAGGATAGGAGAGGGCTCTCTCTGAGTCTATCTCGCCAAAAGGTTTTCAAAGGGGCTGAGATGACCTATAGTGAATGCTGATTTTAGGCTAGTAAAGAGATAGGAAAGTATTTTGATGAATGATTAGGTTTTCTGGGTTGTATGGGGTAAAGGCAGCAAGAGCAGAGATTTAATCAAAGGCACAGATTATTCCATAAGGCAATATAGGAGGTGAAATTTAATAATTAAATTTGGAATAATGTGGAATGTAAAGACTGTTGAAGAAAATTGAAAAGGGCATTAAACAATGAATCCTTTCCAACAAAAGAAAAACATAAACATGAACGCTTCTTCAGGGCAGAGTAGCAAGATGAATTCTACCCTTCTCACTCAGAAGCATTCAAATTGAAATGATTATGAATGGACTGTGAACATAACAAGGAACATATGAAACAGAGGAAAACATATGCCAAATTCATACCACAGGGATCTTATGAAACAGAGCTACAACTTTCATTAATTCTTTGTCAACAACTGTACAGTAAAACTATATATTTCTCCTCCACCAGCTTTCAGAAAAAACTCCCTTACAAATCATTTGCAATACAATAAATAAACTCTCATGTTTGAAAACAGATCGATCCAAAATGAGGAGTTGTTTCAACTGAAGTTAAAAATAGAAAAGAGAACAACCTTCTCCTTGAAATTATCTAATGACTAACTAAAAGATTAAAAACTGGAGCGCAGACCCATTTGTATTACTAACTGAAGTCATAAATAGGAATACGAATCTTATTCTTCTGCTGTGATGAATATCTTCATTTCAAATTAGCCTTTCGATCTCTGACTGCCACGTTACATTTGTCATTTGAATAAAACAAATTTTAATAAAAATAGCCTTTAAACTAAAATCCTGCCAATTCCAGCTCATGATGACAACTGTGCCCGGAGAGGGTTGCATGGTTGCAAGATAATGTTGCAATTGTCAATGGAGGAGGAAAATCTTGCAGTAATCCGTTATCGAGGAACAACTGGAAATCGGTAGTGTGCTTTGTCCTAAGGGATTGCCATGCATGTTCAATCATAATTCTGAAGCAACTTCAAGTCAGCACCATTAACCTCATTTGACTTTCCATATGCTTGCCTTAACATTTTAACAACTTTAGGTGAATGCAAAACTTTCTCCGTGATAGCAAGGAAGTCGCCATTTATTAAGTAACTGAACAAGGAATTCAGCCTTTGTATGTGCAAACAATTCACTGATACTTTTTCTTCATTAGGATCGGGATCCTTGCGAACCCAACCTATGTCTACAAGTAACTCCAAGATACTCTGTCTCTTCACCACATTTTGCTCGCAAATATCAGAACCGGAACTTTCGATAGCCAGTCCATGATTACTTCTGCAGCAGAATCCAGATTTCAGAACTTCCTGCTCGAGCATTTGAAACTCGGAACAAATTTGTTTGTCCCCTATAAGAATAGGGATGAAATTAGATATCCCATACTCATTCTCAACCTGTGCTGCTAAATGATCCAAGGATTATGGTACCTAGTCGTTTATAAGCAACCTCAAACAAGTTGTCAACGCGATATCCAGAAATTGCCATGAAACTGAAGCTGAGAATGAATATGAGAACTCCATAATCATATATGGCCTTGATTTTGGGAAGAAATCGTGCAAATGTCGCTACTGCACTTATTAAAAACACAGCAGTCCCAATTACAATTGTTTCAGAGTTGTGTCCAACATGATCTGCAACGTAGCTTGTCCCTACAGCTAATAGTTCCCAAAAAAATATTGCCAACATTCTGTTTAGTCCCTTGGATAAGATCGCTTCTGCATACCAAAAATTATATGCTAATAAAGCTTGAATTCTTTTTTGTAGGCAGAAACTTGAAGCCTGGAATATAAACATTGCAAAGTAATTCAGCTAACAGAACCATCTGTTGGGCCTGCAAATTGAAAATGTTCTTTGCTTCTAAGGTGAGAAATGATTGCTTTGAAGCATCCTTCTCCTCGGTATCATTTAAACATGTCTCTAATAAAATGTCAGGTGATCAAATCACTCTATTAGAAATAAAGCCATGTTTTTCTTTCTTAAAAGGCCTATGCCCTGTTGACTATATGCGTAGCACTCTTACCCAACGCATAGCACACTCCATATGCGTAGCGCACTTGTAGATTTCACACAGGCTGGGGAGGCTATATGCGTAGCGCGCTCTATATGAGTAACGCGCCTACTCTGCGCGTAGCGCCCATGCAAGCATTTCTAAAATGTCCCACTCACTCAATGAAATTCTACTGCTCAACAATAATCTGTCTGGGGTTTGCCATCTGGGATTGCTCAGCTAGGAAAGCTAACAGTATTTGATGTGAGCTTCAATAAACTTATTGGAATTCTGCCACGTAGGATGCACCAAATGGTAAAACTAGAACAGCTCAATGTTGCAAACAATCTGTTCTCTGGTCAAATTCCTGTAGGGATTTGTATTCTACCCACTTGATGAATTTCGTTTTCGATTATAACTTCTATCCTTATCCTCGATTTGCATCACCATGAATTTGAACGCAAACTGCAAATGATAATACCAAAACATTGAATACAAACAAAGCCCTATAGAACCACTACGTTATTTCCTTTTGGTATTTCTCTACAAGCCAATCTATTTGCTGTTGAACTCCTTGAAACTTTTCCAACCGTCTTTCAAACTCTTTTGTGCTCACCAAATAATCCATAGTTTGTGGCTTATTCTCCCAACTTTGCTTTGGGTATTGTGTTTCTGATCAACTGACTGATGGATTTCTGTTTGTCTCACAGGGTATAGAGCTGTTGAAGCTGAAACAAGGCTGCCATTGAGGAGCTGTAGAGCTTTGGAACACTTTGACAAATTACATATTCTAAAAAAAAACACATTTGATGATTTCTTCTTCAAAACAGGGTTTTGAAGAAGAATCAATCTCGCATTATTGACGATGACATTCCTGAAATAAACACTTACTGAACCCTCCTCTAGCCTGCAGACATTATTCGATATGTTTGAAGACCAATGACGAAGGACTGATAGGACCGTGTCTAACATTGGCTCCAATGGGGATGGCAGCTGTTGTTTCTTGGAGGCGCCAAGAACTACAGATCTTTGGGAGAGTAGATAGTGCCTCCATCCATTGGGCGATGGAATTATTATTTCAACAAACAACTGAAACTTTCAACTCATTAATGGACTAAAACTTGACTGAAATGATTGAAAAAATGACTCAGCAAACTTCCAACCAAAACTGTAATGAAATTAGAATGAAATGCTGCCCTTTAGCTACTTATTTATTTACAAAATCTACCCTACTTTGCTGCAAAAATAATAGATTAGGTAATACCGTAATGCCAGATCAACCATTCAAGTAAATCTGAGAAGAACACTGCTTGAGAGTGCTTCAACCAGATCACAGATGCAATTGCTGGCAACCCTACATGCACGCAATGAGTCTGATCATGTAAAAGATAGTTTGATTTTTCAGTCAAACTAAAAAACATTTCCATGTACATTGTAATATGATCGTGAAATCCAGACTCCATTTGCTGCCCCAACTCTGCAATACATACATATAGCTGTACACTGTCAACACAAACATCTGTAGGCAACTCTATTGTTTCTTGTTTTGAAGGAGGGAGCGTTTCTAAGAACTTTTTGGGATCTCGGAATTCACAAGACTGGATCTGATCATTTAAACACTAAATTTCCTTCTCAATTCTTTCAACAACTAACTCACAGACACCAGTTTTAGCTTCAAGAGGAAACTTCGTAGATTTCAAACATTGAAGCAAGGCACTGAAAAAATCTTCATTAATTGCAAAATCTGCTAACTGATTTCTTACTTCTTTTACAACTTCACACAGTGCAGGGTTTGCTACATACCCTACCATTGCATGAGTGGAGCAGCGAGCACTAGAATCTGTGGATCAAGTTGGAGTCGCCAAGTGAATGTTTCAGCCTTCATATGTGTCTGACTGCTGTCCATCATCAACATCAGTTCTAAACTTTGTTATCCTTTACCGGGGAGGATTCTCCCCAGTATGGTCGCCACTGGTCGCTAGCATGTGTTGCCCAAAACTATAGCATTGCAGAAGACTTGGTGCAAGTGCCATCTGCTATGTTGGTGCTTGAAATATTACAAACATGCCCAACACAATGGAAATCTTTGATTTCGGCTATTGGTGGTATAGAACCACAAGATTCCATGCTTGCCATTTTCGACAAGGAGAAGTTTAAACCTCCCCTTTCTCACCAGCTTGCATTTCAAGTGAAAATTACTTTGAAAGGTAAAAGTATACATAGAACTGTCATTGATGAAGGTGCTTCTACCTGTGTCATGTTGGCTTCAAGCTAGCTCGCCCTGGGTTCTCCAACCCTATCCCCATCGTCAAGTTCCCTTCAAGCTTTCGACAGCCAAACTTTCATCCCAAAAGGTTACCTAGCTAGCTATCCCATCACCTTGAGTGGGAAAATGGTAATGGTATATATTGAAGTCATGGATCATAAAATCGACTATAATTTTCTTTTGGGCCGCACTTGGACTTATGCCATGAAGGCCGTTGTGTCTTCGGTCTTCCATATCATACTCTTTCCCTTGGATGGAAAGATAGTCACAGTGGACCAACTATCCTTTTTCACCCCAGATTACTCTCTGTTACCTAGTAGCTTTGTACCCTTAGTGGGTGGTGTACCTAACTCTTATGTCAGTATTGGTACTAGTCTATTGAAGGCTTCTTCCCTCATGGGTTGTTTCCCTCTTTAGCCACTCCAGGTTTAATAGACGGTCAACATTCTTTCATATATTCCTCATGAACAAACCAATCCATGGATCCTACTGGCTCCTTCAGACATTGAAACATACGGAGAACAAATGTTATTGTCACCAGCTGAATTGGCCTACCAAGCCATTCAATCTACCTCCGAGCCTCTGATCACTATGGTTACGGCCAACAATCCCACTGCCCCTCCCATAACCACTCTTTCTTTCGATCCACTCAATGAAGTCCTACCTACGGACGAAGCTATTAGAGAGATCATGAGTTTAGAAGAGCAACCTTGGGAGGATCCACACCATCATGTTTCGATATCTGATTTGGACATGATGCATCTTCAAATCCTGTCCCCAGACATACCAGAAATCATTTCCTCACCCTATACCATCCTCCAAACTTTGGAGGTGGAAGGAAACATGGGCAATATTTCAAAAACATTGCTCATCGATATTTCTGTCAGGACACGCATCGTGGAACACATCCAGATTGGAGAAAATTGCAAGCCTAAGGAAATTGCAAGCTTCACTTGCCTATTTAAGGAATTCCTCGATGTATTCCATTGGTATTATGAGGAAATGCATGGCATAGAACCTTCTATTGTCAAGCATGAGATCAAGATGAATCGAGCATTCTTTTTACGGTATTTTTCTTGCTCGTTAATCCGAAAAATCCTCGAGTCTCCTGTTGGGTGTGGAGCATGATTATCATCCTAATTTAGAGGTCTTTATTTCGGCTGGATGTATACCCGAGGAAGATTGTACACCCCTCTACGTGAGGGGGTGTGGAGGGGACTTGTCCCCCGAAGGGGGTTTCGGGGGCAACGCCCCGAAGCCAAAAATAGATGTAAAATTGCCTTGTAAAAGTATAGTAATTTCTAGTCAATCTGGGCCGTTCATTAGGAGGATGATTTGATGGTAGAATTTATGTTTAGTTTAGGGTATTTTTCCCTAGAGGGAAACCCCTCTCTTGGTACGAGAGTATTGTATTGAGGCTATGGATATGTGTGTATTCTCAGAGCAAGAAACAAAGAGGTGAGACTGTGAGAGACAACAAAGGATATTACAGCAGATCTGTTGTAGGTTGTGTCTCTTCATTTTTGTGGATAACAGAAAGGAAGGACTAGTTTTTCGGGGTGGATGTAGCCCAAACTGGGTGAACCATGTATATCTGTGTCTCTCTGGTTTTATGTGTTTGTGTTTTTCCATATATTATATGTCTTGCATTTCTCTGTCATGTATGATATTTTTCTAACATCTCCTTCTTTGGGCTCGTTAAACTACTATGAAGAAGATCAAGCATTCTTTTTATGGTGTTTTCTTTCTCGTTAATCTAAAAAACCTCGAGTCTTCTTCATTGGGCTCGTTAAACTACTACAACGAAGATATTAGAGCACTTTTTGATATATTTTATTGCACTTTAAAAAATAGAAACATCTCCAAGTTTTTATCGTTGAGCTCGTTAAATCTATACGACGATGGTCTGAGCGACTCTTTTTCATTCTTTTTCTAGCTCATTAAACTAAAAAATATCATCAGAGCATTCTTTTTAGGTGCTTTTTTCTCTTTATCTAGATTCAATAGATTAACTAACGGAAAAGTAACTGATCAAGGTATACTATTAACCTTTTTTCGCACCTGGTTAACAACTATGACAAAGGGACCACTATGGAGTTGCTCTTTATGATCTTTTCAGACTTTCTAAATATGAAAAGACCACTGAGTTGTCCAGTCTGGACTCTTTAAATTACAGATACAATATACAGAGTCATTCTTTTTGCGGTCCTCTTCATACTCTTAAAACATGAAAAGATCGACGAGTTTGCCTGTCTGGACTCATTAAACTAATCAGATAAATCAAAGAGTCACTCTTTTTGCAGTCCTTTTCAGACTCTTTAAATATGAAAAGATCGATGAGTTTACCCATCTAGACTCATTAAACTAATCAGATGGGGAAAGTGGACAATACAACTCTATTTTATATTAGAAAGTGTGGTTTGGCAACAGTCGTTCCCTTGAACATGGCACTCCCTCAGATAAACCTTCCTTGTGATGGCCTCTCAATATGAACCATACCATCCCATGATTTTTGCCTATATACCTTGATGTTCCTGCATCTTCGTATCCTAACACTCTTTGGTGTTCATGAGTCTAGTGTTGTCTAGTGAAAACCATTGTTGTGCCTTCTATTGTTCAAAGGTTATCCTTTTGTTTTCTCCATCAACCCATCAAACATATCCTTTCATCATTCCCTCTGTTTTTTAGACCCAAATGCTCAAAAAGATTCATCAAAAAACAAAATCATTCTTGTCTCGTTTCGTGTTGATTGATGTAGGACACATTATTGCCTACCTTTCGACAGGTTTCTTCTTATCGACTTCAACACTCTATCTAGGAAGATAATCCAGAAACACATTCAGGGCCTTGGCACTTGTAGACATTAGTGGCAGGTTTCCTTGTGCTTGATTATGCGTTCTCATTATTGGCTCATGGTTAAGTGATTCTATGAGTGTTCGATGACGAAGACATATTTCACACTAGTTAGATTGTACTATGCACCTTGGAGACCATCACCATTATCGGTGGTCTTCCTCATGTATATTAACAGTCTCCATTATTTACTAGTAATCAGATGATTTCATGCATGTTCGACGTCAATGCATATATTCACATGTATCAATCTATGCTTTTCAATGAAGTGAAAATCAAGACCTTGGGTAGAGGCTTGCATCATTCAGCCTTGTTTCCTCTCCCAAGCTGCGGATATTGTTTTTTGGAGATAGCTATTTCAGGATGACTCTATTATGACATTGGATCTGCATTGTGCTTATCAGTAGCCTACCATCATATCTCTTTAGAGATAAATCACTCTGACATAGCTACTAAGCATGGGAATGCCTGACTAAGTGTGTGTTGTATCAAGTTTCCATTGTCGCCCGGAGCTTCGATCCTCTCTCTCTTTTTGAAGGAAAATTATAGTTAAAGTATTGTATTTATGCCAATGTCGTAGCCTCTGATCTCATACTTTAGGGGGCATCTGTTATACAACAAATTTACCTCCTCATCAACTCAGAGGGGAAAGACATGATGATTGAATAAAAGAATACAATTACAAGCCTTGATTCCACACTAACACTGGTTGTACACTAACAACCTACTTTATAAAGCTTGTTACTAATCCTAAAGGTGCATTAGTGACCCTATTAACTCAATTTTCTAGTTAGGGGACAACGTTAGTGAAACTTGGTGAAGTTCCAAGGGTGAAGGGAATGAATTGACTCATAAATATGTAGATATTTGTTTCTAGAATTACTCAAGAAAAGCAAGGAAACATCCAAAATCGACCTATTTGGACGATTTCTAATCCAAAAGGAGGAAAATGGGAAAGAGATTAAAAGAATGGCAAGTTCATTACTTTTTCCCTAGTGAACTCAAGGAGGAACTTGGCAACCCTAACTCAATTGCTACATAAGCAAAGTTAGGGCCATTGTGAAAGGGGTCGGAGCATTTGAAAGGATAGCCTACTTGACTGTTGAGCATTTTCTCATATCATAAGACGTTGGCAAGACGGGAGAGAGAGAGAGAAGCTGAAGGGGAAAAGGAAGGCTGATGCAATAGATGGTTGTAATCACTCTTCCATTATCAATACAAAACTACAGTTGTGTTTTCTATTCTATGGTGTCGGTAGTATCATCCATTAAGTTGTTTGTCTGATACCTGTTTGTATGAATAGCTTAGTTGTATGGAATTATATGTTCTTTATGTATTCATGTATTAGTTATCAGGGTTGTATGCTATATTATGCTTGTCTCTTCTTTGTGCAGGACTTGATCTGGTGCCAGCTCAGGGGACTTCTGGCTAGCTCCATTTGTGTTCTCCAACAAATCTACAAGGAGGCTTGAGGTAATCTTCTTCTCATACTCTGATAGTTGATAATTTTTGATGAACATGAACGTAGCTTTGTGAAAATTGCAGATAATCTTATGGTCTGTTGAAGGTCCCGGGAAGACCTTTGAGGGTATTTTCATTCTCCATACACCATGCATTTTACCCCATAGAAAAAGGAAACCAAGAAAAATCATCCAATTGACTTATGCTTGGTCGATTCCAACCCACTCCATGTCAAAACCATATAATTCAGCCCAGAGAGAACCTTGAAAATCAATCCATCTCTTTCTGTTCTCGAAGAGGAGAATCTATGCAACATGTTAAAGGAAAATCTAGAAGCCTTCGGCTAGAGTTATGAGGAAATGGAGTACACCCCTTAGTATGTACTCACCACATATACATCAAAGAAGGTTGCAAGCCGGTTCAGCAACCACAAAGGAGGATGAATCCAACTCTTAAAGATATAGTCAAGGAAGAACTGCAAAAACTACTAGATGCAGGATTCATTTAGCCTATCTCTGATAGTGAGTGCATCTCTCCTTTGGTGTTAGTTCCCAATAAAAATGATAAGTGGAGGATTTGTGTCGATTACAGGGTGTTGAAAAAAGCCACAAAGAAGGATCATTTTTCTCTACCCTTTATTGACCAAGTGATAGATGGCTTGTCAAGAAAAAGGTTTTTCTCTTTCCTAGATGGATTCAGTGGGTACAACCAAATCCAGATCTACCCAAAAAGACCAAGATAAGACCACATTCACCTATCCTTGAGGCACTTTTTCCTATAGGATCCTTCCTTTTTCCCTATGCAATGCTCCTGCCACTTTTTAGAGAGCATTCTTTAGTATTTTTGCTAAATTAGTCCATGATGCGGTGGAGATTTATACAAATGATTTTACACCTTATGGCTATGATTTTCAAGAAGCCCTGTCTAACCTAGGAAAAGTACTACATAAGTGCATTGAAATGAACCTATCTCTCAGTCCTGAAAAATGTGAATTCTTAATGACTGCGAGGACTATGCTAGGTCGTTCAATATCTCAACAAGGATTGTAGGTGGACCCAAAAAAATAGCCATCATCTGAAGGGTCCAACCTCATCAAAAGCAGAGAGATGTCAGAAGTTTCCTAGGGTTAGCTGGATACTACCGAAGGTTCATAAAGGACTTCACCAAGTTGGCCTCTCCTTTATTTGGTTTGTTGGCCAAAGATTCTGAGTTTATATGGTGAAAAAGCTGTCAAGAGGCCTTAGACATTCTAAAGGATAAGTTAACCACTGCACCAATTCTCCGAGGCCAAAACTGGGCCCTCCCCTTTCATATTCATGTTGATTCCTCACACAAAGTCATAGGAGCATCCCTAGGTCAGATAGATGAAAAACTTCCTTATGCTATCTATTTTATCAATAAGAACTTATAAAACATTGAACTAAATTATATAGTGACTGAAAAGGAACTCCTGATTGTTGTGCATTCATTAAACAGATTCAGGCATTATATTATAGGCTATCAAATATTTCTGCATATTGACCATGTTGTAATCAAATATTTAATGAGAAAAACATATTTGAATGCTCGAATTATAAGATGGTTACTTTTATTACAGCTGTTTGATCTAACCACTGTTAATAAGCCTGGTAAGGAAAACGTTGTTGCAGACTTTTTATCTAGGGTAAATTTTCCTGCACATGAAGAAGGAATGTTGGATGACTAGTTACTGGACAACCACTTACTCGCTATTTTAGTTCTCTCTCCATGGTTTTTTGATATAGCAAACTATTTGGTATCATCACAATTCCCACCAAACTTGTCCTCCAAAGAAAAGAGCAAAATAGTCAGGAAAAGCGCCTCCTTCACTTAGATTGGGGGCAATCTTTTCAAACTTGGCCCAGATAAAATCTTGAGAAGGTGTTTCAAGGAAGAGGAAGTCTCTGAGATCATTCTAACCTATCATGATGGGCCTTGTGGAGGTCACTTTGTAGAAAAGAGGACAACATTCAAAGTGTTACAAGCAGGCTATTATTGGCCCACTCTTCATCAAGATGTCAAAAAATACACTAGTCATTATGATCAGTGCTAGAGGATGGGAAGACCTACTCCAAGAAATGAAATGCCTATGCAGCCTCAAGTGACTTTCAAGCCATTTGACAAGTGGGTCGTGGACTTCATTGGTCCGATTGACCCACCTTCAAATAAAAAAAAATACATTATTTTTTGCATTGATTATTTGACTAAGTGGGCTAAAACCAAGGTAATTAAGGTAGCAACAGAAGAGAAGGTGGCTCACTTCCTAAGGGAGAATGTATTCTACAAATTTGGGCACCCTAGAGAGTTGGTCACAAACCAAGGCAGCCAATTTACCTCCAACATGATCAAAGACTTGCTCAGCCATCATGAGATCAAGCATAGGACCTCCACTCCCTCTCATTCACAAGCTAATGGGAAAGTGGACGTGACCAATAGAGCATTGGAGGGCATCTTAACCAAGGTGGTGAGTAGCAGCAGGAAGGATTGGGTAGAAAGGCTAGTTGAGGCCACCTGGGTCTATAATACCACATGGAATACCACCACTAGATTAACACCCTATAAGCTGGTCTATGGGAAAAAGGCCTTGTTGTCCATTGAATTTGAATATAACACATTAAGGATAGAAACCCAACTAGATTTTGATCTCAACAGTGCACTGAAAGAGAGATTTTTCCAATTGAATGGTTTAGATGAATTCATAATGCAAGCCCTCCTACATATAGAGGTAGTTCAACTTCAAAGGAAATCTCGCATGCTAAAAATATCAAGGAGAAGCAATTTCAGGAAGGTGATTGGGAATTTTTATATGATTCTCGGTATAAGCACTTCAAGGGAAAGTTGAGGACAAGATGGCTCAGACCTTATGTTGTGGAGAGATGCCATCATAATGGTTTAGTGAAGATCAAAACCATAGATGAAGAATCCAATCCTTTGCTTGTTAATGGAAACCGATTGAAAATGTACAAGAGACCTTTACTAAAACAAGAGTTCATTGATGATATCAATAAAACAGTAATGATAGTGGAGCAAGTTCCAACTCCTCCCTCATCAAATCACTAAGGAAAAAGAAAAAGAATAAGGACTCAGGTGAAAACCTCCATGAGGCACTTGAGTCCCATCCTTGGGTTGAAAACCTCTTGAAGTGGCCTAGTGATGACAAAAAGAAGAAGAAGAGAGAATAAGAATATCCCCCTTCCTTGAGGCGCCTAGGGCAAACAGCTAGGGTGAAAACCTCTCCAAGGCAGCCTAGTTGTTTCTCAATAATAATACTAATCATATATATATATATATATATATATATATATATATATATATATATATATATATATATATATATATATATATATATATATATATATAATTTTTTTTTTCATCAAAATTCCATTTGCAGGTGGGTGAGAATGACAGTAAAGGAGTAAACGAGGATCTCAAGTAGACCCTTGCCACTCACATATTCATTTTTTCCACTCCTACCATGAATCCCTCCATCATTTTTTTCAATTTTCCACTCCATTGCTTCGATTTATACAAAGGTTTTGTTTTCTACAGGATCCCCTATATTCCTATAGGATCCCCTGAAAACCTACAGGATGATCCTATAGGAATTACAGTGATCCATAAATCCTATAGTAAAAAATCCAAAGGCAAATGATGGACTTGTTAGTTCCCTAAAATCCACCCTGTCCATGATCTAACACCTCACCTCATCCGCCATCATCATCCCTACACTCATCATTCAAAAAAAAAAATGGATCAGTTTCAACAGTTTTTCAGTCTTCAAAGAAAAAAGGAAACAAAGAGGAGTAAAGAGCATCACCTAAGTGTCCTTTACTATCCACACTCCCACTCCTTGTTTCCATCCAAGTCACCATCCTCATAGTCCCAGCAAGAAAAATTATTAAAGAATTTTGAGGGAGAAGCAGCTACAGGACATAATGTAGGAAATCCTATAGCAGCCTATCCCACAGAATGCCAATCACACAAACAAGAAAAATGATTAAAGAATTTTGAGGGAGAAGAAGCTACAGGACATCCTATAGGAAATATTGTAGCATCCTATACCATATAATTCCAATCACACTAGTAACAAGTCTTCACCAAGATTATACAGGAGCTCCAAAGTAGCAGCATCCGATCTTCAACCACAAATACCTGCAAAAACAGAGAAACCATTAGCAGACAGCAAGAGAAGGAAGAAGAATGGCATGCAGAAAATATACACAGCAGTACCTCTGGTCTTTGACAACTGCAACATAGCATTGAAACCATAGGTAAGTATCCAGCTTGCTCTCTCATATGCATCATGTAGTAAAAAATGGTAAGGGCTATGAGATAGTTAGTTTATAAGTGAAAAGGTGGCTAGTTAACTTGGCCACCTTCATTCAGTCAACACATGCACAACTTGGTGTCATCTCACGTGGCTAAAGTCAACTCAAATACAGAGAAGGAGTAGGACAAAAAGATGTTAAACTACTGATCTACGATGTGGGTGCTAATTACGAGGAGTGGGAAATGATGAGGTGGTAGTGGGGACTAACGATCCAAAAATGGAAATGTAACTTTGCTTCTAGCACACCACCTCACCCCGAATCACCATAAGACGAAATAAAATGTCCTTCCCATGAATTCATGCATTTCACCTCCTCGAAACTCCCTCACTCAAGTTGCTCTCATAACCCAGGCCACCCACTGGAAGAAAAGATCCATCGTTCACTATCAAGGAATTCCTATAGGAGCATGCAGAGGAATTTCTATAGGATACAGTTTACATGATACATAGAGATTGTCTACAGGATTGGAAGAGAAGAGTTCAGAAGGGATATCATGGGAGTTAGCCATTGCAACCGGTCTAAAGAGGTGGGATCTAAAATTAAATTCCGCTTTGCAAGTAAATGAACCAATGATACTCTAAATTTGAGTGAATTTAGCAACTGTCTAAAGGGAATTAAATACATAGTCATCTCTATTTTTACCGTGCATTTAAAATGTTGTTTCAACCCTCTCATTTTCTCCTCAAGCTTCACCAACAAGATGACAAGAGGGTTTAATAGGAGAGAGCCCACAAACACTATGAGAATCCAACAACACCCCCAAGTGCTTGAAATCTTCACAAGACATAATTGGATGGGGTTTTTCGAAAAATTCAGAGGGTATGCTAATGAGGTGGCTCAATAATTTTCTCTCTCCCTCACTCCACACACCAGAATACATGCCACTATTGTAATAACGAGCCTCACTATAGATCTCACCCTTGAGCCCATCAACAGGGTCACCACACTTCCCCTAGGAGTCCCATGGAGAAAAGAAGATAAAGGAGATAGCCAGGTGGTGAGCACCAGTATTGCAGCAAGAATGTTGCAACTCCTAGGCTGCCAACTTTATTTTTATCAACCCAGTAGTTTGTAACAAAATTAGAAGCGTCGGTGATGTATGCACAAGTACCAGTTCTCACTGCAGGTTGTCACTTGGTCATCCGGCGCGAGATCACTAGGAGCTCAATCCAAGTTCTATAGATTTTAGAAGAAGGTTTATGTGTGATGGAAGAAAAGAAAGATTACCCTACAAAAGCTATTCTAATTGCGGAAACGAAAAAGACTGGAATGCAAAGCAAGACCTAGTAAACCCTAATTAACAAGCTAATTCTACTTTTTACAAAAACACTATGAAAACCATGAAATAAATGTCATTACCTACTCAAGAAAGAAAACAACATCTAACCATGCTATCTCTCAAAGTAAGTAAGCAAAAAACATATTTTTGGATTTTTATGTATTTTTATGTGAATTTGACATGAATTTAATTTATTGTGTGTGAGTGTGGTAGTGAATAGGTGGCGTTAAAGGGTGGTTTTAGAGCTTGGAAGGATGTAAGAGGGAGTGGATGGGTCCTAGTAGGTCTTAGGTAGCCTCCTGGAGGCTTTTCCCACACTCGGCCTTCAAAAGAAATCCTACAAGAAAAGCTACAGGAGGACACAGGCAAACTACAGGAGGAAAATAGGGAAACTACAGGAGGCCTACAGGAGGAGGTCGAGAGAAATTTCCACTATTTTGAGGGTGTGAAAGTGGGTGGAAAATGTGGATGAAGGTTGGGATGACGTGTTATGGCACCTAAGGTCTACCAGGAACCATCAGGAGAGAGAAATATGATTGGAGTTTCTCAAGAAGAGATGAAGAAATTCTATGGAAAATGCAGGAAACTAAGGCAGAATTGAGGTGAGGTTTGGAAGACATGTAGGGCATGGATCAGATGGAGGATGTGATTACTGATAAGCTAGCCTAATACTAGAAAATATCTTCTGCAAATCAACTAATAGTTAACTAAGAAGATCAAGCAAACCATGAAATGAGTGCATTTAGGAAAAACAGAGTTTTTCATTAAAATGATCTAAACTATTACCTATGAAACGAAATGCTGAGAAATGCTGCAAGAAAGGAAAGAATGAAAGAAATATTGCAAATCAAGAAGTGAACATGATAAGGAAGACCTGAAACAAAGCAAAATAGGACTATTAACCTACTAAAAAGTTGCAAACACTAGAAGTCCTATGAATGAGGAAAATCTGTTTTTTTGGGGCAGCAAGAGAGTCTTTGCCTCAAATCATGGTCCCAGAGAGAGGAAGAGAGGCCAAGGCACTATTTCTAGCCTTTTGAATATTTTCTGATCACTTTTTAACCTGCTACAGAAAGCAAAAATGAAAGCAAACTACTAAATCAGCAAAAGCAACCTATTCTTAAGCATGGAAGAATTACATCTAACAACAAATTAATATACAAATTGAAGTAAAGCATACAGATACAAGTAAAGAGAAGCTTGAATACTTGGATTGGGCCCTAACCCAAGAGCTTCAACTCTCTGAGGTAACTTAGTGCTATCTCAAAAGGGATTCCATCTTCATTATCAAAAAATAGCAAGTTTACATGAAACTGTCACAAAAAATAATAAGCTCAAAATTTGAGCAGAGTTTACATAAGAAAAAATCTGACCCTAGTGACACCTTAGGCCTCTCTACTTATCCATTTGAAGATACCAACAACTTCTTTAAAATCAGTGATACTTGGCTCCCAAAACTCGAGATAACTATTAGCCATCCTCCACTTGCTCAGTTGCCTTCTAGTGCATGATTCAGCTGCTTGTACTATGAGATAAATGAAGGGGAATTCGAAGTGAGGAGTAATAAATGAGGGGGATTCCCTCCTATAAGTCCTCTCCTTTGTCTTCTTCGAGTTATTTCTTCCATTTGACCATTGGATCCTTGACTTTGACCTCGAAATTCATCAATATTCTGCATTCAACACATGTTAGACCACATGGCATCATAACTAGCTCAACTCACTCTATAAGCATAAATATAATCAGAAAATCATACAATAAGCTAAGAGAATGGCTGATTTGACTAGGTTAGGAGGTAAAGTGAGCCCATATAATTACCCATTTATGAGTCTCATCATCACCCCACTACTGAAGTTGTTGCTCATCCTCCGAGCAACTTAGTCAATCTCCTGATCTTTTATGGCCCTGGTGGACTCCCTAGCATCCCAAGATTCTGATGTGGTATGCTCATGTTGGCCATAAAAACCTGCCTTCCTGTCTATGTCCTTCCACTACTCCTCCTCTTCTTCTTCTCTTCTACCTTCCAGCATGCCTCATAGGAGTGGGGGACTCAGTTTGAGGTCAATCCAATTGACCTTCAGCCTTTTCATGGAGCGCTTGTACATTGGCACTCTTTCAATGCCTCCTTCAGCCTCATGGGTGAATGGTATTCCGTGATTTGCAAACTGTGAGGTAAGGTGTTCCATCTTCTCATGCATGCATACACATAGTCATCCCCATGTAGCCTTTGCATATCTTCAAAGTGTGTAATGGCTTGTGCCTGATTGGTTAGATATTTAGGGGAAATCGAAGGGTCATTGGTAAGCAGGTTGTGTGTGCTGATGAGTGCCATAGGATTTGATGGCTTATCTCTTACCATTAATGGCTCATTCTGCTCTCTTATCATCAATATTTTTATTTCTGGTGCCCTCAATTCTTCATGGTTCATCCATGAAGCCATGGCCATTAATTGCAGGTCCCCTAGCTTAGCATTGGGGTCCCACACATTCGTGTCTTTTAGGGCCATGTTATGTAGCTAAAACTCTTCCATATTTGATTTATCCTCCGAGGTGCTCTGGTCAGACAGGTCCATGAACTACTTGTAATCTTGGAAAGGCATTGTGCCTCTTTGTGCTAAGGTCTTTATTTGGAATTGAAGCCATTGGTCCTTCAGATAGAGGCCATAAGATTTGGCTGGTGTCCTGAATTGTAATGTCTTAATGGATAAGTTGGCCATGTATGCCAACTAAGTCTCTTTCTCTTGCAGCCGCCTCCTTAGGACATCATTCTCATTTTCCAAGTGGCTCCTTATGATGGCCTATCTGTCTATGAGAGAACTCAATTCTCTACCCATTTCCCTGAGTTTGTTATCCATATGGCCAACATCCTCAACCCCTTTGGATTTGACTATCTGCATCGACCTATGTTTTCTCACTCTTTCTTTCTCCAATTCAAAAAAGAGGGGAATTGCAAACTACTGTGGAATTATTCTACCTCCCTCAAGTAGATTGTAATTAGAGGCAAGACTAGCCTAGGGGTCCGGTTCTTATAGCTCTTTTGCTTCTTCCTTCACCTTTCGCTGTCCTCCCATCCTTTCCTCAAGCTTTTGGGTCTCCTGTAGTTTAGAAAGTGTCTCCTGTAGGACTTGTTGGAAATAATACTGAGAGGGGGGGGGTGAATCAATATTATCAAATTCTTTTCACTATACCTTCCAGATTTTTAAGTTAATTTATTCTTCAGATGTTTACCATTAATGTGTATGTCAGTACCATATAATAATGAACATGAAAAAGAAAAACATATAGTCACACCAAAGAACACTAGATATAAGGTGGAAACCCAATGTGGGTGAAAACCACCTGCTGCAATATGTCTCTATCTTATTTCAATTAGAAACTTCTTTTTACAATGATTTTGTACTGATACAGTCCTTTACGAGTATGCAGGTTGCAACCTGCAGAGAGCTACAACCCTCTCTCATTTTCCAGACTCTCCTGGAAGGGAGCTACAACCCCCTTAGCTCTTGTACTAGCTGAGCTACTAGTACATAGGTGCTTACCTACTTCTTTTCTTCCAGGGACCACATTTCATCAATTTTCAGACTGGATCCATAAACATCAAATAATCATCAAGTACATGTGAATCAATCAATATCCTTTTACAATCAACTAATGAATCAACCAATAGCTTCTCAGAATGCAGTAAGCAGACAAGGAATACTAGTAATCTAAACCCAGAACTCTGCAGCAATAGAAACAAGGCAGCCAACAAATATTTCAAGAAAAGTCTGCAACTTCACCTATAGAAACCTGCAAATATCCGCACTTATTTTGTGTCTAGCCTGCACAGCTCCGCACCTGCTCTGTCTACTTAACAGCACACCTCTGCACCTGATCCGTCTACTGGACTGTGCACCTCCGCACCTTCTCCGTCTACTGGACTACGCACCTTCGCACCTGCAGCTTCTATTGCACTACGGACCTCCACACCTGCGCCTTCTACTGCATTGCGGACCTCTACACCTGCCCTTCTACTACACTGCGTACCTCCACACCAGTGCCTTCTACTGAACTGCGGACCTCCGCACCTGACTTGTATCTCGCCTGCGGACCTCCAGATATAAACACTTTATCACTCCTCTATTGTACCCCAGTCTGTCGAATTCACAAATCTGATCATGCGCCAAAGAGACCTCGACCTATCAGTAGATCTGCCTTATAATTCACGGTTTTCTCCTTGATTTAGATCTAGCTTCACAAACCGATCACCAAAATTTCAGATCTTAAGATATTCAATATTCACAAGTGTGTGGGCCAAATGGTCTCCTTCCCTTTTTATAGTCTAGGCCTTTCTCAAACCATGGACCAAAACCATTGAGAAACAATACCACAGACTCAATACTTGGGTTCAACTCTTTTGAATGCAATACCGTGGACCAAAAACATAGGATCAACAACTTCAGACTAATACCATGGATCAATCATAAAAATTCCCACGTGCACGCGCTTTTCTGCATTGAAGTGAGCGAATTTAACGTCCACACCTTTTGTTCGGAGAACCTGCGGGTATGTCCGCACTTCTTGTTCGTGGCACCTGAAGGTCCGCAAATTTTGTTAGGCGCACTTGCGGGTATCTCATTTTCTATTATTTTGAGAGCCTGAACACTGATTTGCCACTTGAGTGAGTTGCCATCAAGGACAACACCTATGCCATAGTGCCAAACCTGAGTCATAATGCCAACAATCTCCCCCTTTGGACTTGATGGCAACCCCAAGATCCTCAAAGTCATTCTCCCCCTTTGTCATCAAGGGAAAAGGGTTATGCTCCCCCTAAGAACATGCTGAAAACTCTGCTCTGCTATGTTGATCATGTTCCCCTTGACGGTAGGCTAGATATTGACAAAAGAAATATAAGACATAGAGACAATATTTAGTTCAGCATCCATGTTCTCCTTCTCTACTTTCTCCTCCAAGATCTTCTACAATAATGCCAACAATGCATTATTAGAAGAATATATGCTCCCCCTGAACCTGTGCCATTTGGTCTTTGACCAATCCATAAACCAGTGAATGTACGCATATACCCCATATGAAACTCGAGTACAACCAACAATCTCTGAAACAGACAAGATTCAACAACAAGATGATGCATCAACTACCCCCAGCTTTTGCCTGAGGTATTGAAAGGTCTCCCTGGGCAGTGGTTTGGTGAGTATATCAGCAACTTGTTCCTTAGAGGGAACATACTCCAACTTGACCTTTTGTTCAAGCACTTGTTCCCAAAGAAAATGATATTTGATAGGTATATGCTTGGTCTTTGAGTGCATGACTGGGTTCTTTGAAATACTGATTGCACTTGTATTATCACAGAAGATGGAGATAGGTGGAGTACAAGTGATTTGCATGTCTTGCAATGTTTGCATCATCCTAAGGAGTTGTGTGCAGCAAGATGCAACAGCTACATATTCTGCTTCAGCTGTAGATAATGCAATAAAGCTTTGTTTCTTACTAAACCAAGATACGAATCTAGGACGCATGAAGAATGCACCACCACTAGTGCTTTTCCTGTCATCCACGCTCCTTGCCCAATCTGCATCTGTGTATGCATGAAGTGTGAGGTCGGTACCATTAGAATACCATAAGCCATAGTTTTGACTTCCTTGAAGATACTTGAAGATTTTCTTAACTAATTGAAGATGAGTTTCCTTTGGATTTGCCTGAAACCTTCCAACTATTCCCACTGCATGCATAATGTCTGGTCGGGTACCTGTTAGATAGAGCAGACTACCAATCATGGATCTATAGGTTGGTTGATGTACTGCTACTGACTCATCATTCGCGCTGAGGCTGCATCCTGTCACCATAGGGGTACATATTGGTTTCGAATCCTCCATCCCATATTCTTCAAGATCTGCTTGAGATACTTGGTTTGTGATAGAAAAATACCGTCTTTTTTTTGTTGGAATTGCAAACCAAGGAAATATGTGAGCTCACCAAGCATGGACATTTCAAACTCCTTTTGCATCACCAAGGAAAACTTTTGACTCATGTCTTCTTCATTGCTGCCAAATACGATATCATCTACATACACAACAAGTATTAGCAACTTTTCATTATCAACCTTTATATATAGATTGTTGTTAGTTGATCCTTTTATAAAACCTTGTTGATGAAGATATTTATCCAACCGATAATACCACGCCCTAGGAGCCTGTTTAGGACCATAGAGAGCCTTTTTGAGCCTGCACACAAGATTTGGATCATTTCCAAGGATGAACCCATCTGGTTGTTCAGTGTACACTTCTTCATTCAAGTCTCCATTCAGAAAGGCAGATTTTACGTCCATCTGAAATACTTTGAACTTCTGAAAGCTAGAGAGCAAGGAACATTCTTGTAGCCTCAAGTCTAGCAACCGGTGCAAAGGTTTCTTCAAAGTCTCTGCCCTCTTGTTGCACACATCCTTTACAAACAAGTCTTGCCTTGTTTCTAACCACATCTCCATTTTCATTTAGTTTATTTTTGAAAATCCACTTTGTCCCTATGACATTCTTATCTTTTGGTCTAGGAACCAATTCCCAAGTGTTGTTCCTTTCAATCTGTTCAAGTTCTTCATTCATTGCCTTCACCTAGCATTCATCTTTGCATGCCTCTCTTACATTTTGTGATTCAGTGGAGGAAAGTAATGCCAAATAGCTTGAAGCTTCTGCAATTGTTCTTCTTGTTTGTATGCCTGCCTCCTTTTGCCCCAAAATTTGAGATTCTGGATGATTCTTTTGAACATACCTGGATGGAGTCTTTTCTTCTATCCTTATATGTTCTTCTGGTGCCTCATGGATTTCTTCTTCATCATGAATCTGATTTGATATTGATGGATAGTCCTCATCATCTTTGAAGTCTTCAGATCTTACCTACCTAGGAGTGTTTTCTTTTTCATCCACCACTACATCAATGATGTAGACAATTCTTCCAAGACTTTTATTGTAACATTCGTATGCTTTGCTATGAGGAGAATAACCAAGGAGAATGCATTCATCTGATCTAGACTCGAACTTGCCAAGATTTTCATCATTATTTTTAATATAGCATTTGCTTCCAAAAATTATGAAATGTTTTACTGAAGGAGTCTCACCATACCAGAGCCCATGAGGAGTTTGAGTGTTGTTTACCCAGATATTTGTCTTTTTGAGAATAACAACTGCAGCAAATGCGGCTTCACCCCAGAAGGTTGTGGGAGTTCTAGACTCATCAAGCATAGCACGAGCCATTTGTTGAACCATTCTGTTCATCCTTTCCACTACTCCATTTCGCTAAGGAGTCCTAGTTGTAGAAAATTCCCTTCTTATTCCATGTTCTTCACAAAAATCGAAAAATTCATTTGAGGTAAACTCCCCACCTCTATCAGACCTAAGCCATTTGATTTTGTGATCTGATTCATTCTCCACCAAGGCTTTGAATGATTTGAAGTTTTCAAAGGCTTCGTCTTTGTGCTTCATAAGTCCTATCCAACACATCCTGGAAAAGTCATCAATGAATAATATGAAATATTCTTCTCCTTGAGGTGACCTTTTCCTAGATGGGCCACATACATCAGTATGGACAAGTTCAAGTGGCCTGCTAGCTGATCCTTCCTACTCAAGGAAGTTAGTTCTGGTTTGCTTACCAAACTGACATGATTTGCAAATTGTATTGTCTGGAATTCTAATGTCTGGAAGACCACGAACTGCCTGGTATTTACATGCTTTCCTTATCTATGAGAAGCTAAGATTCCCCAATCTTCTGTGCCATAACTAGTGTTCATCGTTCTTGCTTAGATAGCATTGATGTTGTCCTTTTTTGAATATGTATAAATTATGTGGAGTCCTTATGCCTTTGATTACTATTTTACCTATATCAAGATCACAAACACTAAATCCATTTGATCGAAATATTACCTCCGTTCCTTGATCACACATATGACTGACACTCAATAAATTATGCTTTAACCCATCAACATACATAACATTTCCAGCTTTGACCTTTTCTTTCAACTGAACGGAACCTTTACCTTTTATGAGCGCAGGGGTGTCATTTCCAAACGAGACCTTCTTCTCCTTCTCTAAGGCACCATATGACTGAAGTTTTTCTTTATCACCCGTCATATGTTTCGAACATCCACTGTCGATGTACCGTTGATTTTCTTGCCCTTCCACATATAAGGCTATACCACATCTTTCTGGTTGCGGTTCTTTCATTCTCCATGTTTTGGAATTTGAGGCTTGTTCCTTTGTTTGCCAAAACCTGCTCCTGCATTCAGAATCTTCATGACCGAAGTTGTTACAAATAGAACATTCAATTTCATTCTCAAGGGTATAAAATTTATTGTAGGTTCTTTTCGTGATCCCAGTCATACTTCTTTGTTTGTGAGCTTCTCTAGTCATGATTGTCTTGTAGGCAACACATTGAGTTGCTTTGTTACCAAAGTTATGACAAGAAAAACATTTGCCATTGAATAAACTCCTCTGATTATCAACTCTACTACCCAACCGATCGTAGTTTCTACCGACATCCATTCTTGAGGAAAATTGGAAAGATTTTACCTATGGCTGGTTGTAGCTTCTATTCATCCTTAAGGTGGATTGCCCCTGATCTACCTGGTAGTCCTTGTTCATTCTTGAGGTAAATTGTCCCTGATTTACTTGGTGATTTCTATTTGACCTTTGCTCACTCCTCCTTGCTGCATCAAGATAATTTTTGGAGGTGGATGGTTGCTGCACTTGAGATGCTTCTTCATTATATCCCAGACCTGTCTTGATTAGTGTAGAATGTTGCACATTGATAATCTCATCTAGAGTTTCCGATCCTTTAAGAAATCTAAGATTAAGAGCTTTTGTTTTCTCAATCTCTTTTCTAAGAACAACAATTTCACATTACAATTTTTCATGAAGTTTTTCTTTTTCAGCCAATTGGAATTGCAGAGTATCAATAATCATATTTTTCTCTTCTAAAAAATTTTGAGTTTAGAAATCTCTTCATACAGACCTTCTTCATCTATAGCATCCATGAAATCATCATCTTCAAAAGCCATTAAAAGTCTATAATTGTTACCTTGTTCATCTTCATCACTATTTGAAAGTCCATCACTGTCTTCATGAGTGTAATAAATTTTCTTATTTACATTTTGTTTCTTGTTCCATATGACAGGTTCCTTACCTTTATCAAGATTATCTTTATGAGGACACTTTGCAGCATAGTGACCAACTCTTCCACAAGCAAATCATTTGAAAGTTAACTTACCTCTGAATCTTCCAGCACCCCGTTGAAGGTTCTTGACAAAATTTGATTCTTCGTCTTCTTCTGATAGATGTCCTGACTCATAGTAATCTCCCTTTCCTGAATCCTTGAATGCAGCTTCTCTTCTGTCTGATGGTCCTCCTTTCCTCATTTCGTAAGCGGTCATAATTCCGTGCAGTTGTGACATGGTAAGGTTTCGTAGATTCTCTTTTTCTTCTATTGCAAAAACTTTAGATTCAAACCTAGGGGACAAAGATCTTAGAACCTTTTCAACCACAATAGCCTCTTTTATTTCTTCACCCAAGTTTTTCATACAATTAACAATCTCATCTACACGAAGGAAATATTTAGCCACACTTTCATCATTGTGCATTCTAAGATTTTCATACTAAATTCTGAGGGTTTGAAGTTTTTCTTGTTTTACATGTTCATCTCCTTCATAGCTCAGAATAATCTTGTCCCATATTTCTTTTGCAGATTTATACTGCATAACCTTGACGAATTCTGATTGAGATAGACATCCTAATAGAGTATTGACAGCCTTTGCATTTGTTTCATATTGCTTCTTACCAGCCGGATCTGTAGGTGTTGCTGACGGAAAAGTGTACCCTGTATCTATGATATCCCAGACTTCTGTACCAAGAGATTGAAGATAGGCAGTGACTCTTACCTTCCAATATATAAAGTTTGTCCCATCAAAAATCAGTGGCCTAATCAATGCTTCTCTCTCATAGTTGCTCATGATGATAGATCTTCCTTCAAGTGATCAAGCTTCTTCTGAAGGACCTGCTTTGATACCAATTGTTGGAAATAATACTGAGAGGGGGGGTGAATCAGTATTATCAAATTCTTTTCACTATACCTTCCAGATTTATAAGTTAATTTATTCTTCAGATGTTGACCATTAATTTATATGTCAGTACCATATAATAATGAACAAGAACAAGAAAAACAGATAGTCACACCAAAGAACACCAGATATAAGGTGGAAAACCAATGTGGGTGTAAACCACCTGCTGCAATATGTCTCTATATTCTTTCAATTAGAAACTTCTTTTTACAATGATTTTGTACTGGTGCAGTCCTTTACCAGTACGCAGGCTGCAACCTGCAAAGATCTACAACCCTCTCTCATTTTCCAGACTCTCCTGGAAGGGAGATACAACCCCCTTATCTCTTGTACTAGCTGAGCTACTAGTACATAGGTGCTGTCCTACTTCTTTTCTTCCAGGGACCACGTTTCATCAATTTTCAGACTGGATCCATAAACATCAAATAATCATCAAGTACATGTGAATCAATCAATCTCCTTTTACAATCAAGTAATGAATCAACCAATAGCTTCTCAGAATGCAGTAACCAGAAAAGGAATACCAGTAATCTAAAACGAGAACTCTGCAGCAATAGACAAAAGGCAGGGAACAAATATTTCAAGAAAAGTCTGCAACTTCACCAATAGAAACCTGCGAATATTCGCACTTCTTCTGTGTCTAGCCTGTGCAGCTCCACACCTGCTCTATCTACTCGACAGCACACCTTTTCACTTGATCCGTCTACTGGACTGCGCACCTCCACACCTTCTCCATCTACTAAACTGCACACCTCCACACCTACAGATTCTACTGCACTGCGGACTTCCGTACCTGCGCCTTCTACTGCACTGCGGACCTTCGCACTTGCGCCTTTTACTGCACTGTGTACCTGCGCACCAACACCTTCTACTGAACTGCAGACCTCCACACCTAACCGGTATCTCGCCTGCAGACCTTAGGATATAAACACTTTATCAGTCCTCAATTATACCCCAGTCTGTCGAATTCACAGATCTGATCATGCGCTAAAGAGACCTTGACCTATTAGTAGATCTGCATTATAATTCACAGTTTTCTCCTTGATTTAGATCTAGCTTCACAAACCGATCACCAAAATTTCAGATCTTAAGATATTCAATATTCACAAGTGTGTGGGCCAAATGATCTCCTTCCCTTTTTATAGTCTAGGCCTTTCTCAAACCATGGACCAAAACCATTGAGAAACAATACCATGGACTCAATACTTGGGCTCAACTCTTTTGAATGCAATACCACGGACCAAAACCATAGGATCAACAACCTCAGACTAATAACATGGATCAATCATAAAAATTGCCACGTGCGCGCGCTTTTTTGCGTTGAAGTGAGTGAATTTGATGTCCGCACCTTTTGTTCAGAGAACCTGTGGGTATGTCCACACTTCTTGTTCGGGGCACCTGCAGGTCTGCATCTTTTGTTAGGCGCACCTGCGGGTATCTCATTTTCTATTATTTTGAGAGCCTGAACAGTGATTTTCCACTTGAGTGAGTTGCCATCAAGGAAAACACCTGTGCCATAGAACCAAACCTGAGTCATAATGCCAACATGACTATCTCAGCCTCTTGTAGTTCTGGTTTTGGGTCTAGTAGTACTGCCTTTCCCTTCCATGTAGAAGATCTTGGAGTCCCCATTTCATATGTGATAGGTGTCTTGGAGGGAGACTCTTTCACTTGGAAGATGGTGTATCTTCAATGGTAATGGGAACTTTTGAAGAGGGTTGAGGTTTGCCTGTTTTAATCCTTGTGCTCTTCCCTGCCCTGAAATACATGGAGGTTTGTCTTTTCCTATTATGTGGACTTCCCCCCTTTCTCTGCCTTCTCTGCCTTCTTTTCTCCTTCTTCTACCTCTTTTTTTGTCTCTTCAACTTTTCCTCCCTCTGTTTCCTTTCCTTCCTTCTCACTTTCTTGCTCTATTTTGCCACCACTGGCTTCATCTTCTCCTCCTTGCTATTCTTCCTCCTCCCTGGTTGGAGGAATAACATCATAGGTTAATTCTTTTATGTCATCTTCAACTGTAATGTTTCGTAAAAATTCCCATGCTATAGGGAGTGTAAAGGTGTGGAGGGCTTCCTCCACTAGGAGTTTGATTAAGCCATGGTGAGATAACTACCTTGAGTTTCCTACTTGCACCTTGGTGCTGGATTCAATGAGGGACTGAAGGAGAAAATAAGGAATATTGAGCTTCTGAGGTGCTGGGGTATCCATGCCATACCTCAAGTCGTGGAGGATTTTGAAATGATAAGCATAGACAATGTTGTGCCTCCCCTCACAAGAAATGTATTTGATGATTTCGTAGCTAACCTCATCCTAGGGATATGGTATACTAGCCCTTCTAATTCCATTTTTATCTTCCACATGGGTTTCATTATTTTGGAATAATTTCTTCTTGAAAGCATGGCCAAGGGGTTTTTCATATTTACTCCAAGGAAGCCCAAGAGGAAGGGTAGTGACCCTACTAATGAATTATGGGGTTATTTTGATGGAGATGCCTCTAATGGTTGTAGTGGCATGTGTTCTTGTGTGAGGGACAAGAAAGAGAGAAAATTCCTGGGCAATCTCCTCATCAAACCCTCGCAATTTCTCAAAAACGTTGATCTAGTTTGCTCTTGTGAATATGCCCACTGCTTTGGGATGTGCATGGAGCCTAGTGGAGTTAGTGGGGTCTCATCTCATAAACCCTCCTGTCATACTGTGTAGAAATTTTGAATAATATGACACTTATTCACAGATATTATACCGATTATACACTATTGCAGAATACATGCATAATACATAACCTCCTCTACGTTGATCATCAATTTAGCAGCATCAAAAACAATGAAACATCAATCGCATGCACACATTAACACAGTATGTAACACGGGAAAGCTTACAGCTGAAAACCCCACACTATTTGTATATTAATGATTGAGAACATGTAACAATACATAGTACAATACTCCTCACAAGTATCCAACACTATCTCCACCTATTACACACAATACAACTCAGATCTGATCTCCAAATCTCCCCCGTTGTTTTGCCTGCCTCCACTGCACAATCCTACAAGAGAATGAATTGAATCCAAACTCGTTCCAAGTTCTATTTACCTTGGAGAATCACTCACACTGGGAATCACGTGAGCACAGGCTATATTACTGGGCATTCTCATGGGAATACTCAATCCTTTGATTGTGCAAAATCTCATGCACAACTATAGTCACAACTGATAGCAATCTCAACCTCTAACACCTATCTCCACTGAACTGTATATGCACTAAGTTAACTGATGTATTCTTTAGTTGCATTATGAGTTAATAATTAGTGAATTAATTAATAACTAATTCACACAACTCATTGTCACACTGAATCAGTCAAGGGTGCGGACACAACTGACCTTCCTAGAAGTCTAAGACATTCTAATGACAAACAAAACAAACTGGAGCTATCCTTCTCTAAACATACATTATGATATGAGAAATCAAGTGTTTCGTTCTTACCTTTGTCCAAACGCTGTTGTAGAAGTCCAAGCTTTGTTGATCCGGATGAGCTCCTCCTTTTCTCCAAAACCTGTAATCACCAACAGTCAAACAATTAAATAGCACCTGATTATAACATAAAACAAAGCATATTCAACACATAGACCAAGGAGTACATGAAATAACCCATAAACAACAAGTTATTGAGAAGAATGGACCAATTTGCATTAAAGGTAATCAAAAGGAACCATTACAACCTGAGCCTTGGTGTTGTGCAAGCTCCTTCCAGGGTCCACAAGAGTCTTCTTCTACTTTGACAAAGCTCACCCACTTCCAAATAGAACAAGTAAAGATGGCAATCTCTCCTCACAAGCTTCTAAATGGGAGTCCTAATTCCTGCAGCATTTACCCTTAGAAATCTATAGCTTTCAACCTTTTTCCTTCTGGCTCAATGCCTCTTTTTATAGTGCTCAAGAGGAAGTTAATCAGGTCCACCATCAATGGGATAGTCCCCTCTTTGGATGGGATCACTCCCTTATTGATGGGATAAGTTCCTCTTTGATAGGAGTGCATGAACCATCTGGAGGTGCTCAATACTCGTCCAAGAATCTTCTAGAATGCTCTAGAAATGACCACAAGTAAGTTTTTGAAGATAAAACTTGCGCATTTTAACCTTTTCAGAGGGACGCACCTGCCCCTTTAGATACACAGCGTCCTTGGACGCAGACCTTATGAACAAAAGGTGCGTACCCGCAGGCAAGGCTTGAGAGAACCTGCGTACCCAGAGATAAACATGTTTTATAAAGACTTTCTCTCTTTCTTGGAGTTTGATATGAATAGTAGAGGCATAAGACTTGCTCAAAAGGGTAGTATGACTGTTGATTGAGCCATACCGACTGTAAATAGCCATGGTGACATTTTTAGTGTAACAGATTGCCCCCTAAAGTGCGAAGCCTGGAATAGATTAGGGTTTTGTATTATCTAGGAAGGGTGAAGCACTTTATCATTTCGAGGATTATCTCATGGAGAACCTGGTTGGAACCTGCAATTTTCAACACAAAATACATGGATAAGATTATATCATCACTGAGGTAGGCATTCCCATACTCAGATAAAAACTTTAACTAACAGACTAACTACTCTGATACAGAAATGATCTTGTAGTACATCATAATCATAGACTTTTGTAGACACAGTATGGGCGCAGCCATCTGTTTATGATTAGTCTACTTAGATAATGAATACAAAACTCCTCGCAGCCTGGACGGTAAAGATTTGATCCAGGGTCTTCATTCCTACTTCTCGAATTGGTACGATTCTAGCCATGCGAATAAATGAGTCGATGTCGAACATGGTAGAAACCACTTGATTACCAGTCGATGATGTGAACTGTTAACAAGCGTGAGAGAGACCACCAGTAATGTCAATGGTTCTCAAAGTACCCAGTACAATCCATGAGATGTGAATGAATGAGTTGGTGTCGAACATTTCACGGAATCCTTCGATCGAAAGTCAATGATGTAAACTGACGTCAAAGGCGAGAAACCTGCCATTGATGCATGCAGACTTCAAGGCACTGACGATTTCTAAGTCATCTCTCTAGATAATGTGTTGATGTCGATAGAAAGAGACTCGTTGCAGGCAAGCCCACAACACGAAATCATTGTTCAAGTTGAAGAAATATTGCTTTGAGGACTGACTCAGGGATGGTCAAATGGATGGCAAGTATTTTGCAGATGAAAGTTTTGTTTGCAGACCTCTCGAACACATAACGACACGACAGATGGTTTGGTGCTAAATAACTCAAAGTTAATCCCCGGAACCCGGTTGAAGACTTTCAAAAGTGGTTTGATTGACTGTGAGGTAAAAGATTTCCCAACCCAGGTGAATGAAAAGTGTCGTGTCCAAGAGTGGTAATAAAGTTTCTTTTGAGACAAAAGGTAACAAATAGGCTCATTCTTCTCTCTTTTCCCCCACCATTTCTGGCAAGTACCTCTTTATTTTTAACAAGCTTGAGGAGGATAACATATGCTTGATTATAAGCTCATCCTTCGGATGAGTCCAACCCAGTTTTGATTCGAACCCTAGGAAGGAGTGGTTCGTTCCTGTTTGTAATTGAACAGGTCCTTTACTGTGAAATGTTTAACGAGCCCAGTATAGGAGAAACTCGGCGTTTTTCAATTTTAGAGAGTCTGAAAAACTTAAGGAAACTCCAAGTTTGAACTTTTTCGTAAATTTGTGTCCCTCAAGCCCGAAAAAGTATAAAATAATACCTGGGGGAACCGCTTGATCTTGCGACCAAGGAGTACTTTCATGATTAGTGTCACTGACCTGAAAAGTAAAAAGCGACCAAGGACACGTCGTTTTATTTCCGTATCGAGTTTGAAACGACAAAAACACGGAAATCTTTTCCTGATTTTACGGTCAGAAAAGAGCTATAAGGGGACCGTCTTTTAATTCCGTTTTAACGAGTGTAAAAGAAACGCTCGGCAATCTTTTCATGTTTTAGGAGTTAGAAAAGGGCTTAAAAGATGACTCTGATATTTGTTTGTGAAAAATGACAATTTTCCCTCTAAGTCCCTTTGTCCTGCACAAAAGCGACACATTACTCATACCTGTTTAAGATAGGCAAAAATTCATTGAAAAACATCTTTCCATGGTGAAAAATGAACAAATTCATCCAAAAAACCTATAAAAAGACTTTTTACCATGTCATTTTTACCGTTTGACTGTTGAGGTTGAAAAAGGAGCTTTTGACAAGAAACTTCCCGTGGTCGCTGCGGAAAATCCGACCGTTAGAATCGAACGCCGTCTCTTCCAGGTATTTCACAACATCCTCCTTGTCAATTTCATCCATTTAGAATTTTGTTTTAAGTTTCATTTTTGATTTTTGGGGGGTTTTGGGTTTTGGAAACCGCCCTGCGGGGGACGCAGGTTTCCTAAAGGCTGGCCTGCGTCCCCCGACTTTTTCCTACACAGGGAAAAGGTCGGGGGACGCAGGTTGCCTTCAGGCCACCTGCGTCCCGGCGCACTGTGTGCCAAACGCGGGGTGCGTCCTCCGCAAAACGCAGGTTTTGAAACCCCAAACTCCCAAACCAACCATTGAAATTTCTCAAAACTAATTTTAATGCCTGTTTATTCATGTGTAGGGCACTTATCATGCTGGATTGGAGAGAAAGAGAGCACGAGGAGGTTGATGAAGCTGCAATCAATCATCAACCTTCCCTTGATGCCCTAAGAGGATGTGGTTTATACAAATACTGGTCCATACCCGGTATGAGAGCTCAGGTAAGGTTCTTGGAGTGGCTGGTCGAGAGATGGAACGTTCAAGAACAATGCTTTTATATCGGCGGGCAACAACTCGAGATAGAGCCTGCTGACATTTACTTTCTTACTGGCTTGCCGAACAGAGGTGAGCAACTCAATCTGGCTGGGACTAGGCCGGGTGGCCAATCCCTTGATAGTCTCCGAGCAGATTGGTGCCTACCTGATCGAGAGCATAAGAAAGGCATAGAGATCAAATATGTCTCTCAACGTGAACTCATGGTCTTAGCTTTCACTGTGACCAGGATTTGTGGCTCAGCCACTTTACATATTGCTACTGGGTCTCAATTTCAGATGGCAATTGATTGTCTCCAAGGCACCATTTTCAACTGGTGTGATGCGCTGTTGGCTAACTTGAAAGCCCAACTGACCAAGGCAAAGACCGGCAGACTAAAGACCTTTGGATATGGGCCTATAGTCATGAGCTTTGCCTTAGAGAGGATACCAATGCTGATCCCTCAGCATCTCACTGTTGATATTTCGGGTCCTCAGGAGCCAAAGCTGGTACGATGGGTTGCTGTGATGGCCCGGCATCCGGACGAGGGTGCGGCAGTTGTTCGATTTACTGACAGTTATTTTCACTGGTTAGAGGACCAGGTGTTCGCGATTCAGGACTTTCCGTATGCCGGAATAGATTTTCGAGGTGATCCGGACATGGTTCTTCCACAGGGAGAACAATGGGATGATAGAGGTACTTTATTTTTCACGAGTTTTCAAATTATGTATTTTTTTGTTTTTTATATATATCGTCTCAAACTGACAGTAAAATTTTCAAAATGCAGATGTTGGTCCACAGCGTCCAGCCAACCTCCGGCTTTTCGAGAGGCGACATCCAGTTGCACCGCTACCGGCCCCACAGGACGCGGCGGCTGCGGAGGTACTGACTGAGTTGGAGCATGATCTACAGCGTCTGACGGCGGATATACCGGAGACATCTATGGATGATATTCCTATCAGACTTCAGCGCTACGTAGTCGCGGTCCCTGGACCGTTGAGGAGATTTTTGCGCAAAGTAGCCCGTGCAGTGGTGTCGTACAGGGAGCACCACCAGTGATTGGCTAGTCACTTTGTAGACACATGTGACATTTTTGTCTTTTTGTACTTATCATTTTGCCGATCATAAGGTGTTTTTCAACCTATGATCGAAGACGATGTATATTTTTTGACACACTCCTATTTATATATATATCACTATTACCGGCTTATCTTGTTTAACATGTATGATGAAATGTTTTTTAAATTTACTTGCATGATTATCGTAAATGTCTGTCCAACACTCGAGAAGCAATTGCATCTGCTAATGTATTTAAGGACCTTGGAATATGCTGATATTCAATGTAATCAAATTCACGTTCCAAGAGACGCACTCTCAAAAACAACCTTAATAACACAGGATTTCTAATGGCATAAACTCTATTAAGCTGTAATACAACAAGTTCAGAATCTAACCTCACTATCAAACGTCGAATTCCAAATGAAATAGATTCGGATAATAATTCAACCACTGCACTGTATTCTGCAATGTTATTCGTTGTTTGACCGAGGCTTACCCCATGCATAGAAACTAACTCGTCAGAGGGTGAATAGATAACCCAAGCTGCGGAAGAGATATTCCGTGTATTACGACAAGCACCATCAGCAAATCCAATGTATGTTTGGAGGGGCGTCGACATCTACAATATCAAGAGTAAAACCAAGATAAGCCAGAATAACGACGAAAAACACACTCACTAAGCTAAGCACACTGACTAACTAACAATCAAACTAGCTAGAAGGAAAACCTAACCTAACTAAAAATTCTCCACACCCACCATTTAAGCATAATACCTCTTTAGGTAAAGTCCATTTCTGGGTTTATCCAAAGAGTCCCCATCAAAATCTACTAGCTCATAAGCCCCTTTTGCTAGCTTTCGCTTTACAATATAGGGTCCATGCCACATAGGAACGAATTTTCCAGCACCTAGCTTATCGTTAGCCTGATCATATAAGAGCACTAGGTCTCCCTCCGAAAAATTTCGAGGGGTCACACTTCTATCATACTGAGCTTTCATTCGCTTCGCGTGAGTCTCGATTGCCAATGTAGCGTCACGTCGAGTCTCATCTAATTTAGCTAAGTACAATAAACGTTTCTCCTCTTCGGAAGTAGCTGGAAGTAATTCGACAGCCATTTGAAGTGATGGGATTTCACATTCAATGGGTAACACTGCTTCTAAGCCATAAACTAGCTGGAAAGGAGTGAACCCTGTTGAGGTTTTCACTGAGGTTCGGTATGCCCATAGCGCCGAAAATAACATGTTGTGCCAATTTGACCGATGAATACCAATGGTTCGTCGGATCATGATAACCAGAACTTTGTTGATAGACTCAACCAAACCGTTGGCTTGCGGATAATAAGGAGTAGAGCTGTCATGGCGCAAACCAAGCTGGCTTGTAAGTTCAGTCATCATGGTGTTTCGAAAATGGCTTCCATGGTCAGTAATAATTGCTTGTGGGACACCAAACCTAGTTATTATATGATTGAATATGAAAACTGCAGCTGTTTTGCCGCTTGCGTCGAATGTAGGCATCGCCTCGGCCCATTTAGTGAAATAATCAACCGCGAGGATGATATACGCATGCCCCCCGGCCGAGTGAGGGTTACAAGTAATAAAGTCGATACCCCATTTGGCGAATGGACCAACGGCAATTATAGGGTGGAGAGGAGCAGGTGGTGCGCGCATCTTTCGATCAAACACTTGGCAGTTGTGGCACTTCCGGACTGCAATGATACAATCTTTAAACATAGATGGCCAGAAGTAACCAGCGCGCAACACCTTCTGAGCTGTGGCATACCCAGACATATGACCGCCACATGCTCCAGAGTGACAATCATTCAAAACTCTTTCAGCCTCTTCGTGAGTTAGACAACGTCGAAAAACTAAGTCTGCCCCCCGGCGATAAAGTGTATCTCCAATAATTTTGTATTGCTGGGATTGAAACCTAATTTTTCGCCGTTCCTCTTTGGAAGCTTCAGGCCGAAAGGTTTGGGTTTGGAGATAGATGATTATATCCCCGAACCATGGATCTAAAGTACTGATAAGAAACAAAGATTCGTCCGCAATGGACTCTTCTGCCACAGTTTCTGTGTCAGTACGCGGGAAATCACACATCAATTCCGCAAAGACTAAGGATTTCTTAGACTTGGACTTCTCGAACTCCAAGTCGAACTCTTGCAGGATAACGATCCATTTAGAGTACTTGCCCCCTAGCAATTGTTTTGTCAAAATGTAAATCATAGGGTTGCAATCCGAAATAACTGTAGTTTTACGGAGAAGAATGTAGTGACGAAAACGCTGGACAGCTTGAACGGCTGCCAGGGCCAATTTCTCCACATGCGAATATTTTAACTCAGTGGGATTTAAGGTTCGACTGAGATAATATATCACATGTTCTGCTCCGAATTCATCTTCTTGAACTAACACCATTCCCATAGTGGAATATGTAGCTGCGAGGTATAAGAAGTAGTCCTGGTTGTAGTTGGGAGGATGCAACAACGGTGCATGGGTCAACGCGTGTTTAAGTGCATCAAAAGATTGTTGGGCAATCTCATCCCAAAAGAATTGAACGTTCTGTTTCAACAACCGTGTAAAACCTTTAGTGACCTCGGCGTAGTTTGGGATGAATCGACGTAAAAAGTTCGCTTTCCCTTGCAAACTTTGGAGTTGGCGCAAACTCGAAGGAGGAGGCAATTTGATGATCGCTTCGACTTTCGAGGGATCGACGCGAATGCCGGCTTTTGAAACAACAAATCCAAGCAATCGACCTGTTTCTATACAGAAAACACACTTGTGGGGATTCAACCGAATTCGATAATGCCTACACCTCATAAAGATTGCTCGTAAGTGGTCAAGGTGATCAGCTCGATGTAAAGAATGAGCAGGAAAATCATCGAGATACGGTTGCACAATGTGCTTGATGTCGTGAAATGCGTAAGACATCGCCCGTTGAAAAGTGGCCCCGGCATTCTTGAGCCCAAAAGGTAATTTGCAATAAGCAAATGTCCCCCATGGACAAATGAATGCCGTTTTTGGTTGGTCGGCAGGTAGAATATTGATTTGATTATAGCCCGAAAAACCATCCATGAAGGAAAACATTTCACTTCCAGCACAATCATCAATAATTTGATCGATATAAGGCGTAGGATAGTTGTCTTTTGGACAAGCTCGATTGATATCCCTATAGTCGATACAGATTCTTATTGTTCCTTGTTTCTTGTTGACCGGAACAATATTCGATACCCAATCCGTTAACGGGATCGGATAAATGAAACCTGCTTTCAACAGCTTTTCGACTTCTGCTTTAATCGCAGTCGCTTTTCGAGGGTGAATCTGACGCAACCGTTGCCGAATGGGTTTAGCATCCGGGTAGGTTTTGATTTCATGAACAACAATGGCAGGATCGATTCCCGGCATTTCCTCGTAAGACCATGCAAACACATCGCGGAATTCTTGGAATAGGGCCTTGTAAGTTTGGATTTCGTCTTCTGTACATGAGGCACCTATATGAATGTTCTCCTCAATTCCGGGCTTCACTGAAATATCAATGGGAATAGTACGAGAAATATTCCCTAAATTCAACTCTGAATCAGAATGTTTCGTTGGATCCTGAGCGTCTTTGACATATTCAGCGGTAAAGATAGATGAAAAATCATTTTCAAATGCATCATCCTTAGGTAAAAACGAAGATCTGTGATGGAGATCTTCCCATGGTAGATCGTCTACACTTAGGATTTCGCGAAGTTGTTCGTCAGATGACACGACTTCGGGAAACGCTATCCGTTCTAAGTTTGAGGTGAAAAGTGATTCTTCACTGACCACATTCATTTGGTCGACTTCGGTTGAATGAAAGTCGGTAAAAGACATAAGAGCTTCATAAGCAATTTCATATGGACTCAAAGGCATAGCATTACCGAATGAGTCTATCTCAGAGTCAGATGGAACATACCAAGGATCATCATAAATAATGTTTTCTGACGTAATCATATGAATCGTTGCAAACGAAGGTTCTACGCTGAGTGGAGGGAGAGGAAAAGTTCCCAGTAAACCGGAATCCTTAACTAAACCTACACCAACGTCCTTATAAGGGATTGTCGTCTTACCGACATGCTGGATACTCTCTGAAGAGGCTGGGTCGGATGAAAAGTATGTCAACTGATCAATAGTCACGATCTTACCGTTGTGTGGAAACTTAATTACTCTAAAGACCGATGAAACGACCGCTGTCATAGCATATGACCAACTTCGACCCAAAAGAAGGTTGTAGTCTAGAGGGGCATCAACCACTTCCACATCCAGACTAACGGTTTTACCTTCTACCCCTATAGGCAATTCCTGTAGAATACCAAACGGACGGAACCCACGGCCATCAAAGGCCTTAAGGATGGTGGGGGATTGGTTCAACGAAGGAGAACCAAGGGATCTCCAACATTGAATTGACATAATACACGTAGAAGCTCCCTCATCAATCACAGTTCGATGAATAGGCCTGTTTTTGACTATCACTGGAATTTGGAAAGCCATTTGATGGGGGAGTCGTGGTGTACTATTTTCTAGATCGAAGATCATTAGATTCGGATCCTGAACGTCAACAGCTCCTATAGCCGACAAAAGCAATTTTCGTTGTGCTGGACATGATTGCAGCACTTCTAACGCCGACATTGCTGAGGGTGAAACAGCTAAGTCCTCAACAATGTTGTAATTCTGGGCCGCTCTCGCATGTGGATTGAAAGCAGACCTTCGAAGTACACCCTTGGCGGGCGGTTTAATTACTAAGTCTGGGTTAGGTTTCTCGATCTGTAGTGGATCGGAACCAGGAGCTGAGGTTGATGGATTAGAGTGAGAAGATTCTGCTTCCTTACCATCAACAGGATTCTTACTACCATAATCTTGCGATCGAGTCGCAATCCTTACATGAGACATCATCAAAATGGGTTCTTCACTGGCATTCGAGGAAGAACCTATCATCTTATTCTCCTGCTCCGGAAATGGATTTTTTAACACAGCAGGAGTGGGAGAACCTTTGACTATTTTCACTACCTCGGCCCGATGAGGGCAATCTCTCGTAAAATGATCCTCTTCACAAATAAGACAAGGATATCGAGGTTTGCGCTTTTCGTCATTGGTTTCCGACTTTTCAGTTTTCTCCTTTGGAGCCTTGTCTGCTTTAGCCTTCTTCTTTCCTTTCTTCTTTCCACCGTTTTTTGATTTGGCCGTAGATGACTCTACAGCGTGAATATCGGCGGTAAGTTCAGGAGAAGACTCTCCTGTCGGGGAATCGGGCAAAGTGATAATAGGAGTAGTTGAAGCCTTGGAAGACTTCTTCTTGCTCTTTGTATTCACGATACCAATCATACCATCAGCGGCATGAGATCCCGAAGGAGCAGCAGCGATTTGGTTCGACTTTGGAAGATCCGGAATCTTCTCGTGTAATGTACCCGACTGCGTGTAAACTAAGTCAAGGTATTGTGCCTGAGCAATGACTTTCTCCTCAGTAACTACTCCGGCCTTAGCTACATCTTCAGTAATTCTTGGTAATAATGATTTAACAAACCATTCAGCTAAGATTTGGTCCGGGATAAAAACTTTCACTAGCCTTCTTCGACGTCTCCACTCATGAATGTGATCTGAAATATACGTGGAGGTTGATTGTTTTAGTGAAGTTAATAACTCCGTACCGTTATCGTATCTGACCGGTAACTGAAAGTGAGTTAAGAACGAGGTAGCTAACTGGCTAAAATTGTAAAAAGAGGCCTGTGGTAACTCGATGTACCACTTGGCCGCAAGACCAATGAGTGTACGCTGAAAAAGACGTAAACGGATTGAATCATCCGAGATGGAATTTGAAGCACACCAGAGGTGGTAAGTCATCACGTGATTGGACGGATCCTCTCCAGACTTACCTTCGAACTTGGGTATATCGCTGGGCAACTTATTTGGCATTGACGGCCAGAACAGAAGATATTGAATTGGATCGTTCGTTAGGCGCGTCAAGTCTGGTAAATCCAAAGTTGCGATAAACGGTAACTGCCGGTTAGGATCTCTAAAACTCTGGGTCACAATACCGGCCCCAGGAGGAGGATATCCAGGATAACTAGGAACAGGAGTCGCATTTGGGATATTATATCCTCCTGGAAAACCAGGATTAACCGGACCGTACTGGGGTTGCTGAGGTTGTTGATAAGTGTACCCAGGATACGGTTGATACTGGTAAACCGGTTGTTGGACAGCTTGCCCAGGTTGATACTGTCCCTGGTACGGAGGTTGAACAAATTGAGGTTGAGTAGTAACAACCGTACTTATACCAGGTTGGCCTACAGGCATCTGGACTGTGGTTTGAATCGTAGATCCAGACAACGGTACAGATGTCTGAGGAGTGGTTACAGGGACAGTAGAAACCGGAGCCGTCGTTACTCCAGAAGTAAGTATGGTAGATGTGGCGGTAGTTGCTGCAGCCGTTTGAGATGGAGTAGTAGGTGCAATTGGCGGCTGAGTAACTACCGAAGTTACAGGGGTCTGAACACTTGACTGGACAGGTTGCGGTTGCTGGGGTGGACCAGGAACTACAGGTTGTCCTGCTTGAGGTACCGACTGTATACTTGGCTGCAACATCTGTTGACCTTGTGACGGATCCCACACTAACATTCCAGGGTATTGACCCATAACAGGTTGAGGGTACTGAGATCCATAGCCGGATTGAGGATAGGATTGATAATTGTAAGGTGCAGTCCCATATGATTGCCCTTGAGGTGGTTGATAACTTTGACCTGAGTATTGACCTTGAGGTTGATAACCTTGAGGTAAATACGGGTACTGGGGTTGACCTTGACCTTGAGGTTGGTATCCTTGAGGTTGATACCCTTGGGGTTGATACCCTTGGGGTTGCCATCCTTGAGGTTGCCATCCTTGAGGTTGATATTGATACTGAGGTTGACCTTGGGGTACATATTGAGGCTGGGGTTGACCTTGAGGTATGTATTGCCCCATAGGAGCGTACTGACCTTGAGGTTGCCCTCCAGACACGAATGAAGTACCTTGAGGTTGCCCCCCAGGCATTAACGAAGGCTGCCCCCCAGGCGGTAATTGGCCACCTTGAGGTTGGGTAACGGGAACTGAACCTGACATCATGTAAATGTCTCCTACACTCAATGGTACATTACCACTGTTTCCAACTAATAACCCATGATCAATGGGTTGAGGAGACGCTCCCGCAAAGGTACCAGAAAGAGATTGATACCCAGTAGGAACAGAAGGACCGCCATGTAAAAAAGATTCAGGACTTTGTGTAAACACAGATGACTGACCAGACATATTTACAGGAGTATGAATACCTCCAGGTGGAAAAGGAGTACGAGGTGTAGAAAAACCTAGCCCAAAGTTGTCTAAATAATTGGTTAACGAAAGGTACCAAGTAGTACTTCTAGGAGGGCTGTAAAAGATGGATTCACGCTCCCTTAGATCAAGGGTAATTTGATCTTCAGGATCAGAGACGCCTATTTCTTCCTCTAGAACAAGTTCTTCTATAGCAATCAAACCAACAGGAAGATTTTCGGTGATAATTCTTTCTATTCTCGGTGAATCAGGAACACTAGGAGTCGGAGTAACAGGTTCGGATATTTCTGGTTCTTCGCCTGTATCGCTAGCAGACGAAAAACTACCAACAAGCTCAGAAACTGTAACAGCTTCGGGATTATAACCTGTCTCTAAACTTTGGTAATCTGGATGGACTACCAAGGAAGATTCTCCTTCTTCAGGTGAACCTACTCTACTGCCACTAGGAGGAGTTACAAGGACCTTTAAACCTTCTAAATTACTGGGATCGTCTCGAGGAGGTTCACCCCTAAGTCTACGGGATCTTCTCAACAATTCGGCCACAGAAACAACTTCAGGAGACTGGCCCCGAATTCTACGGGACTGTCTCGGTAATTCCGCCACAGCTAAAAACTTTTAACTACTACACACGAAAACAAAATAAAATTTCAAATCAAACCACCTAAAGTCTCTAAAGAACCAAACGAATTTGAATCACATGCCTAAAGAATCTAGGGCGTCAAACCAAACACAAACAGTATCTTCCGGACCAAAAGCGCTAGTTGGTGATTAGGTCCAACCTCGCAGGATTCAGTACAGAAATGGCGGGTGGAACAGTTACGCCGACAACCTGCTTAATGAATAGACTGGACCAAGTTCCTCCACTTTAACCGTCTCGAGTGAAGTGAACCCCCCAGAAAATCCAAGTGAGTATAGCCGACGTCTGCTCCAGGTACAGTGGGACCTTCCCTCCACCGTCACCTTGGGTAGAATCCTAGAGATTATGGTCACTAAGGTTACCAACGGCCACAAGTACACCTGGGGGAACAGTCTAAACTCCGACAGCACGCAAGGGCAGAGTAGCAAGCTCAATCCCCTTACCGGCTCCTTGACAGTAATCCAAGGTTTACCGATAAGTGACCCCTGGCTCCTCGACAATGGTTAATCCGAGGTTTACCGTTTGTAATACGTACTGTCTGGCGTCGTTCCCAACGAGGGGGGAATGATCCCCTCACTGGTTCGGACACGAGCTCGTGCTTCTCCTTTAAGAGGAGCTTTCCCAGAGTGTAAATGTAACAATTGGATTTGATTCTATCACAAGATCGACTACTTGTTTGTTTTTACTGCCTTGGAGAGTTAAGTACTCACCTACTCCAAGACACTAGCCTAAGCTATGTTGGTGCTTCAGAGCCCTAGAAAATAAAAGTTACTAGTTCAATTTTAATTTAAGCGTTACTTTTAAGGTTGTTCTTTAAAGTCACAAGGTGATGGAAGTGAAACCAATGGTGTGCAGACTCGACTCCAACCACTACAAAGATGCACCTAAGATGATCTATTACTACTTTTGCTTTTTCAATGAAAATCTTTAACTAAGAGAGTTGAGAGAATGCAATTTTTAAAGAAAACAACTTCCTTAGAAAAGACAATCAAAGAAACAATTCTCGTTTTCTTTTCAAGCACACAAACATAACCACTCTTTACTTGCACGAAAAACTCTTTTTCTTTCAAAAACTTTTAAAGCTACTTGAAACAAAACTATTCAAAGGAGATATTTTTGTATTTTCTCTTTTCAATAAAGCATGTAAACCTACCTTTAACAAAAAACAATCTCAAAAGCTATAAAACTATGAAAATTTGACTCACAAGCAAACCAAAAGAGAGATTACTCTAAGTAAACCTAACAAGGCAAAAGCTTATAAAGGCGATTCTAGGATGTTTTACTTGATCAAAATCAAATCAAGGACTAGCTAATGCAGAATCAAAAGACTAGCCAAAACAAAACTCAAATCTTTTTGTTCTTTTCGTAAAATGGAATTCAAGACTTAAACAACAAGCACTTCGAAAATGGCCCAAAAGACAACTTGATGGTAAGTTACTTCTACAGGTAGACTTTTGAACAGGTCTGACTTCTTAGAAAGTTGACAAAACCAGAGATATCTAAGGCTTGACAATTCCTATCGCAAAAGTCACTACAAGACCTACTCAAAATCAAACCCTAGGGCTTACACTTCGACGAAATCCACTAAAACACTTAATGCTAATGAAACCAGTTCAGGTGAAGATTCTGGACAAGGGACTGATGAATCTGGGCAGAAAAAACTAAGAAAAAACAAAATCTAAGAGCAAAAAAAGCAAAAAGTGGAATTTTCTTAAATTTTGGCAGGGGACGCAGGCAACCCGTTAGCACAGGTGCGGGCCCGCTCTGTGCACACAGCAAAAGTGCGTCCAGGGACGCACTGTGCAGCACTCAGAGGGTGCGTCCTACTGAAAAACTCAAGAAAACCAAAAATAAAACTAATCCTAAGCTAACCCACCCAGAGACAAGATCACAGAGCCAAAACCAGAAAAATAAACCAATTTTCTCAAAGCAAAGTTCAAACAAAAGAAAGGACTCTTCTCATTAATGGAAACTTTCCCCAGCGGAGTCGCCAATTTGTCACACTGAATCAGTCAAGGGTGCGGACACAACTGACCTTCCTAGAAGTCTAAGACATTCTAATGACAAACAAAACAAACTGGAGCTATCCTTCTCTAAACATACATTATGATATGAGAAATCAAGTGTTTCGTTCTTACCTTTGTCCAAACGCTGTTGTAGAAGTCCAAGCTTTGTTGATCCGGATGAGCTCCTCCTTTTCTCCAAAACCTGTAATCACCAACAGTCAAACAATTAAATAGCACCTGATTATAACATAAAACAAAGCATATTCAACACATAGACCAAGGAGTACATGAAATAACCCATAAACAACAAGTTATTGAGAAGAATGGACCAATTTGCATTAAAGGTAATCAAAAGGAACCATTACAACCTGAGCCTTGGTGTTGTGCAAGCTCCTTCCAGGGTCCACAAGAGTCTTCTTCTACTTTGACAAAGCTCACCCACTTCCAAATAGAACAAGTAAAGATGGCAATCTCTCCTCACAAGCTTCTAAATGGGAGTCCTAATTCCTGCAGCATTTACCCTTAGAAATCTATAGCTTTCAACCTTTTTCCTTCTGGCTCAATGCCTCTTTTTATAGTGCTCAAGAGGAAGTTAATCAGGTCCACCATCAATGGGATAGTCCCCTCTTTGGATGGGATCACTCCCTTATTGATGGGATAAGTTCCTCTTTGATAGGAGTGCATGAACCATCTGGAGGCGCTCAATACTCGTCCAAGAATCTTCTAGAATGCTCTAGAAATGACCACAAGTAAGTTTTTGAAGATAAAACTTGCGCATTTTAACCTTTTCAGAGGGACGCACCTGCCCCTTTAGATACAGAGCGTCCTTGGACGCAGACCTTATGAACAAAAGGTGCGTACCCGCAGGCAAGGCTTGAGAGAACCTGCGTACCCAGAGATAAACATGTTTTATAAAGACTTTCTCTCTTTCTTGGAGTTTGATATGAATAGTAGAGGCATAAGACTTGCTCAAAAGGGTAGTATGACTGTTGATTGAGCCATACCGACTGTAAATAGCCATGGTGACATTTTTAGTGTAACACTCATCACTTAGTCTATTGGCCAGTTATACTAAATACAACTAGTTCAACTAAGTCAAACTGAACAAAACTCCATTAACTGCTCATCTAACTCCACAAAACTCACATGCATGAGTTCTAACTGATGCCATGCATGCAATAGCTCAACTGACTCATAAGAAAAGTGTATTTCCTTCTGACAGCTGCATGTGCCACATCTATAGCTCAAACTGAAGTGCTCCAAGAGGATAAGATAATGTTTATAGTCCAAATATTATTATGAGACAATAATATTTGACTTTTATATTTTTGACTAGTAGTCTAAAAATAGACTCTGATTACTCCTGTTGTGATCCAAAAATAGAATTCCATCTATTTTTCCCAACATGACCAATCATCCATAAACAACATCCTGCAACTCATAGACATGATCCATATGTCTAAAAATAGACATAGTCTAAAAATAGACTTTGTGCCATAATTTGCTTGCGGACCCACTTAGTGAAGGCGACTCCTTTCCACTAAGCTCCATCACCTTGTTGCATTCTCAACAAGAATTTCTTGTTGCACACTTTTCAACACTCCCTCTCAACAAGAAAGGCTTCCTCTCAAACCTGGTCTTATAACTCTGGAATGTTCTGCATGCAACACATCTGCCCAGTCCACTTTGCTCCAACAACACTTGGAACAAAAATACTCCCAACTAACCACTCTGTTGGGCTAGGAACATACTCTGATGTTGAAGCTCTAACTGCTGCTAACAAGTGCTCCCTCTCTGACATCTGCGCTACTGCAACATCTCCATGCATCTCGCACCATTGCACACCTCTCTGTGCCACCTAGCACTATGAAAAACACTTGTGCCTCTCGCATTGCTGCAGCCTGCATGCTATGGGTTGTCCTGGGATTCCCTACACTGTTGCTCTCTCTTTCGCTCCTTCCACATCTATCTCGACCCAATCAGTTAGTTCCTGCTACTACACATTGGGGCTCCCGTAGCAAGGTCTCATCCAAAAGGTTGGGTACCTCAAGGATCTTGTCCCTCCTCCTTGGAACGATCACTCTATATCGCCCCACCTCCTACCTGGAGGTATGGCTGCATGTGATCCCTCAGCCCACCTGGCTTGAAGTTTCCCCCTACTGGAGGTATCTACATGAGTAGATGTCTCTACTCGATCTCCTCTCAGCTTCCCTTGTTGTGGCTACTCCACAACCTCCTGAAGCTGTTGCACCAATCGTGGCTCCTCCACAATCGTCTGAGACTTCTTCTGGCTCTGCATGTTGAGAGGTAATATACGCTCCCTCTCAACCACCAAGTCTCCATCAGTTACCTTGCTGCTCAAGGCTTTGCATGAATCTTGAACCTCAAGAGCATACAAGTTCTTGACCCATGAAGCAATCAGCTTCATCTGTCTAGTGATGATGTGTCTAAGGAAAACCTTTCCCTTACTGAAGACTACATCATAGCCTCTATCTTCCAGCATCGCGATTGACACCAAGTTTCTCTTCAGTCCTGGTACATACTTGACATCGGTCAAGGTAAGGCGAGATCCATGCTCCCTCTGAAAAATAGCCATGCCTACACCTGAGACATTATACTTCTCATCATTACCCATCCCTATGAGTATCTGGAGATCTTTCTCCTCCAAAGTATTGAACAAACTTTTGTCACCGGTCATGTGGAAAGAAGCTCCATTGTCAAGAAACCAACCACTTCCCACCATGGATGAAACCATGCATGCGAAGAGTGTGAAGTCCAACTCAAACTGTGAAGCAAGTGCCTCACCTTCAGATCCTTCCCTAGATCCCTTCTTGGACTTCTTCTTTGGGAAATTAGTAGCATAATGACCCAACTCATGACAACAAAATCATCTCACCTTCGACTTGTCAACCTTCTTCTCATCATTGGAAGAACTGGATTCGGAAAGAGAAACCTTCCCCTTCCCCTTCTTCGCCTTACTTGCTAAGGCACAATTCTCCTCATCATGCATAGCTGAAGAACTATCTCTGGTGCGCCGTCTAATCTCCTCTTGCATAAGATCTAACCAAAGTCTCTCCCATCCTGTCAATTTCTCCCTTCCATTCACCGAGTCCTGGTAGCTATGCCAACTCTTAGGAAGGCCAATGAATTCTAGACTCACCATATCCTCATCCTCAACAGTTACCCCTACACTTCCCAGCTTATCCTGGCATTGGGTGAACTTCATGAGATACTGGGGCATACTGTCTCCATTCTCACACTTAATGTTTCTGAGTTTATCCTTGAACGTCATTCCACCAACTCAAAACTCAATCTCTTCTGATCTAAAATTTGTGAGAATAAAGTATTTCTTGTACAGAGATCGATTGTCTAGGATTTTACTACATATCTCACCTTCCAAAGGAAGGATGAATCCAGAGGCTACCTGGCCCGATTATAGACTCTGCCTGAAGAAATAAAATGTAAACACTTTCTGAATAATAGATCTAATGATCAATCCTCGCTTTGATATCCTGTAGAACTTTTTCTACAAATAAACTAGCTCTGATACCATGTAGAAATTTTGAATAATATGACACTTATTCACAGATATTATCTTGATTATACACTATTGCAGAATACATGCATAATACATAACCTCCTCTACATTGATCATCAATTTAGCAGCATCAAAAACAATGAAACATCAATCGCATGCACACATTAACACAGTATGTAACCCAGGGAAAGCTTACAGCTGAAAACCCCACACTATCTGTATATTAATGAATGAGAACATGTAACATTACATAGTACAATACTCCTCACAAGTATCCAGCACTATCTCCACCTGTTACACACAATACAACTCAAATCTGATCTCCAAATCTCCCTTGTTGGTTTGCCTGCCTCCACTACACAATCCTGCAAGAGAATGAATTGAATCCAAACTCATTCCAAGTTCTATTTACCTTGGAGAATCACTCACACTGTAAATCACATGAGCACAGGCTATATTACTGGGCATTCTCATGGGAATACTCAATCCTTTGATTGTGCAAAATATCATGCACAACTATAGTCACAACTAATAGCAATCTCAACCTCTAACACTTGTCTCCACTGAACTGTACATGCACTGAGTTAACTGATGTATTCTTTAGTTGCATTATGAGTTAATAATTAGTGAATTAATTAATAACTAATTCACACAACTCATCACTTAGTCTATTGGCCAATTAGACTAAATACAACTAGTTCAACTAAGTCAAACTGAACACAACTCCATTAACTGCTCATCTAACTCCACAAAACTCACATGCATGAGTTCTAACTGATGTCATGCATGCAATAGCTCAACTGACTCATAAGAAATGTGTATTTCCTTCTGACAGCTACATGTGCCAAATATGTAGCTCAAACCGAAGTGCTCCAAGAGGATAAGATAATGTTTATAGTCCAAATATTATTATGAGACAATAATATTTGACTTTTCTATTTTTGACTAGCAGTCTAAAATAAACTCTGATCACTCCTGTTGTGATCCAAAAATAGAAGTCAATATATTTTTCCCAACATGAGCAATCATCCATAAACAGCATCTTGCAACTCATAGACATGATCCATATGTCTAAAAATACGCATAGTCTAAAAATAGACTTTGTGCCATAATTTTCCTGCGGGCCCACTTAGTGAAGGCGAATCCTTTCCACTAAGCTCCATCATCTTGTTGCATTCTGAACAAGCATTTCTTGTTGCACACTTTTCAACATACTGCCTGTGATTTTTTAGAAAACAAATATGGAGGTCGAGACAGAGAGTTTTTGAGAAAAATAAAAAACAAAGGAGACTGTGTTTTTTTAAAGTAAACATAATTTGTTTTATGTATTTCCTACCTTCCTAAAGACTGATTTCACCCTCAAATTTAGACTACTTATTTCATGTATTGATATTCAATAGGGGGCATGTATGAATCCTACCTCTTCAGACCAAATTTCATGCCAAAAATCGTGTTTTCTCCCTTCAGAATGGCTTACTGCCCCTCCTGTAGAAACTCACTGTCCTTCCTGTAGATTTCATGTAGGTGCTCCTGTATATTTCCTGTAGGTGCTCCTATATATTTCCTGTAGGTGCTCCTGTAGAGAATGCCGAGAGCAAGGATAGGAAGGAACTCGATGGAGGATGGTGGTTACGAGGCTATGGGGGCACGAGAAGTTTGTTGTAGCTGAGTTACGAGGAGAAAATGAAGAAAAGGTGGCAAGAATGCTCGGGGAGGAGTTCTTATTACCCTTTATGGATATTTTCGGTTATGAGTGCTGAGCTGGCAAGGTGTACGTTGGCCATATTCAGAACATTGGTCCCCACCTACCTTGTCATCATGGTCACTTGTCGTAATCATCCCTCATTATTGCATCGGAGTTCACTCATTCTCCACTACGTGTCCTTGGCATCTTTTCTTGAGTTGACTGTGCACACGTGTGGCTGACACCTCAGATGAGTGGAGTCAACTAGATGAAGGTGGCCAAGTTAACTGACCACCTTTCCCTCGTTCAAGCTCAACCATCTCATTACCTTCATATAAATCCTAACTACATGTTGTGGCCAGCAACAACCCCCCCTTAGTTCATTTAAGTGTTGACCAAAATACTTAAATGAATGGGGACCCTTAGTTAATTTTTAGAAAAAACAAAAGTTTCCTTTCCTCAAAATAAGGTTACCATCATGGGCTTAGGTAAGTCTTTTGAATATTTTAAACCTAAGTCTATGATAAGGAGAAAATCTTTAAAGTCGCGTTGCAAAAATATAGGAAATACCTCCATTTCTCTTTAAATATCGATATGCGCAAGATCCTCGTGTTAAGAATAACATCGCGTCGCAACAAAGTAATACTCATAAAGAAAAACTTAAAGATTCACCGATCTGCGATAACGCCGATCGCAAGATCGCATATCGCAGAAATGAGCCGGTAAGATTTGGCAAACATCAAACTTCTGCGATCTGCAATGTTGCGATCGCTGCGATATTGCACCCTTGTGATTTGCGATAGTGTGGTTTGTGATAGTGCAATTTGCAATCGCACGATATGCGAGGTTACGTAAGCAAATCATAAATCACTTCATTACGAATCCTTCGGGCACACCATTCAAAGAAAAGCCACTTACCATAATCTGACTCGAAATCATACACCTTTAATGATAGTAAATGAATTAGTTGTCAGTTATTAAGTGAATTAAAGACGCGTGCCTTTGTAGAGATTTACTTCACGTAAGGTGGCATATTCGATACATCTGTTGCATTTAAAACTCTCCCATCACCTTTCTGGATCAGTCATTTCCATTTCACTCGTAATCTGCAGGAACGAAGAGCTAAGACGATTCAAACACAAACGCAGGAAGAAATAGGAGAGAAAAATAAAGCTCAAAGCTCCGAAGCAAAGGAAAAGACGAAGGAGATGGCGCCTTTGTATACAGACACAGCCTGTAACAGAGACACAGGAATATCAACATGGGAAAGCATGTACAGGCTGCTAGAAGAGGAAAATCCTAGAATAATGAAGGTTGCTGCTGCCGCGGGCTCACATCGCTCTTTTAAGGCATCCTTAGAGGACCTAGCATGTTCATTTCTTCACAGGATAGCGGCAAGACCCAAAATCCTACAATATACGGATATGATCAAGTGGATACTGGATGATGCAAACATGAACAACAGACAATTCAAAGTTAAAGGACACGGGCTCATCGGATCGTTTGCTACGCAAGATTTGAAGCTTATGTATCATCTTCCTGAACCGCAAGCGACCTATAACGCACAATTCGTTAAGAAGTTCGCGGTGGAGAACCCAGACCTATCAGACACCACCAAAGATTGGTCTAGAAAAGACGAGCCGCTCAAAAAGGACAAAAACGGTATGTACAGCACTGGTTCCCTCACCTCTCCATATTGTTTTGCTGCGGCCATGATCTGTAGGTTATTTGGGATGCCAGATATCAACAAGTTTTCGTCTGAATGGATACAATTAATTGATGCTACCACAAACGATGATATTATAGATTGGGCCAAAATCCTTTCTGATAATCTATACACGGTTGTTATCAATTACCGGTCTAAAAGATCCTTGTCTCAAAGGGTCTATCCTCCTTTTTATCTATCTGCATATGTTATGGTTTTTGTTTGTCTTGTGTCTAAATTCCCTATTATGGGTTGGAAATGGACTACCCAGGACCCATTGCCTATCCATGTTTATCATAAGGTGTTATGGGATTCTCAGTTTGCCCCTCACTTCTACCAGATTTTCCACGGGCTTATTTTTCCCTTGTATAGAATAATGTATGATAAAGACCCCCCGAGGTGCTCTCCCGACGCACAAATCGACATCATCCCCATTGCGAGATGGTTCGGGGAAGAATGGTTTATTTATATTAGAGTTTTTGGAAGCACTGTACCTCCACATGTCCTACCTCTATATATCCCTGATAAACTTTTGGCTCGGGAAATTGCTTATCAAACCTGTTCAGAAGGCGGCCTGACCAAAGACCTAAAAGACAAGAAGAAGGCCATATGGCCTCAATTTCCTGTAGCTTGTGGGGCCTTCTCATTTTTCGATGTAGGACACGCTTTCGGCGAAGTGGAGAATGTGACGTGTCTTCAATTATTTAAATTCCCAGCAAGGCCATTTGACCCAAATGATGTTGCCCAAGAGTTCACAACGAACGTCAAAATAAAAGTGTTCTCTGGAAATAAAGATTTGTTTGATGATCTGTTTCAGAATAGAAGTTCGCTCCAATAAATTTTGCAGGAAGCTCGGTCGAGGTTGTCTCCAGATGACCTCCAAAGATTCATGTTATACAGGGAAAGAAGGTTGGCCAGTATTCCTCTAGAGAAGCTGCGACTGGCTGCTAGAGAACCAACTCCAAGCATTAGCCTCAGCGAAAACTCTAGCACTTCCAGATCTAAATCCAATGCTGTGCAAGAAGTGCCTAAGCATCCTAAAGAGTCTGGATACGACCAAGGAAAAAACGAAGAAACAACTAAAGATATAGCTCAGTCAAGTGCAATGTCTCAATAGCAAGTTATCGCCTCCCCGCCAAGAGATGTCCCCCCTCCTATCATCGAAGCACCACTCGTCACAACAGAACTGGACAAAGAATGGGAAACCATTAATGAATTGACCAGTCTTGAAGGGAAAGCTCCGAAAACACCTGTGAAAAATACACAGGTAGTGCAAGAAGTGGTTTCGACCATAGTCAGCAGTGTCACAGAAACGAAGCACATTCCTATCGCTCCACCTTCTGAGCTTCTACTTAATGTAGAAGAAATTCCCCCACTGGATGTATTCTATAGTCCCCAACACAAAGCAATTGTAAGAAGGTAGAGAAAGAAAATAAAACTAGAAAATACACTGTCACAAGATGCTGAACATTTGGACGTCTTATGGAAAGACCCCAATAATAACCCGACTAAAAACCTCACTAAGATGTCTCAGATCGCATGAGTATATGCTTCTGCAACTATTGATAAGGCATCGGAAGTTCAGCAAATATTGAAAGAACAAGAAGACCAGATACAGCTGCTACAACAACAGTTGCAACAAGCCAATGCTAGCATTGAAGCTTCCAAACAGCTCGAGAAGCTGCAGGAAGACTTTCAACAGATGCAGATAGGCTATCAAAGAAGTCTCGACGAGAAAGGAAAAAAATGCAGACTCTACAAGAAATGCATAAAGATGAGCCTAAGCTGGCAGAATTTATTTCAGAAACTATTGGCTTAAATGAGCAACTACTGCAGCAACAAGAAGAGTTGGGACGTAAAATATCACAGTGGAGTCACTATTGCGAGCTGAGCGATAAAATCACCAATCAGGTGGTAGATTTTCGGAGTGACTATGATCACAGTGACAGAAGGGTGACGGAGTATTTAACTTGGCAGGATGATGATGAAGGAAAAAGAGAAGGTGCACCTAGGATAAATGAAAACCATAAAGAACTGCTCTTTAATAAATGGGACGATCAAATCAGGCAGGTGGAGCAAGCAGCGGAGACAACGGCTACACAGGCAAGCATTCTCATCGACTGTGTAAATGAGAATTTACACAGGGCCAATTTAATCGCAGAGACCACCCCGGGGTATCTACCAAATAGGTTACAACTGGAAGCAGAATGGAAGAAGAAAGCGCAGGCAAAGGAGAGAGCAATCCAAGCTTTAGCCAGGTTGAATTAGGAATGTTACTGGACGTACTTGGTCAAGCCGCACAGCCAATGGATGACGGTGAAATGCATCACAAACGCGGCTGAAAAAATAGCGCCAGCTCTCGTAGATGCTGTTTTTACAGCACAGCTCAGCGCCGAAATCAGTCAACCGACTCTCCTCAAGCCCATGCTGAACACTTGCAACTTTAAGGACCAAGTTCAGAAGTAGTCTTGTTTAGAATGTTGTTTTTTTTTTAACTAGAGTAGAAAAAGGACGGTCATTTGAAAACCGCATCCTAAATTTTGTAATAATACTATTATTAGAATTAGGAAACAGTATTTTAACCCTTCTCATGCATTTAGAGAAGGGTCCAGAAATTTGTCAAAAACTTGTTCTCGGAACATGCACTTCTGAACCCTCAGAGGAGGTTTTGATAAATGGATGGATCGAGATTTATTAATGTTTGCACTTAATGTCTGCTACTGATGTTGCACTTTTGTACTCTTAGTAGATGTTAGAACAAGTAGAGGTAAATCGTTATTGCTTGAAGCTTATGAGTGGAACCAGTCATAAATGGTACTTTTATCTCTTGACCAGTTTCTGCTTATATTCTTAAAGTGATATGCAGTTTTCAGTTGTTTATATGTCAATGTATGAATGTGTGGGTTACCATTTGGCACTTTTGTACGGTGGAGTCATTTATTTGTGCTTGATATATGAATAACTTATTACGCGATATGTTGTTCACAACTGTTTTGCTTAACTTTTTATGCAGAATGGTTTATCTTAATTGATTTCTATTCTTATGATAGCTGAATAATCTTTATTACCAGTTATTGTTCGAAATCTCTTTAGATCGCATAATAGAAGAAATACACCCCGGGCTAGCGTAGATTAGATGTGTTGTTTCTCATTAGATTACAATAGCATAGAGTTAGTTTAGAAGTTTGAATTAAATTAGATTAAAACACTCCTAGATCAACATCATCCATCTCTACACACAAACACACACCCCTTAGATTGGGAAACTGGTCCCATTATCCCCAGTCGGACCCGCTATACCAAACAGAAAAGGAGCTGCCAACCAAGGTCCGGACCGGGTGGGTATCCCCCTTGTTGTCGACCCGATTTTCGGGGCTTCAACATATTTGGCGCTAGAAGGAGGGCCTGAACATAGTGTCTGTTGGAATGATTTTCAATTATAAGATTTGAATCAGGATGGCTGCTCGTAAAATTCCTATTTGGAGTTGTGTCCATGTTCCTACCTCTTCCAACACTCCACCAGAAGTGGTAAGACTCTTGTCTCAGGTAAAATTCAATGGTAATAATAATTCTTCTGCTTTTAATCATGCTCTTCAATTTATTCAAAAAGTTTCAAGTTCTGATATTCAGAGAATTGATGAAGGCGTTTTATGCAGAATTTTCACTCTTACATTCACGACGGAAGCTAGAAAATGGTGCAGAACCCTCCCAGTTGCATCAATTCACAGCTGGGACCAATTCGTCAAGGCTTTCATTTTTGAATTTGATTGTTATGACTATGACCAGGTATATGATGAAATTGATTATCTACAGAAACAAGATGAATCTGTTAGGGATTTTAATGTGCGATTTCATCTTAATTTTCTAAAGTATGATCTAGAAAGTGAACTCACAGATGAAGAATCTTCAGATTATGCTGAGTATCCCCTACCTCCTATGAGTGATCAAGCAGAAATTAGTTCAACCTTTGTCTCATTTTCTTCTAATATGTATGAGGATTCCAAGTTGAATATACAAATCACCCATGATGAAGAAAGTCCCCAGAGCCTGGGAGTCATGCATGCTTTAATGCAAGAAGACAAAAGTGAGAATGCTGGAGGAAAGCCTACCTTGGAACCAGGAGATGACTTTGATACAAGGTCAGATAATATCATTGCAAATCAACAAATGTAGATGCCAAGGTTAGAACATCAAACTATTTCTCTTTCAAAAAGTATCAGTACACAAAGGTATGATCTAAAGCCCGATGTCTACGATGAATCTGATGAACAAAGATTTTTCCATGATGTTTTCAAATGCATTGTTCCATAATCGCATTTTTCTCTTTATCCTGATATTTTTAGTGATGATAATTTCTCCCCTCTCAATATTAAAGATATCCTAAAAGACATAGAGGATTATTCAAACAAGCCATCATTAGGTTTTCAAGATAAAGAGACAGTTATAGAACATCCTCTGGCCATTTTCAAACAAGAACCACTTAACCTTCCTTGTCTGAAAATATATGACGAAAAAGAGAAATCTAGGGAAACCTGCAAAATCATTTATGATAGCTATTTTGACAACGATGATGTTGTTGAGTTATCCCAAGTAACTCAACTAAGCTCAGATAATGAGAGATATCCTAATCCAGAAATCATATCAGTCAACCCTCATTTCAAAGTAAAAGATCATTTGCATAATTTTACTATCCAAGACAATGCCCCGATCTATGATTCATATCATGAGGAAACCTCCATGCCTATTCACAATCATAACTTATCTTCTGATTCACAAGACAGAATTCGAAGTTGCTCGGATCCCATAATTCTGGCCAGTTCTTGTGAGAAGCAAGATATTACAAGTAAATCCCAGTTGTGCTGTAACACTATTTGTACAGATAATCATTCCTTTATTTCTCACTTGCACTCATTTTGTACAAAATCGGATTTTGTTTTAAATTTTTAGACTTTTGATAGATTATTGTGGCATTTTGAGCATCTTATCAAAGAACATTCGAAAGATGTGCCACCATTTTGGAAAGCTAAGCTATGTCAAGGAAGTATATAACTTTCTCGATTCCGAGATCAATCAATGTCAGACTTTCTTAAGAAACTTCTTTGGCATCAAGAACACCATCAACCAAGGAAAGTACCTTTCGAAACTTATTGGCCATTCGCCAATTGATAAAAATCTTTCCAAGAATTTCCATCTATTCTGCATCGAGCTATTTAGTGATTTATATATGGAAACTTTCCTTTTAAACGAAATCACTAAAAGCTCAGCTTTAACGAACAGTAGGTTACAAGCCATTGAAATTAAAAAATCATATTCACAACCTGACTTATCATCCTTCCTATTACGAGATCATCAATCCATAACAGAAGTTCATCCTAATTTTTATGATCCAATAGGTATCCAGTTGGAAAGATGTTTTCATGAGAAAGAAATATCAGACAGAATTCCAACTAAAGTCACGTATTCTTATTCCACATCGAACATTAACAGTCCAAGGAAAATTTGGTTCTTAATACTGATGTTTGGAAGTTACAAACAGGTAGGAATAAAAATGAAGAGATGGCTCCATTGGAAATATCATTTCGCCTAGCTAATTTTCTGTATATAGTTAGAATAGGAGTAGGATTAATTTAGCTAGGTTGTTAGGTTTACTTTTGATAATTGATAGGAAAAATAAGAGAAGGGATTATCCCTATGCTGTACATAGCCCTAGAAAAATGTCTACCTCCCATAATAGTTAAATGTTTTTCTCCATAATAAGATTTGCTATGGTTAACAGCATTTGACATTTACTAAAGAAACCTTTTCTCTGTCAAAGATTTTGAACTTCTGCTTCTATGAACAGCAAATCTTTTGAAAACTTAATATTTATTATCCATAGAACTTTAACCCAGATATGATGCTAGTTTCAACTCCAAGAAATTTGAAGAAAGCTATCTTGGTGAAGGTATTGTTTTATGTCAGTACAATGAAAGGTATCAATAATGAAATAAAGATTCTCTGTAGAAACAGCCATTTCCAAACAACTCTATTATTGTCGTCCAGAACTTTCTTAAGGAAAGAAAATTTGACTTCCTCCCTGCTAAAGGGGATCGCAACATTCAGAGGAACAATCCGAAAAGAAACATTATATCTCAAAGAATAAGAGGTCTCATCACGAGCCGGCTTATCATGATCACAGATATTACAACTTGCTGACTTTGCCGATACTGTCCACCAAAACAGGGCAACGACTCAAGATTGTTGCAATCAAAAGACAAGGGGTCTCATCACGAGCCAGCTTGTTCAGCAAAAGTGTAAATCAAGTGAATGACTGTGTCATAATTTGGCTACCAAACCAAGACATTGTTCTTTAGATAATAAAAAGGAAAAAGTGTCAAAATGGGATTTTCTCTGAAAAAGTTGTAAATAACCTTAAGCAGGATAAAGGATCATTACTGGGTAATAGGTAACTCTGTCAAGGCTATGGACGCCTGCTGGCAGCAGAGGCTCTACCTGTGGCAAAGGAGCATATTTAAAAAGGCTGCTACATAGGGGAAACTTTATTTTTTGTTTTACAAGACCAAGTAATGGCTGATGTAAATGCAAGGACAAGCTGAGGATGCAAGTAATTTAAATAGAAAGAGGTTGAAACAAAACATCATTGACAGGTTAAAGTATGATATGCTTTATTTTTTTTAAAGTTTAAGTTCTCTGAGAAATTTTTTTTTCAGGAGTTTGAAAGCGTCAATAGAAGATCAGAGATAACTGGTTCTCCCAAGTGAATCGCCAATTGTTGTGGCCAGCAACAACCCCCCCTTAGTTCATTTAAGTGTTGACCAAAATACTTAAATGAATTGGGACCCTTAGTTAATTTTTAGAAAAAACAAGAGTTTCCTTTCCTCAAAATAAGGTTACCATCATGGGCTTAGGTAAGTCTTTTGAATATTTTAAACCTAAGTCTATGATAACGAGAAAATCTTTAAAGTCGCGTTGCAAAAAGATAGGAAATACCTCCATTTCTCTTTAAATATCAATATGCGCAAGGTCCTCATGTTAAGAATAACATCACGTCGCAACAAAGTAATACTCATCAAGAAAAACTTAAAGATTCACCAATCTGCGATAACGCCGATCGCAAGATCGCATATCGCAGAAATGAGCCGGTAAGATTTGGCAAACATCAAACTTCTGCGATCTGCGATGTTGCGATCGTTGCGATATTACACCCTTGCGATTTGCGATAGTGTGGTTTGCGATAGTGCGATTTGCGATCGCGCGATATGCGAGGTTACGTAAGAAAATCATAAATCACTTCATTACGAATCCTTCGGGCACGCCATTCAAAGAAAAGCCACTTACCATAATCTGACTCAAAATCATGCGCTTTTAATGATAGTAAATGAATTAGTTGTCAGTTATTAAATGAATTAAAGACGCGTGCCTTTGTAGAGATTTACTTCACGTAAGGTGGCATATTCGATACATCTGTTGCATTTAAAACTCTCCCATCACCTTTCTGGATCAGTCATTTCCATTTCACTCGTAATCTGCAGGAACGAAGAGCTAAGACGATTCAAACACAAATGCAGGAAGAAATGGGAAAGAAAAATAAAGCTCAAACCTCCGAAGCAAAGGAAAAGACGAAGTAGATGGCGCCTTTGTATACAGACACAGCCTGTAACAGAGATGCGGGAATATCAACATGGGAAAGCATGTACAGGCTGCTAGAAGAGGAAAATCCTAGAATAATGAAGGTTGCTACTACTGCGGGCTCACACCGCTCTTCTGAGGCGTCCTTAGAGGACCTAGCATGTTCATTTCTTTAGAGGATAGCGGCAAGACCCAAAATCCTACCATATACGGATATGATCAAGTGGATACTGGATGATGCAAACATGAACAACAAACAATTCAAAGTTCAAGGACACGAGCTCATCGGATCGTTTGTTGCGCAAGATTTGAAGCTTATGTATCATCTTCCTGAACCGCAAGCGACCTATAATGCACAATTCGTTAAGAAGTTCGCGGTGGAGAACCCAGACCTATCAGACACCACCAAAGATTGGTCTAGAAAAGACGAGCCGCTCAAAAAGGACAAAAATGGTATGTACAACACTGGTTCCCTCACCTCTCCATATTGTTTGCTGCGGCCATGCTCTGTAGGTTATTTGGGATGCCGGATATCAACAAGTTTTCGTCTGAATGGCTACCATTAATTGATGCTGCCACAAACACCGATATTATAGATTGGGCCAAAATCCTTTCTGATAATCTATACACGGTTGTTATCAATTACCGGTCTAAAAGATCCTTGTCTCAAAGGGTCTATCCTCCTTTTTATCTATCTGCATATTTTATGGATTCTGTTTGTCTTGTGTCTAAATTCCCTATTATGGGTTGGAAATGGACTACCCAGGACCCATTGCCTATCTATGTTTATCATAAGGTGTTATGGGATTCTCAGTTTTCCCCTCACTTCTACCAGATTTGCCACGAGCTTATTTTGCCCTTGTATAGAATAATGTATGATAAAGACCCCCCGAGGTGCTCTCCCGAGGCACAAATCGACATCATCCCCATCGCGAGATGGTCCGGGGAAGAATGGTTTACTTATATTAGAGCTTTTGGAAGCACTGTACCTCCACATGTCCTACCTCTATATATCCCTGATAAACTTTTGGCTCGGGAAATTGCTTATCAAACCTGTTCAGAAGGCGGCCTGACCAAAGACCTAAAAGACAAGAAGAAGGCCATATGGCCTCAATTTCCTGTAGCTTGTGAGGCCTTCTCATTGTTCGATGTAGGACACGCTTTCGGCGAAGTGTAGAATGTGACGTGTCTTCAATTATTTAAATTCCCAGCAAGGCCATTTGACCCAAATGATGTTGCCCAAGAGTTCACAACGAACGTCAAAATAAAAGTGTTCTCTGGAAAGAAAGATTTGTTTGATGATCTGTTTCAGAATAGAAGTTCGCTCCAAGAAATTTTTCGGGATGCTCGGTCGAGGTTGTCTCCAGATGACCTCCAAAGATTCATGTTATATAGGGAAAGAAGGCTGGCCAGTATTCCTCTAGAGAAGCTGCGACTGCCTGCTAGAGAACCAACTCCAAGCATTAGCCTCAGCAAAAACTCTAGCACTTCCAGATCTAAATCCAACGCTGCGCAAGAAGTGCTTGAGCATCCTAAAGAGTCTAGATACGACCAAGGAAAAAATGAAGAAACAACTAAAGATACAGCTCAGTCAAGTGCAATGTCTCAACAGCAAGTTATCACCTCCCCGCCAAGAGATCTCCCCCCTCCTGTCATCGAAGCACCACTCGTCACAATAGAACTGGACAAAGAATGGGAAACCTTCAATGAATTGATCAGTCTTGAAGGGCAAGCCCCGAAAACACCTGTGAACAATACACAGGTAGTGCAAGAAGTGGTTTCGACCATAGTCAGCAGTGTCACAGAAACGGAGCACATTCCTATCGCTCCATCTTTTGAGCTTCTACTTAATATAGAAGAAATTCCCCCACTGGATGTATTCTATAGTCCCCAACACAAAGCAGTTGTAAGAAGGCACAGAAAGAAAAGAAAACTAGAAAATACACTGTCACAAGATGCTGAACATTTGGACGTCTTATGGAAAGACCCCAATAATAACCCGACTGAAAACCTCACTAAGCTGTCTCAGATCGCAGGAGCATATGCTTCTGCAACTATTGATAAGGAATCAGAAGTTCAGCAACTATTGAAAGAACAAGAAGACCAGATACAACTGCTACAACAACAGTTGCAACAAGCCAATGCTAACATTGAAGCTTCCAAACAGCTCGAGAAGCTGCAGGAAGACTTTCAACAGATGCAGATAGGCTATCAAAGAAGTCTCGACGAGAAAGGAAAAAAATTGCAGACTCTACAAGAAATGCATAAAGATGAGCCTAAGCTGGAGAAATTTATTTCAGAAACTATTGGCTTAGATGAGCAACTACTGCAGCAACAAGAAGAGTTGGGACGTAAAATATCACAGTGGAGTCACTATTGCGAGCTGAGCGATAAAATCACCAATCAGGTGGTAGATTTGCGGAGTGACTATGATCAGGGTGACAGAAGGGTGACGAAGTATTTAACTTGGCAGGATGATGATGAAGGAAAAAGAGCAGGTGCACCCAGGATAAACGAAAACCATAAAGAACTACTCTTTTATAAATGGGACGATCAAATTAGGCAGGCGGAGCAAGCAGCGGAGACAACGGCTACACAGGCAAGCATTCTCATTGACTGTGTAAATGAGAATTTACACAGGGCCAATTTAATCGCAGAGACCACCCTGGGTTATCTACCAAATAGGTTACAACTGGAAGCAGAATGGAAGCAGAAAGCGCAAGCAAAGGAGAGAGCAATCCAAGCATTAGCCAGGTTGAATTGGGAATGTTACTGGACGTACTTGGTCAAGCCACATAGCCAATGGATGACGGTGAAATGCATCACAAACGCGGTCGAAAAAATAGCGCCAGCTCTCGTAGATGTTGTTTTTACAGCACAGCTCAGCGCCGAAATCAGTCAGCCGACTCTCCTCAAGCCCATGCTGAACACTTGCAACTTTAAGGACCAAGTTCAGAAGTAGTCTTCTTTAGAATGTTGTTTTTTCTTTTAACTAGATTAGAAAAAGGACGGCCATTTGAAAATCGCATCCTAAATTTTGTAATAATACTATTATTAGAATTAGGAAGTAGTATTTTAACCCTTCTCATGCATTTAGAGAAGGGTCCAGAAATTTGTCAAAAACTTGTCCTCGGAACATGCACTTCTGCACCCTCAGAGGAGGTTTTGATGAATGGATGGATCGAGATTTATTAATGTTTGCATTTAATGTCTTCTACTGATGTTGCACTTTTGTACTCTTAGTAGATGTTAGAACAAGTAGAGGTAAATCGTTATTGCTTGAAGCTTATGAGTGAAACATAAATGGTACTTTTATCTCTTGACCAGTTTCTGCTTATATTCTTAAAGTGCTATGCAGTTTTCAGTTGTTTATATGTCAATGTATGAATGTGTGGGTTACCATTTGGCACTTTTGTACGGTAGAGTCATTTATTTGTGCTTGATATATGAATAACTTATTATGCGATATGCTGTTCACAACTGTTTTGCTTAACTTTTTATGCATAATGGTTTATCTTAATTGATTTCTATTCTTATGATAGTTGAATGATCTTTATTACCAGTTATTGTTCGAAATCTCTTTAAATCGTATAATAGAAGAAATACACCCTGGGCTAGCGTAGATTAGATGTGTTGTTTCTCATTAGATTACAATAGCATAGAGTTAGTTTAGAAGTTTGAATTAAATTAGATTAAAACACTCCTAGATCAACATCATCCATCTCTACACACACACACACCCCTTAGATTGGGAAACTGGTCCCATTATCCCCAGTCGGACCCGCTATACCAAACGGATAAGGAGCTGCCAACCAAGGTCCGGACCGGGTGGGTATCCCCCTTGTTGTTGACCCGATTTTCGAGGCTTCAACACTACACAAATACAAATAGAGGAGTGATTTAGTTACTTACCTGTGATCCGAGTGTGTTTGTTGTGAGGTGTTGTGGCTCTCTCCGCTGCATGTCTTCATTCTTCTTTATGCATGTTGTGTTTTCTAGATAAGGTTTGGATGTGGATTTTTGCAGGGTCTTCCTTTGCTAGAGCTAAGCTGCAAGTGCCTTTCCAACCTTCAAATGTGCACTTTTCTGCTGTTGGTGCTGGACTTCTATGGGATCAGCTGCTATAGGAATTCCTACAGGAGCTCCTATATCTGCTTCTCCCCTTGAAACTTCAGCTTTTTCCTATGCTTGGAGCTCAAGAATAATTCCAGAGGTTTCATGCATGATGGAGGGAAAATAGGTAAGTTTCAGGTATGGTTATTGGTGCATTTTTCCTTTTTTTTTATATTTTGTTTTTTCAATATGAAAACTGCTTTTTTTATGTGTTTTTCTTGGATAGGAAAAGAAATGATGCTTGGGGGTGTGATGCGGTCTTGGAAATGATAGAAAGGAGGCTTGAACGTGGTAAGAGGGATGATAAGTTCCTCATGAAGCTCTCCTAGTCCCTCAAATTTCCTTCTGCAGATATTTTTGGCTCTTCGTAATTCCTACAGGAGCCTCTTGTAGAAGACACAAAGCCTCCTATAGAAAACAAAGTTTTGGGAAAAAAGTACAATGGGGTGAAAGAGATGCTAAATATGATGGATGAAGGTGTGGAGAAGGTGAGAGGGGTGTTGGTGTGAATGTCAGCAATCCTTTGGTACCTTCTTCTACTCCCTATAGTCCTCCCGCAAATCTACAATGGAATAAAAAATCATTTTTTCTTTTCTCTTTTTTTTTTGAAAACAATAGGGAGCCTCAGAGAGGTTTCCATCCTAATTTCCTGCCCTGGACACCTCAAAGGGAGGTTTTCACCTAGGGATATTATTCTTTTCCCCCTTTTTTTACATCACTAGGCCACCTCAGAAGAGGTTTTCAACTCAATGATGGGACTCAAGCGCCTCATGGAAGTTTTCACTTCAGTCCTTATTTTTTTTATTTTTTCTTCTTATTTTTCTTCAGTGGGTGGGTGAAGTGGAGGCTAAGACCTGCTCCGCTACCATCATTGTTTTATTCAAATATTCAATAAACTCTCACTTGGAGAGGGGTTTCTTGTATATTTTCAATCGATGTCCACTGAAAAGCATGGGGATGGCTTCATCATCAATGGTTCTGGTTAGAACTGAACTATTGTCATTGCATTTCTCCACAGTGTAGGGTCCCAGCCATCTTGTCCCCATCTTGCCTTTGAAGTATTTGTATCTTGAATCATAGAGTAGTGCCCAATCTCCCTCTTGGAATTGCTTCTCCTTGATATTTTTGTCATGCCATATTTTTCTCTGAAGCTGAACTATCTCTGTATGGAGAAGGGCTTTCAAACTGTATTCATCCAATCCGTTGAGCTGAAGTAATTTCTCCTTTTGTGCATGGCCGATGTCTAGGTCCAGCTGAGCTTCCATCCTTAGGGTATTGAATTCAAACTCTATTGATAGCAAAGCCTTCTTCCCATAGACTAGTTCATAGGGTGTGAACCGTGTGGTGGTCTTCCATGTTGTGTTGTAGGCCCAAGTGGTCTCAACTATCTGTCCTCCCAGTCTTTTCTGCTACTGCTCACTACCTTGGTTAAGATCCCTTCCAAAGCTCTATTAGTGACCTCCACTTGTCCATTGGATTGTGGATGGTAAGGGGTGGAAGTCTTATGCTTGATCTTATGATGTGTGGGCAGGTCTTCAATCAAGGTCGAAGTGAAATAACTGCCTTGGTCTGTGACCAACTCTCTCGGATACCTGAATTTGTAAAATATGTTTTCTCTCAAAAACTCAGCCACTTTTTCTTCTGCCGCTGCTTTGATTTTTTTTTTCTCTGCCCACTTTTTTAGGTAATCGGTGCACACAATGATGTACTACTTCTGCTTTGAAGGGGGATTGATAGGCCCCACAAAGTCCATGCCCCACTTCTCAAATGGCTCAAAGGTCACTTGAGGTTGCATGGGAATTTCATTATTTGGAGTGGGTTTCCCCATCCTCTGACATCGATCACATTGGCTCATGTATCTCCTCACATCCTTATGAAGAGTGGGCCATTAGTAACCTGCTTGTAATATCTTGAAGGCGGTTCTTTTTGCTGCAAAATGACCTTCACAAGGCCCATCATGATAGGTCAGGAGGATGTCAAATACTTCCTCCTCCCTAACACATCTTCTCAAGATCTGATCTGGGCCAAGTTTGAAGAGATTTCCTCTAATCCAGGTGAAAGGGGCACTTTTCCTTACTATCCTGCTCTTCTCTTTTTAGGACAGGAGTGGTGGGAACTACACTGAAACCAAGTAGTTTGCTATATCAGCAAACCAGGGAGAGAGTACTGATATAGAAAAAAGGTGTTCATTTGGAATTTGGTCATCCACCATTCCTTCTTCACATGCAGGAAAATTCACTCTAGACAAAAAGTTAGCAAAAGCATTCTCTTTAATAGGCTTATCAATAATTGTCAAATCAAACTGTTGCAGTAAAAGCAAACATCTAATAATGCGAGTATTTACATCCAGTTTGTTCATTAAATATCTAATTGCATCATGATAATTGTGAAAAAGTTTGATAGCCTATGATATAATGTTTGAATTTGTTTAAGGAATGCACGATAGGTAGGAGTTCCTTCTCGGTCACTGTATAGTTTAACCCCGCCTTTGACAAATTTTTGCTTATAAAGTATATTGCATAAGGTAACTTTTCATCAATTTGTCCTAAGGCTGCTCCTATTGCTTTGTTTGAGGAATCTATGTGAATGTGAAACGGTAGGGCCCAATTTGGGCCTCTGAGAATTGGGGCAATCACAAGCTTGATTTTCAAGGTGTCTAGTGCTTCTTGACAGTTTTCCGACCATATGAACTCAACCTCTTTGCCTAAGAGGCCAAACAAAGGAAAGGCTATCTTACTAAAGTCTTTAATTAATCTCCTGTAATATCCAGCTAAGCCTAGGAAACTTCTGACATCTATCACCTTTTAAGGAGGTGGGACCCTTTGGACGATGGCAATTTTGTTGGGGTCCACCTGCAGTCCTTGTTGAGATATTGCATGACTTAACACGGTCCCTTCAGTCATCAAGAATTCAAATTTTTCCAGACTAAGGGACAAGTTCATCTCGATACACTTTTCCAGTACTTTTCCTAGGTTAGACAAAGCTTCCTGAAAGTTAGAGCCATAAGGAGTAAAATCATCCATGTATATTTCTACTACATCATGAACCAGTTCAGAAAATATACTCAATACCGTTCTTTGAAAAGTGGCTGGAGCATTTCACAAACCAAAAGGAAGGATTTGGTATGCAAAGGTACCCCAAGGACAAGTGAAAGTGGTCTTATCTTGCTCTTCTGGGCTGATTTGAATCTGATTGTACGAGCTAAACCCATCTAGGAATGAGAAAAAAAAATTCGTTGCTAGACCTTCTGACACTTGATCTATGAAAGGTAAAGGAAAGTGGTCCTTTTTAGTGGCTTTGTTCAATACTCTATAGTTGACACAGATTCTCCACTTACCATTTTTCTTTCTCACTAGTACCAAAGGAGAGACGCATTCACTGTCAGAAATGGGATAAATGAAACTTGCATTAAGCAATTTCTGTCGTTTTTCCTTAATGATATATTTAAGTGATGGGTTCATCCTCCTTTGAGGTTGCTTGACTGGCTTTCAATCTTCCTTGATGTATATATGATGAGTACATACTGAAGGGTGCACTCTCTTTATCTCCTTATAACTCCAAGTGAAGGCATCTAGATGTTTTCTCAGAAGGCTGCATAGCTCCTTCTCCTAGGAAGGAGATAGGGATGGATTGATTTTCAATTTTCTTTCTGGGCCGAACTCTATATTTTTGACACGGAGAGGAGTAGGGTCAGCCACACAGAGATAATTTGAGGGGTTGTTTTGGGTTTCTCTTACTATGTACTCTAATGGTGATACACTGAGAGGTGGATTCGGAATCAAATTTTCAATCATATCATCCTCATCTTGCGGTTTTCCTCCCATGGTGATTTCCAATGCACAAAGCGGTGCAGAGTAAACTTCATCGTCATCCTCCTCCTCCAACCAGATAGGTAGATCATGTTCTAGCAAGGGTTGTGCAGGAGGATATAGCATAAACTGCTTAGACATATGCCTATTCTTGATGGTCATGTTCCCATCTCAGCAGCTAATGTAGGCATTGAAAGTAGCCAACCCGGGTCTTCCCAGAATGAGAGGATACCCAATGAGCTTTTCCTTTGGATGGAGAACTAAGAAATCAGCAGGGTACTCCCAAGAATCAATGGAGACCATCACATCCTCTACAATCCCTTCAAGGGTCACGATGGAGCAGTTTGCTAGCTGCAGCATGCTTGTGGTCTTTCTCAAGGATCCTTGGAGGTTAAGTTTGAGCATTGTGTCCTTTGTCATCACATTAAAGGAGGCTCCTAGATCAATCAAGGTATGTGGGACCATTTTTCCATTGATGTGGACATCAACTATTGGGCTTCTAGGATCCAGATATTTTGGACATATTATTTGTCCCAACATTAGGTCAGATAGTTTTCCTATGACATTGATGGTTGGGGCATCTCTCTTGCGCCTTCCTAGATGCCTAAATCACTTCTCTTTGATCAACCTATTATAGATAGGTACATCTTTTATGGCTTGGAGAAGTGGTATCTTCACACAAAAATGTTTCAATTCTCCCAGGAGTTCAGTCTCTTCTAGGGTAGGCTAGATTGTCATGGATAGTCTCTTAGGAAAGGGTGGATTAGCTTTAGGTTCGCTTTCCTCTTTATCTTCCTCAACATCCCTAGGTGGAGGCTGGCTATCTTGGAGAACTTTCCCAGATCGCAAGTTGATTTCTTGAACCTCCACTGCATAAGTTTGGCATGATGGTTCCCCACTATATACTTGCTGAGCTTGTCTGTTGTTCGGGCTCGGATTTGGATGGGTAGGCATTTGGGGTTGTCTTGGTGGAGCAGAAGGTAAATATTGTGGTTGGGCGGGTGGTGGATGTAGAAGAGAGGGAGGAGAGTTGTATTGGGGCCTCCACCCCTGATGAGATGCACTCCACTGAGGTTGTGGCTGAGCATAGGGTTGAAATGAATAAGCGGCTGGTTGGGCATGATATTGAGATGTGAATGACCAAGGAGGAGGTGTGGACTAGGAAGGATGAGCATGGGGGGCCATGAAGGTATGGAGGTGACTTGGTTGGGGTGGTATTATGCCTGAGATGTCCCTTGCATCCCCTGCTAGTATGGTCTGGGTCCATGCAGCCTCCTTTGGTTTGTGTAATAGATCTGTTCAGTGACTCCTTCAGACCCTTGGTATACAACTTTAAGACCCGGCAAGGAAGGGCACTTATCCATAGAATGATTTTATTCATAGACCAAACAAACCTCTATATAGTTCAATGGGCATTCATTCTTAGGATGCCTCCTAGTGCATCTAGGACAAAAAATGACTAAAGGCCTCTCTACTTCCTCTTGCTTTCCTTTGATATGCAAGGTATCCATTTGCATGGCAAGAGTCTACAGCATCTCACTCTTGAAGTCTTCCAGAATGCTTCCAATTTCCCCTTTTATGGATGAATTGGAAGAAGAGGTACTGGCTATGGTTGACTCCCCCTACCTTTCTTTCTGGCTACTCTAGAATGGTTTCTAAAAATAGTCTTTATGTCCTCATAGGATAGTTGGTAAATGTTTCCCCCGGCAAGTAGATGGAGGGTGTCTAAAAGGTCTTCCCGGATTCCTTTGAGTAGGACCAACTTCAAAGACTCATGGTCAAGTGTACACCCAGCCCTTTTGTAATTAAGTTGGAACCTCTCTTCATAGTCTTCCAAGGACTCATTACTTCCCATGGTCATTCAGAGGATTTCTTCTTTAGTATCTTTTGTCCTACAATAGTCTCGATAATTGTTGTTAAAGGCTTGCTGCATCTGAGCCCAAGTTGTGATGCTATTGCTAGGTAACCCCATGAACCAATGCAATGCTGCATCCTTGAGAGTAGAAGGGAACAATTTCAACTTTTTCTCGTCTTCTTCATAGTCATAACTTTGACAGATGATGACAAACTCAAACAAGAAGGTGTCAAGATCTTTCGTAGTCAAGCCATGGAAGTGAGGTAGGGATGAAGGACTAATATTTTTCATTTTGGTGTCCCCATTGGTCTCCTGAATGGGAAAGGTACCCTCTATTCTTTCTCCATTTCCCCTAGCATTTCTGCTTTCAGCCATTGGCTCCATAGGAATGTTTTCTTCTTCTTCTTCCCTTATAGGTTCTTCAAATATGTCTGGTTTTTCACCTAAGGGTTCTTTTTGATTGTAGCCATCGAAGAAGAGAGAATGTTGGTTGTGTGAAGCAATGTGGGTGTTGTGCAAAATTTTTCTTGAGTTATCTCTATTCCTACGAGGCATCAAAGAAAATATTTTTGGTTGGTTTTTTCTTTTCCCCACACTGATAGTACTTGTAACTAAAATTGTGATTTGAACAAAACAAATTGCAACTAGGTGAAATGAACTTGTTGAATGGAAATTTGCATAATTGAAAAGGAAAGAAAGGAAATGAAGAATGGAAAGAAAGGAAATGACTAGCCTACTTTTTCCGAAATGAAATTTGCAGAATTGAAAAGGAAAGCAAAGAAATGCAGAACTGAAAGAAAAGAAATGACTAGTCTACTTTTGTTGAAATAAACTATTCGCAGAATGTTGCAATAGGAAATAGAAGAAAGAAGTAATCACAGATTACTCTGACGCTTCCCCAGAAATGGTGCCAAAAAGTGGTGAGTGCCAGTATTGCAGCAAGAATTCTGCAACTCCTGGGCTACCAACTTTACTTTTATCAACCCGGTAGTTTGTAACAAACTTGGAAGCGTCAGTGTTGTATGCACAAGTACTAGTTCTCATTACAGGTTGTCACTTGGTCAACCGGCGCGAGATCACTAGGAGCTCGAGCCAACTTCTATAGATTTTAGAAGAAGCTTTATGTGTGATGGAAGAAAAGAAAGATTACACTATAGAAGCTATTCTAATTGTAGAAAGGAATAAGACTGGAATGTAAAGCAAGAGCTAGTAAACCCTAATTAACAAGCTAATTCTACTTTTGCCAAAAACACTATGAAAACCATGAAAGAAATGCCATTACCTACTCAAGAAAGAAAAGAAAAAATGTAACCATGCTATCTATGGAGGTAAATAAGCAAAAGGAATATTTTTGGATTTTTATGTATCTTTATGTGAATTTGACAGACATTTAATTTATTGTGTGTGAGTGTAGCAGTGAACAGGTGGCGTTAAATGGTGGCTTTGGAGCTTGGAAGGATGGAATATGGTGTGGATGGGTCCTAGGAGGTCTTAGGTGGCCTTCTAGAGGGCTTTCCCACACTTATCCTTCAAAAGGAAGCCTACAAGAAAAACTACAGGAGGACACAGGGAAACTACAAGAAGAAAACAGGGAAACTGCAGGAGGCCTACAGGAGGAGACCGAGAGAAATTTCCGCTATTTTGAGGGTGTGAGAGTGGATGGAAAAGGTGGATGAATGTTGGGATTAGGTGTCAGGGCACCTAAGGTCTACCAGGAACCACCAGGAGAGAGAAAGATGATTGTGTTTGATCAAGAAAAGAGGAAGAAGTTCTATGGAAAATGCAAGAAACTAAGGCAGAATTGAGGTGAGGTTTGGGGGAGCTGTAGGGCATGGATCAAATCAAGGATGTGATTGCTGATAATTTGGCCTATATCTAGAAGAGATCTACTGCAAAGGAGTTGACAGTTAACCAAGAAGATCAAGCAAACCATGAAATGAGTGCATTTCTAAAAAACAGAGTTTTGCATTAAAATGATCTAAACTATGACCTATAAAAAGAAATGCTGAGAAATGTTGCAAGCAAGGAAAGCATGAGAGAGATATTGCAAATCAAAAAGTGAACATGATAAGGAATATTTGATGTAAAGCAAAATTGGACTATTAACCTACTAAAAAGCTGCAAACACTAGAAATCCTATGAATGAGGAAAATCTGTATTTTTGGGGCAGCAAGAGAGTCTCTACCTCAAATCATGGTACCAGAGGGAGCGAGAGAGGTCAAGGAACTATTTCTATCCTTTTGAATCTTTTCCAATCACTACTTAACCTGCTATAGAAAGCACAAATGAAATAAAACTGCTAAATCATCAAAAGCAACCTATTCTTATCCATGAAAGAATTACATCTCACAACAAATTAATCTACAAACTGAAGTAAAGTGTACAAATAAAAGTAAATATAAGATTTGATTCTTGGATTGGGCCCTAACCCAAGAGCTTCAACCCTCCGAGGTAACTCAGTGCTAGCTCAAAAAGGATTCCATCTTCGTTATCAAAAAATAGCAAGTTTACATGAAACTGTGACAAAAATTAATAAGCTCGAAATTTGAGTAGAGTTTACATAAGAAAAAATCAGACCCTAGTGAGGCCCTAGGTCTCTCTACTTATCCATTTGAAGCTACCAAAAGCTTCCTTAAAATCAGAGAGTTTTGGCTTCCAAAACTTGGGATAACTATCAGCCATCCTCCACTTGCTCGGCTGCCTTCTAGTGCATGATTCGGCTGCTTGTACTCCGAGCTGAATGAAGGGGAATTTGAAGTGAGGAGTAATAAATGAGGGGGATTCCATCCTATAAGTCTTGTCCCCTATCTTATTTGAGTTATTTCTTCCATCTGACTATTGGATCCTTGACTTTGACCTCGAAATTCATCAATAATCTGCATTAAACACATGTTAGACCACATGGCATCATAACTAGGTCAACTCACTGTATAAGCATAAATATAATCATAAAATCATACAATAAGATAATGGAATGGTTGATTTGACTAGGTTAGGAGGTAAAATGAGCCCATATAATTACCCATTTATGAGGCTCATCACCAGGTTTCCAAAAGAAAATTTTTTTTAGAAGGCGAGGAACCTAATGAGGATGAAAATGGAGTAAGGAGGGAAAGTTTGCCATATCCATGGAGTGAGGTAGGCTACTAGCTAATCAAATACATCTCATCTGATGGTAGATATAGTGTTTTTTATGGCTATCATTCCAATATCCTTGAGGAATTAAGATTTGGAGTATAAACACACCCTCACCAAAGGATCAACATACCATATTTCATGCCGCAATCACTCATAGAGTCAAGCATCAAAGCGAAGGAGGCGAATTCCCTAGAATTATCTCACCATGGATTGATTAGTATCCTCATTAAATATTCCCTCCAAAACCTCAGAACCCTTATAATATGGTCAGTTTTTAGAGACATGCTAGCAGAGGATGACATCAAATCTCTCACTTATGATGTTAGTCCTACTGTTAGTAAAGAGGAAGTAAAAAAGGAAGAGGAAGATACATAAGGAGATGAGGATGAGATGGATGAAGAAGGAACTGACATAGACAAATAGGATGAAGATGAAGAAGAAGAGGGAGAAGAGAAGGAGGATGATGAAGAAACAGAGTGAGTTAAGGAGGAAACTGATAGAGATGATGAAGATCGAACAAACTTGGAAGCGTCGGTGCTATATGCATAAGTACTAGTTCTCACTGCAGGTTGTCACTTGGTCAGCCAGCGCGAGATCATGAGGAGCTCAATCCAACTAATATAGATTTCAGAAGAAGCCTTATGTGTGATGGAAGAAAAGAAAGATTACACTACAAAAGCTATTCTAATTGCAGAAAGGAATAAGACTGGAAAGTAAAGCAAGACCTAGTAAACCCTAATTAACAAGCTAATTCTACTTTTGCCAAAAGAACTATGAAAACCATGAAAGAAATGCCATTACCTACTCAAGAAAGAAAATAAAATCTAACCATGCTATCTTTGGAAGTAAATAAGAAAAAGGCATATTTTTTTATTTTTATGTGAATTTGACAGGCATTTAATTTATTGTGTGCGAGTGTAGCAATGAACATGTGGTGTTAAACTATGGTTTTGGAGCTTGGAAGGATGGAAGATGGTGTGGATGGGTCCTAGGAGGTCTTAGGTGGCCTTCTAGAGGCTTTTCCCACACTCAGCCTTCAAAAGGAAGCCTACAGGAAAAACTACAGGAGGACACAGAAACTACAGGAGGCCTACAGGAGGAGGCCGAGAGAAATTTCCGCTATTTTGAGGGTGTGAGAGTAGATGGAAAAGGTGGATGAAGGCTGGGATGAGGTATTATGGCACCTAAGGTCTACCAGGAGCCACTAGGAGAGAGAAAGATGATTGGGTTTGATCAAAAAGAAAGGAAGAAGTTCTATGGAAAATGCAGGAACCTAAGGCAGAATTGAGGTGAGGTTTGGGAGACCTGTAGGGCATGGATCAGATGGAGGATGTGGTTGCTGATAATTTGGCCTACTTCTAGAAGAGATCTACTACAAAGGAACTGACAGTTAACCAAGAAGATCAAGCAAACCATGAAATGAGTGCATTTATGAAAAACAGAGTTTTGCATTAAAATGATCTAAACTATGACCTATGAAAGGAAATGTTGCGAAATGATGCAAGAAAGGAAAGAATGAAAGAACTATTGCAAACCAAGAAGTGAACATGATAAGTAAGATTTTAAGTAAAGCAAAACTGGACTATTAACCTACTAAAAAGCTGCAAACACTAGAAGTCCTATGAATGAGGAAAATCTGTGTTTTTGGGGCAGCAAGAGAGTCTTTGCCTCAAATCATAGTCCCAGAGGGAGCAAGAGAGGCCAAGGAACTATTTCTGGCCTTTGAATCTTTTCTGATCACTGCTTAACCTGCTACAGAAAAAACAAATGAAAGAAAAATACTAAATCATCAAAAGCAACCTATTCTTAACCATTAAAGAATTACATCTAACGAGAAATTAATCCACAAACTGAAGTAAAGCGTACAAATACAAGTAAATAGAAGCTTGACTACTTGGATTGGGCCCTAACCCAAGAGCTTCTGCCCTCTGAGGTAGCTCAATGCTAGCTCAAAAAGGATTCCATCTTCATTATCAAAAAATAGCAAGTTTACATGAAACTTTCACAAAAAATAATAAGCTCGAAATTTGAGCAGAGTTTACATAAGAAAAAATCTGACCCTAGTGAGGCCCTAGGCCTCTCTACTTATCCATTTGAAGCTACCAACAACTTCCTTAAAATCAGTGAGGTATGGCTCCCAAAACTCGAGATAACTCTCAGCCATCCTCCACTTGCTCGGCTGCCTTCCAGTGCATGATTTGGCTACTTGTACTCCGAGTTGAATGAATGGGAATTCGAAGTGAGGAGTAATAAATGAGGGGGATTCCCTCCTATAAGTCCTCTCCTCTGTCTTCTTCAAGTTATTGCTACCATCAGACCATTGGATCCTTGACTTTGACCTCGGAATTCATTAATAATCTGCATTAAGCACATGTTAGACCACATGGCATCATAAGTAGCTCAACTCACTCTATAAGCATAAATATAATCATAAAATCATAAAATAAGCTAAGAGAATGGTTGATTTGACTAGCCTAGGAGGTAAAATGAGCCCATATAATTACCCATTTATGAGGCTCATCACCAGGTTGCCAAAAGAAAATTCTTTTTAGAAGGTGAGGAACCCATTGAGGACGAAAATGGAGTAAGGAGGGAAAGTTTGTCATATCCATGGAGTGAGGTAGGCTACTAGCTAATCAAATACATCTCATGTGATGGTAGATATAGTGTTGTTTATGGCTATCATTCTAATATCCTTGAGGAATTAAGATTTGGAGTAGAAACACCCCCTCACCAAAGGCTCAGCATACCATATTTCATGCTGCAATCACTCATAGAGTCAAGCATCAAAGTGAAGGAGGGGAATTTCCAAGAATTATCTCACCATGGATTGATTAGTATCCTCATTGAAGATTCCCTCCAAAACCTCAGAACCCCTATAACATGGTCAGTTTTCAAAGACATGCTAGCAGAGGATGACATCAAATCTCTCACTTATGATGTTAGTCCTACTATTAGTGAAGAGGAAGATACATAAGGAGATGAGGATGAGATGGATGAAGAAGGAAATGACACAGAGGAACAGGATGAAGACGAAGAAGAAGAGGGAGAAGAGAAGGAGGATGATGAAGAAACATAGTAAATTAAGGAGGAAATTGATAGAGATGATGAAGATCTACAAGAAGAAGAAGATATGAAAGAAAAGAGGAAGAAGGCAATAGAATAGAGGGGACAGAATGCAAGGAGGAGTCTCCTAGGGTGTCTCCAAAGGCCACTGAGAGAGAGGTAGCAACTTCCCTCATTGCTCTCAACACCTCAATTAAGCAAAAAGGAAAAGGGCAGAGGCGGACACCACTATATTTCAGGACAAGAAAGAGCACAAGAGTAAGATAGGGGAAGTGACAAACATCAACCAAAATTCCTATTGACATTGAAGATTCCCATACACAAAAAGACAAAATTCCTTCCCCTGAGTCCCCTATCACCCATGTAAGGAGGCCTACTACTAGATCAACTTCCTCAAAAGGTAAGGCAATCCTACATGATCCATAGAAAAATCTACAAGAATCAAAAACAGTCCTACAGGATACTCTGTTGAATCTACAGGAGGAACAAAAATTGGAAAGAAAGGTAGGGGAGCAACAAGAAGCTAAAGAGGAGGACCCAAAGACAAAAGAACCCAGTCCCCAACCTATTACCAGTTTATTGAAGGAGGTAGGGTGATACCTAAAATTTTTTCCATCCCACTATTCTTTGAGCTTGAGAAGGAGAGGGCCAAAACTCACTGATGGATGTAGATCACCGAATCAAAGGGGATAGAATACATTGGGCACATGGAGGAGAAACTCAAAGAAATGTGTAGAGAGATAAGTGGCTTAAGGGACATAGAAGCTATAATGAGAAATCAACTAGAGACAAAAAAGACATGGCTGAGAGGACAACTGTAGGAAGGAGAGAACCAATTAGCATGTATGGCTAGCCTCTCCATGAAGGCAATCCAATGTAGGAGGCCAGATAAATCCTATGCTCTCTACCTCAGAGAATAATGGATGTAACTTCAAATTAAGACACTAGCATAGAGGGGAACCATTGCATTTCAGGACTACAATCAGTTTATTGATTTTTGTGATCAAAGTACACTAGAGGATAGGGCCAAAATGGATGAGTTTTATTTGTACAACATGGGCCTCACAGACATGAATGTATGGGACCGTAATTCCAAGCTAGGACATCTACAATTAATGGCTTTAGCATCATGGATGAACCGTGAGGAGTCAAGGGCTGTAGAGATGAAAAGGATATTGGAAAGAGAGAAAAATGAACCTCTTTTGATCAGATCTGATTAGTCAAATCCCATGGCCCTCATCAATACCCATAATTTGATTGCAAATGACCCTTAGTTGGCACCTAGATATCTTGCTACCCAAGAGCAAGCAATTTCACATTTTGAGGACATGTTTAGGCTGCTAGGAGAGGATAGTATACATGCTTTCCTAAGAAGATGGAACACACTTCCATACAACCTAAAGATAAGAGAATATCACTCCCCTCGAAGGTTAAGAGAGGCACTAAACATGACACCTATGTATAAGAAATCTATGCAAAGGTTGAAGGTCAACTAGATAGGCCTAAAACTCAGTCCACCACTACTCTTGGGGATGCTAGAAGGGAGAAAAGAAGAAGATGAAAAGAGGTAGTGGGAAGAGGTAGAAAAAAAAACAGGCTTCTATGAACAAGAAGAGGAGACAACAACAGATGCATGGGATGTCAGGGTGGCTACCAGAGCCATGAAGGATATGGATATTGACTAAGTTGGTCAGAGGATGAGCAACACTTTCAGTAGAGGGGTGATGATGAGCCTCATCATTGGGTAATTATATGGGCCTTAGTTCACCTCCTAACTTAGTGAAACCAACTATTCTCATAACTTATTGCATACTTTTGATGATATTTTGTTTACGAGATGAGTTAGAGTTGGATATTTTTCTTTATGGTCTAATATGCATTTAATGCAGGATTAAAGGATAAAAGCAAGGAATTTTGTCAAAGACCAAGGTCGAAACTTGAATGGAACAAGGGAGAGGGATTATAGGACGTAAATTCTCCTCATTTACTACCCTTGAATTCGAATATCCCTCCATCAGCTCGAAGTGCAAATAGCCAAATCATGAGGACTAGAAGGCAGTCAAGCAAGTGAAAGGCAAAGCACCAGTTTATCTCAAGCTTGGGAGTCGACCCTCCCTAATTTTAAGGAAGTCATTGGAGAGTTAATATGTATAAGTATAGAGGCCTAGGACCTCAGTAGTATTTCGATTTTTTATTGTAAAACTCTACTCTATTTTTCGAGTTGCAAGACTTGTGACAGTTCTTTTGATGTAATCTGTTGTTTTGGAAATAAGAATGAGCTTTGTTTTGAGACAGCACTGAGTTAACTTAGAGGGCTGAAGCTCTTGGGTTAGGGACAAACCCTAGCAGCCAAGGATATTCTTTATTGTACATGTGTTCTTCGTGTATATTCATAACTTAGTTGTTAGTTTGCTTAGTATATGCATTTCCATTACAAGTAGTGTAGATTAGATTGGTTGTGTGATAGTTTTATTCCCTTTGTGCATTCTTTCAAGTAGCAGGTTAGCAAGGAGAAAAACGATCACCACAAGGTTGTTAGAAGGTGTCTCGGCCTCACTTCCTCCCTTTGGGACCATGACTTGAGGAAGGGACCCTTCAGCAGCCCCAAAAACACAAATTTCTAGTTCTTTTATGAGATTTGGAGTTTGTTGTCTTTAATTTAGTAGTTGGTTAATGTTGCAAGGCATATTTCATTTTCATCTTTTTCCATCTCCGTGTCTGCAATAAGATCTCACTCATGCTTTCATTCCCTTCAACAACTTTTTTCATGCATAATATAGGCAGTTGATTCATGCTTTTCTAGTTTATGAAAAATGTATCTTGTTGCATAGTTATTTTTGGAAGACACACATGTTTTATGCAAAGCAGTTACTTTACGAGGAGACCAAGAATTCATAACTAGCAGAAACCTTCCACTTCATCTACCTTATCCATCCCTTGTTTCACCATCACCCTCACTATTTTTTCATCATTTTTCACTGAAATTTCCCTAAACACATTGAGCAAATCTAGCCATCTCTTATCTTGGATATTAACTCCTGAGTGCTCCTAGATCTTCTAACACTCCATTCCACCCATCACACACCTTTCCTAAGCTCTGAAACACCTCCAAGACCTCACAATTATCTCTCGAATGTATTTTTGTATGTTTCTTGTAATTCCTACAAGATCATCCTGTAGGTTTCAAGTACATCCTGTAGGTTTTCATGAAATGGCCTGTTTTGAGGTCGAATTGATGGGAAACCTCTAGGAAGTCACAAAATCCTCCTAGGACACCTCCACACCATCCAACCACTCCATAAACCTTGTATCCATCCTCAAACACCTTTCATCTACCTATGACATCCACAAAACAATTAGTTTGCATAATTGATTTTGCCTAAAAAACCAAAAAAACTGAAAACAAATTTAGTTTAGTTTCTTTTCTTTTCTTGCACATTAGTGTGGTTTGATGCCTTTTACATCTGCAACTTAGATAGTAGCATTTTTTTATTTTTGATTTAGCAATTCTTCTTAGCATAGCTTCTCAAATGGTTAATTAAGGTATGGTGTGGTTTAGCATTACATGTTGTACTTTTCCATTACTGTAGTAGAGTAACTCTCTTAGAGTAGATTTTCCCTTATTCCATCAAAGAATCAAGCTTCTTCTGACTCTATAGAAGTCTAGCTTGGAACCCCAGTGGTCTCTCACCAGCGGAACAGTGACAACAGGTAGAACCATCACTTTTACTTGTGCATACAACACCGTCACCTCCAAATTTTTATGAACCCCAGGTTGATAAGTAAAGTTGGTAGCCTAGGAGTTGCAGCATCCTTGTTGCAATATTGGCGCTCACCAACTAGCTGAAGTGTTCATTTTTTGATAGCTAAGAATGAGTGAATGGCGAATAAAGTGAAGGTGGCCAAGCAAGGAGGAGACTTGGTGACAATGTCCGTCTGAGCTGAACTAAAGAAGGCAATACTAGATGAAGTATTGTCCCTTGAGAAAGTTATGCGAGCATTGTACTCCAATTTTGGTACCCTAAACAAGGAGGTCATCCATCTCAATGGATGGAAGCAGTGATGTGCTAGAAGAGCATGCATCTTGACGAATGTGCATGTTGTTGTTGACGACATGAAAACATGGATGATGAAGTACAAGGGAGCCCCGCTTCACTTGCCAAAGATGAAGAGGGCTAATGCAGTCGAGCTGAAAGCACGTATCCAGAGTCAGATCTGGAACTATGAGGACCTCCCACAACTCATGACTAGCATATAGGCTTCCCATGCATGAGTACTCAAGAGCATGGATGTTGTGGTGAGCACACATGCAATCCCATCACTTGGGACTCTCACCCAAGTGAAGACAAGGAAGTAGGTATGACTAGAGCTTGACTCATACTTTGACAAGTTGATGTGCATTGCCACGAGCCTGGGCTTGCCTATCAGTGTAGACGTCATGCACAATTATGTTCTTGGTCCAACCACATTGAAGACAATGATACACATTCTTTCAAACGAGTTGGACAAAGGAGCTCGAGGAGTTTACTCGGATGCTATGGAGGCAAGGGTCAAGTTCCAGAAAAATGTCACCGCAGAACGCACGGACACTATCAAGGACTATAGATCTTGGCATCAATATGTTACTATTGATTAGCATGAGGATGTTGATTAGTTGTACTTCTATATGTCTAAGTCAAAGTGATGTCTATTTTGGTTTGCTCAAGCCATTTTTTCACATGGGTACATGTGCATTATAATGTTGATTCATGTCAAGTGTAATTCAAGTGTCAATGGTGGATGTAATAGTCATAGAGTAGGTGAAAATTCATGAGGGTAGTTGAATTGTCACAAAGGGGAATGTCAAGGGTCGCCCCACCGTTCACTATAAATAGTCCCTCATAACTCATTGTAGAGGCTTTTGGTCAGCCATGCTTCCAATAAGACTATCTTGGAGATAGCTTGGACAATATTGTATCACACCCTGGCTTCTCCACTGCACGAAGCTAGTTAATCTCTTTGGAGGAGGAGGCGGAGGTGGCTGTAACGTTCCACTATTGGGGCTAGCGGGTTTACATGGATGTATTATATGATTGGAACTTGCACTTCTTTATGTAATAAGAGCCACCATGTTTTCATGCATATGTTTTTATTATAGTTGGACTATTCTGGTTGCTTAGCAATGTATGTTTTTTAACTTACGTAGTTGTGTATGAACTGCTTTGTATGCAATTATATGAATTTTGTTGCAGATGTGTTGTTGGTTTAACCATCACTTTGGAATTCTGGACTGACTTGCTTTCCAGCTTTTCATGCATCTTTTCTCATGTGTTCCCTTCCCAGCTGAGTACACTTACAGGTTTCCAAGGGGTGCACTCATCTCAACCCACCTATGTTAGAAACCTCTCATGCACCTTCCTTGACTCACTACAGTAGTCACACCCTTGCTAACAACAGAGTTATCTTACTTGCCTCTTTGCGACATCACGGTCAAGGCATTGCATTACGATCCACTGTTGGGACTCCTACACCAAATGGTCTGAGGTATAATTGGGACTTCTTACTGAGGAGATCCCCTTGACATGTTGGCGGCTTGAGCACTGTCAACATTTCTAGTGCTAGAAGGAAGGTCTGATGACCAGTTGTGTCCTCTCATCCAGTTTTGAACATTTGCATACCTTTCATGGATTCTTGCACTCTTCTCCCTCCACGATGTTTTTTTAATCCTGAAGATGTCTCAATCACGGGGGAGTTTTTCGATCTCTTGTCCACTTTCATGTATGGGTGGTGAAGGCAAAGTGGTCTGGCCTGAGTACTTACATGACCTTCTTTCCATGCTTCATCAGGAAGATGGATGTTCTGACGAATAGTCTAGCTTGCTACTTGCATAAGCACATCGTGAATCTCCACATCGTTGGCTGCTTAGCCTACCAATTGACAGCATACACTCACTTGAGCACTTCTGTGATTTCATTGAAGACACATTCTATCATTTTGATACAGACCATCTTGACTGGAAACTGTTACAACAACAGAAGGCTCTGCATGAATCGGTTATTGATTTTGGGTAGTGCTTTCATGACTTGCAGTTTCAAGCTCCGAGGAGCCACATGAAATTTTCCCATATTTGGGATGGGTTTGAGTATTTCCTTAAGAAATCTGCCCGTCCCAAGAAGAAGCTTGAGATCAAGCCTCGCTCAACATTCTTCACTAATGGAGCTGCACAATCTCATGTGGATGCGGCCACTTTCTCGACTGACTGTCCACCTTCCTCTCATTCAATAGATCCACCACTACCCAGTGATGTTGAGGATCATGCTCACACACTTGTTCATTTTTCACATCCTCCCAACATCACTCCACTCAATTTTGGTGCAGATTTGGTTGTGAGTCCTTTGAGTTCTCATATTAATTGTGTTCTACAACCTTTGTCTTCACACTCGGTGTTCCTCCAGATGATATTGTCTTGTGTTCGTCCATTCTAGACTCTTAACTTGTTGTGAACGAGGAACAACCCATTGATGGAGTTGGTGTTGCACAACCAACATGTGCTGTAATTCATGAAGAGTATGAGTGGGAGCATGATCATCAACACTTGGCGAAGGATGACTCCCTTCGGTCTGAGCCCCCTCCATTCTTTCCTGACCTCTTTGGTGAACTTACCATCCATGATTTCGCATGTGTGCCTTCATCCACAGATACACCCATTTTTTATCAATTGCAAGGCTTGTCGATTGTTGTTCCATCATTCGACAATGGAGAGGATAAGTTATTCGTTAAAAATCCACTCAATATTTCATTTGTCTTTTCTAAGAACACAGAGGATGAGGTTGTTCGCTTTTCATCTACCCCTCTATTTGATTCATATGATCATGAGGATGCCGATGAAGTCATTGATTTTCGTGATCGTGGTGGTTGTGATCCATTTGTTTCCATATTTGATCATGATCATGACTCTATCACAGTTGATCTTTTGAAGCCATCAGTTTATGATGATCTACCTGATGATGAAGTTGAAACACCGAAGACTATCGTGGCACTTCAGCCCAAGTTGATGGTTGTGTCAGGTCCTCACTCTCTTGGGGTTAGTCTCACTTCTGATCATGAAATTTTTCAATCACCTAAGGCTCCTCCTCAATCATCTATATGCATTGAAGATCCATCTCACACACAAATCATGGTTCCTCTACTCGAACTACATGATCCCATCGCTCATGCACTAGAGGAATCTTACATTGCAAGAACTTGTTCGTGACGCAAGTTATCTTTTCTTCTTTCATTTTCTTGCATGTCATAGTCAAGAGTGTGCTTATGCTTCAAAGTTGCATGTAGTGTCACATAGCACCATGATAATTCCATGGACTGCTCATCATGCACTGGCACTCACTTATGTCCTATGGGAACTTTGAAACATGAAGTGTGGTCGTATTCATTATTATATCTTTCTTGCTTGCTAGTTCGCACAACTGGGTTTCTCTCAGACCAAGCCTTCACAACATGGGTCAACCAATGTGTTGGTGGCTGCATTGGAAATATCACTTCACGTGATCAGGCCCATGCACCGTTAGTGTAGGAGTAGGAGTAGTGCTTTCTTTCAGTTGTATTTTTACATGCTTTGTTTGCTTGTGTTTTTGATTTCTTGTTTTCTTACTCGCTTTGTTTTCATTCACTTCTACTCTTTCTTTTCTTTTTCATTCATATAGTTCGCTTGTTTCGTTCGTAGATTAGTTTCGCTGAAACCATGTATGACTCTTGAAACGATCTGGGTGAAGTTCAATATGGCTTGTACAACTATCACTACTTGGTTATCTGTCATCTTTCCTCTGTATGATGAACTTGTTACTTTTAGTCCATGATTCGTCGAAGAAAAATACGTATTGTTCAATGTGAACCTTGGTGAAAACACAACGCTTATGTGCTAACTAGTGTCACCTTATCTAGTTGGTTTTTTTGGGTTAACCCTTGTTAGCTCATTCAAGTAGAGTAAGGTGAGGGGGAAAACCTCAACAAGCACGTTAGAGATAGAATAAACTACTTCTCTGTTGGAACAACCTCTTCTGCTCTCAATAAGTTGAGATCCCTCTTCCACCTATGAAATGAATAAGCGCTATGGATAGTTGAAAAATGAAAAAAATGAAAATAAAAAAATTCAAAAATGAAAAAATGAATAAGGCGAAAGAAGAGAAAGGCTTCTTGCATCGGGAGGTGATACAAGTAACTCCACCAACATACTGACAAGGCTCGCTGGTAGCGAAGTAATGCTTGTGTTCCTATGTGACTCAACTAGGGTACTTTCTAGGCCTGCTGACAGTGGAGCCACACCAGAGATGAAACTAAGACTCTGACGACTATACTGCTTGTGCACCAATATACCACTCAACCCCATTCGAAATAAATGTGTTTCCTTGGATTGGAATATGTTTGAATCGAAAAGATTTTTGCAGACGCTACATCTTACAATCAAGCTACTGTGAAACCAAGGTGAGCTAAGAATGCAACAATACCTCTAGAGATGTTAAACTTGCTTTTCACGAACAAGGTCCATTCAAAGAGTTAGAGTTCTACTAGTGTGTTGCCAAGTGTTGTATTAGCTACAACCACCCTCTAAAACTTTTCCTTAGCCCATTTTGGAGCCTCCATACCAAGCTTTCATAGCATCTTGTCTTGCTTTGTCAAGTACACAAGCATCAATGTTTTTCTTGCACAAAGGTAGCATGTTGATCATAGCTTGATGAATTCCCCTCACAGGTTGTTCACCCGGACTTGGTCCAGCTGCAAGCTAAGCATATTCCTCGAGAAAATTGTCCATTTCTAGAGGGAAACTAGCCTTCCCTCCAAAAATTGTGTAATCATGTCTAGCAGCCTACTGGGATCCAATATTACACAATTCTGCCAATAAACACTCCTAGTAGGAATTTTGCAATTTTCCCTAGCAGGGTTTCTCAGCCCAAAATTTGCGCAAATCTAGGCAGCAGCCAACTACTCTGCAAAGAAATTTCATAAACCTGCTAGGCAATCAACCCAACGTTGAACAAGAAATGCACATGTTTCTCAAGCAGTTGAGAAACTACATGCATGAGCAATCCGGTTGACCAGTTCCACCTGGGACCAAGGAAACATAACTTGCATGCATGCATGAATTTATTTTTCTTGGAATAGCAAGAGACATGATGCAAAAGGCATCCAATTATTCAGGGAGCTATTTTTAGCAGCTGGAGGTTACATACAAAGTTGTTTTAGAAACTTCCCCCTAAGTGTCACTTTTTCCTAGATTTGTGGCATGCTTGTCATGAGCCCAAACTTATTTATTTGATGCATCAAAGCACATTCATTCACATCTATCTTGGAGCTATGACATGCCACAGCACATCCAGGACTCTTCGACACATCTAACTCACCTATTCACAGGTCGGTGGCCTCAACTTGTCTTTTTCAACATTTCTATCGCTTTTTGTGTATCTGCTTGTCTGAGTGTTGTTTGCTTGGTTTCTTTCAACACTTGCTGTTGTTTACATGTATGATAGATTTTCCTAGCTCTGTTTCAATTTTTGTTGCTATCTCACTACTATCGCATTCATGAAACTGTTTTGCATGAACGTTCACTGATTCGGCAAGCCGCCTCACCCACATGCATGTTGATATGTTTGTTGAATCTTTCATTAATGTTTTTCATGCACTATCAATCACTCCTGCTATCACATAGTGTCACCATGCATTCACTGTCTTATTTTCTTTTACTTTCCCGTCAGCGAGTCTAGCCAACCTCGGTCCGGACTCTGCCTTCACTGGGACTGCATTGTGTAATCTGGGGAAGGAAGGTTCTGCCTTCCTCTCCATAAATGTGAAATTCTTCCCAGCACTACCCTCCAGGGCTATTTTGTACATTTCTGAAGGGCAGTGACTGCTCGCCCAGAAAATTGTGCAATGCAGTCCCTGAGCCTGCAGTCCTTCCTAGCTGGAATTGTGCATTACGTAATCCCAGAAGCCAACAGCCAGTATGGACTATCCATTCCATAGATCTAGTCACCAGTCCTGCCTCCAAAACAACCCAGACTTCCTTTTTTGCAGTTGTAGCAGCCAATCACCCAGTCTCCCAGAAGAAATTACGTAATCTTGCTCATCAGCTACCCAAGTATGTGTTGTGTCATTCCCTGAATTTGATTTGTTTTCGCTGACATATTTCTTGGCATTTGTTCCTTTTCTCTAGATATTTGAGTTGTTCATTTGTCTCAATGGTTTCCAAGAGAACAGGATCATAGGACACTGATGAAAATGCAGCTGGAGTAGCAGTTGAGCGAGTTTCCTCTAATCTATCGATCTATGAAGATACAAAGTTGTATCTAGACAAGGACATCAAACTAAAGTGGAAAGAGGTCAATGAAACATTGTAGGCACTTTTGGGGAATACCTCGAAGAAATTCAGGTGTACGTGAAGATTCACAAGTCTGGCTTGTACTGGATTGCATGCAGATACCCTGCATTCCCACGCGCAGACATGATACACTCTATCTACTCTCACATTGATCCTGAGATGATGACCTTGAGAAGTGTCAACGGGATGAAGCTTGTGACCTTCTGGGCATGATATTATGATGAGATGTATCAAATTTCATAGCCCATGACTATCATGAAGACTCCATTCAGCTTACCCAATAGTAGTTCTAACTACAGAGACATTCTGAAGGACTGGGTAAATGAGCTAGATCGATTCAGGATGACACTCAACTAGAGCTACAAGACGAAGATACTGAGGAAGGCATACCAATACTTGGACATATTCACGTGTTGACTGTATGGCCAAGAAAGCACTAAAACCTTTCCACATAGTTGGGTTATCACACTCGACCAACTGGCTAGAGAAGGAAAACCATCTAACTAGTTCAGCATACTAGCTCATCAGCTGAAGGAACAAGTCATGAAGGCTCAATAGTCACCCGACGGTATGCATGTAGAGATTTGCATGTCCACCTACATATTAGATGTAGTCTATGCCCGACAGGAGTTATCGGGCTTGAAGTGGGCATGGTCACCAGTGGAGACTACTGTGAACACATATTTCAAGTTTTTGTCTGAATGCAAATTTATAGGAGTAATCACACAGCTATCTAATCACTTTGTCACCCTAGTGTACAAAATTATTTTGGAAGAGGATCCACACTGCATGTCAAAGGAAGAAATGGAGGCATTAATAGGCATTGAAGATTGCTATGCCTCACCATCTTGCACTTTCATCTGAATGTTCAGTGTGGAGAATCCTATGCATGTTCTGCCAGAGTTTTCCTTGGACGTACTTTCATGAAGGAAGTATTATATCACATCTCGACAAGATTGGCCGCTAGATTACATCGGAAAAAGAAGGCGCCTTGGTCCGCTCTTCTGTTGCGGATTGGGTTATGAGATTCGAAGTATCAAGAAAGCAAATGTTGAAGCAGAATAGATGAAGAAGTACTCGTTCGACCTATGAAGCTACAATCCGTATGACCCACATTGCATTGTGAAGGATCCATGCAAGACATTTCATTTCAACTGGATCCATGGGGCATTTCATTGGGCCAAGTAGGACTCATGGAGGTATTTCAATAGTTCCTCTAGGCCCAATGAATAGGTTAGCTTCATTATGGAGTGGTTAGCATAGAGGGAGCAGAGCCAAGCATACCGGTGCGTGACGAAGGGAAGAGGAAGATTTTAAATTGCATGGAGGAGGAGAAAAGATGAAAGTTTTGAGCAGATCCACTTGTAGAGCAAGCAGTTATGGCTATAGAGGCAAAGAAGCACCAATACGACAAGCGAATCGCCTGAGGGAAGAGGGATAAGAAAAGAGCGGAAGAAGTAGAGAATGGGTTGCATGAGCTGAGGGAGCAACTTTGAAAGGAACAAGAACTGCGCAAACAAGAGGGGTAAGTGCAGCAACAATAGATATAGCATGGGTTACAAAATGTGCAGACAGATGAAGTAGCACCAGTACAAGTAGTTGATTCATATGAACAGTTGGCATCAAGCGAATAGGGTGAACCATCGTAAGAGCGAGACATTGCTCATGAGATAGAACAATCACTTCAATAGTTGGATGAAGACATGGAGCAACATGAGTTGGAAGAAGACACTGACCTCAATGCATCCAAATGATGAGCAAGTCCCAATTGACCAAGGAGGCACTGAGATCCTTGGTGGTCAGCCAGAAGGAGAGGTGCACAACATCTCATTTGATGAATCTCATCATAGAGTTGTGCAATCCCATAGAATACCAACTCCAGAGGATCATACATCTCCTGCACAAGTTGAGGAACAAGTGGTCGTGACTAATGTGCACAAACATCTAGCTGCCTTGGCCAGTGCAACCAAAGTGTATGCCAAATCCACTAGCTCAAGTGTTCATTTTCTAATAGCTGAGAATGAGCGAATAGCGAAGGAACTACAGGTGGGCAAGCAAGGAGTAGACTTGGTGACAATGTCCGCCCAAGTTGAACTGAAGAAGGCAATACTAGATGAAGTATTGCCCCTTGACACAGTTACGCGAGCATTGTACTCTAATTTTGGTACCATGCACAAGGCAGTCATCCATCTCAACTAATGGAAGCAACGATGTGCTAGAATAGCACACATCTTGATGAAAGTGCATGATGGTGTTGATGACATGAAAATGTGGACGATGAAGTACAAGGGAGCCCCACATCACTTGCCAAAGATGATGAGGGCCAATGCGGTCGTGCTAAAATCATGTATCCCAAGTCAAATCCAGAACTATGATGACCTCCCACAACTCATCACTAGCATACAGGCTTCCCATGCATGAGTATTCAAGAGCATAGATGTTGTGGTGTGCACACATGCGATCCCATCACTTGGGACTTTCACCCAGGCGAAGAAAAAGAAGCAAGTCTGACTAGATCTTGGCTCGTACTTAGATGAGTTTATGCGCATCGCCACCAGCCCAGACTTTCCTATCAGTACAGACATCATGCACAAGTATGTTGTTGGTCAGGCCACATTGAAGACAATGATGTGCATGCTTTTAGATGAGTTGGAAAAAGGAGCCCGAGCAGTGTACCCAGATGCTATGGCGGCAATGGTCAGGTTTTAGAGGGATGTCATCGTGGAACACATGCACACTATCAAGTAGTACAGATCTTTGCATCAATATGTTACTATTGATCAGCATGAGGATGTTTAATAGTTGGACTTCTATAGTTGTCTAGGTCAAAGAGATGTCTAGTTTGGCTTGCTCAAGCCATTTGTTTAGATGGTTACATGTGCATTGTAATGTTAACTCATGTCAAGTGTAAGTCAAGTGTCAATAGTGGTTGTAACAATGATAGAGTAGGTGAAGAGTCATGAGGGTAGTTGAATGGTCACAAAGGGGAATGTTAAGGGTCACCCCACCCTTTGCTATAAATAGTCCCTCATAAGTCATTGTAGAGGCTTTTGGTTTTCCAAACTTCCGACAAGACTACCTTGGAGAGAACGTGGGCAATATTGTAATGCACCTTGGATTCTCCACTACATGGAGCTAGTTCATCTCTTTGGAGGAGCAGGTGGATGGGGCTGTAACATTCGACTGTTGGGGCTAGCAAGTTTACATGGATGTATTGTATGATTGGAACTTGCATTTATTTTTACAATAAGAGCCAACATGTTTTCATGCATATGTTGTTATTGTAGTTGGACTATTCTGGTTGCTTAGAAATGTATGTTTTTTAACTTATGTAGTTGTGTATGAACTTCTTTGTATGCAATTATATGAATCTTGTTGCAGATGTGTTGTTGGTTTAACCATCACTTCAGATTGCCATACTAACCTTCTTCCCAGCTTCTAATGCATCTTTGATCGTGTGTTCCCTTCCCAGCTGAGTACACTTACAGGTTGCTAAGGGGTGCACTCATCTCAACCCACCTATGTTAGAAACCTCTTATGCACCTTCCTCGACTCGCTGCAACAGTCACACCCTTGCTACCAATAGAGTTATCTTACTTGCCTCCGTGCGACATCACAGTCAAGACATTTCTTTACAACCCACTGCTAGGATTCCTACACCAAATGGTCTGTGGTCTAATTGGGACTTCTTACTCAGGAGATCCCCTTGACATGTTGGTGGGTCCAGCATCGTCAACACTAAGGAAGGAATTTAGGCTATTAAAATTGCAATTATTACAAAGGTTCATGTCCCTCAAAGAGAAAATCATGTTAAGTATTATATTTAGGTTTCTATGGGATACACCATTGTCAAAAAGGAATTTGAAAAGCTCAAGGAAAAATCAATAGTTGAACCAGTTCTCAAGGACCAAAATTGGGCCTTGCCTTTCTACATTCACACAAATGCACTAGAAAAACCAGTAGAGGAAACTTTGGGGTAAATGCAAGGTAAATTTCCTTATGCCATCTATTTCATTAGTAAAATTTGTCTAAGGCTTAACTCAATTACATAATCACCAAAAAAGAGTTTTTTTTTTGTTGTGCATTCTTTGAGTAAATTCAAGAATTACATTACGAGGTATCAAGTTTTTATGCACATTGATCATCCGACTTGATGGGTCCCATCAATGGGTATCTTTTGGATTTCATTGTGCTATCCTCCAGCCCTTAAAACTCTCATTTTCTAATGTTAATTCACATTTTTGGCCATAATATTCTTTGTAGAATACTAAAAGGTATTTTTCATATTGTCTGGCCAGCAATTTGGGGATGGGAAGTTGTGGACTTAGTGAGCTTGGTGTCCAGCGTCGACCAGAGACTAGACCAAAATGTAATGAGGAACCTATTGTATCGATCTAATATGATAGACTATGGGATCCCAAAGTGTACCCACACTCATTCAAAGAAGAGTTTAGTAGTGCCTTCTATTGTGGTACTCTTCTTGCAGGCCACCATAATGACCATCTTTGACAACTTGTCGACAACCACAAAATCAAAGTTGTTGCCATGCTTAGTAGAAGGAATATTTGACATATAATCCATGGAGATGGATTCCCAAGGTCGACTAGGGATAGGAAGTAGAGTATAAATACCTTGCTTCCTTATGGTCAGTTTGGAAATGACGCAAGAAGTACAAGATCTAATGTACTTCCCAACATCATGTCAAAGATTTGGCCAATATAAATACTTCTGCAGTACTGCCACTGTTTTCTCGACCTTGAAATTCCTCTATAGTGTGCTTCCCAAGTCATGCTCACATGCTCGCATGAAGGAACATATAGGTCTCCCATATGGTATAACAAAGAATGTTCGCGGTGAAAAACTGGAACTTGCTGACCCTCCAAGAGCATATGGTATGTGTGGCTGAATTATGGGTCACTTTTATATAGAAGTGGCCAATCAAAAGTCTCATGCCCAGAAGAGTTGAGAATGGTAGTTAACGCCAGGATCGGTGGTTAGCTAAGGCAGTCTGCATCATTATTTGTGTTTCCTTTCTTGTACTTGATATTAAAATGGAACTATTGCAGGTATGTGGACCACTTCTTATGGTTATCATTCTGCAACTTCCCTTGTGTCTATATGAACTACAAGGGTCAGCGGTCTATGTGGATGATCGTTTCCTTCCCTAAAATGTAAATCTTCCATTGTCGATAGGCCTGCACAATGGAATACATCTCTTTATCATAAGTGGGATACTTCTAGACCGTGTCTGAAAGTTTCTCACTTTGATGTGCCATTGGATGCCCCTGTTGAGTAATGACTAGCCCAATAGCATAGTCAGAGGCATATGTCTCAATCTCAAATGATTGTTGCAAGTCTAGTACTGTGAACACTGGTGTAGAGCAGAGGCAATGTTTCAACTCTGTGAATGACTTCTATTGAGATTCATACCAAAAAAAAATTTCTTTCACTCCTGCTTTGGTGACTTGAATCAAGGGCCAAGTGATATGAGAAAATGCCAACATGAACCTGCGGTAGAAATTAGCAAGACCGAGAGAGCTGCGGAGCTCTATCAGAATAGTTGGGGCCGGCCAATCCCAAATGACTTGGATCTTGGCTAGATCCACATTCACCCCCCGTTCATCAATAATTTATCCTAGATATTGAACCTAGGTAATTCCAAAAGTGCATTTCTCCAAATTAGCACAAAGCTTGTGTTGTCTTAATGTTTGGAGAACCTGTCAGATGTGGTGGAGGTGCTCTTTCCAACTCTAGCTGAAGATCAGGATGTCATCCAAGTATACCACTACAAATGAGTTGGTGAATGGCCATAAGATGTCATCCATGAGCCTCATGAAGGTTTTAGGAGCATTTGTCAACCCAAAAGGGATAACCAACCATTTGAAAAGGCCCTCCTTGTCTTTAAAGGTAGTCTTCAACACATTGGAGGTTTGATTGGTACCTAGGGATATCTGGACTTCAAGTCAATCTTGTAGAAATATTTTTCTCCCTTGAGTTGGTACAAAAGGTCATCAATTTATGCAATCGGGTACCTATTCTGACGCAGCAGCAACAATGGTATCATACAAAATGCACACCGGAAATTTCACAATCCATAATCACCTTTTATAAATATATTGGAACCGAAGCCCTTAAATGAGTTACAAAAAAATTCAATTCTCCTTTCAATACTGATATAATTCTTTTAAAACATTAACCCCTTTTATAAAAGTGTTTGATGCTTTTTAAAACAGTTTCATATATATATATATATATATATATATATATATATATATATATATATATATATATATATATATATATATATATATATATATATATATATATATATATATATCTATATGCTACAACCTGAGACCTGATTGATCGCAAATCACAAAACTGTAATATCGCTTTACTAACACCCTTTCCACAATGCGATGCGATGGTTATTGGAGATTGCAAATCGCAATTTCATCTGTGGACTTCACAAATCGCACTTTTCACTTTTGCCTTTGATTCTTCAAATTTGCGATGCGATATTCAGACTCGACCTCCTTTAAACTGTTCTGTAACTGATCGCATCCATCTAATCCAATGTGATGGTCTTACCAGACCCGATGGATCATAAAACAATCAAAATACATTATAAATCCGTTCCAAAGTTCTGAAGGGGTTTATTTCACAATTTTTCTTTATTGATGACTTTCATATGCACAAACTCAACTATTTCATATTTGTTTCAACACAACAATCTTTGCAAATAAAATGCGATCAACCTACTTCAACAACTTCAAAAGAAGACAACTGAATCAATCATTTATACTCGCAATACAGCGATGGATATAACAACGATTTTATTCATAATACAAGAAAACGGAGTTCGCCCTTGGCGAGTTTACAAAAGAAAATCTATGTTCCGAACACAATCCTCACTCCATTCTGAGCTTTCTCCCCACACTACAAACCTCACTAACTCTCTCTGAAGAATCCCCCTCGCTTATTACAATTTTTTTTCTATATTTCTTCCACTAATCCTTCTAACAAATAGATAACATAATCTTCTATTTTCAACAAAATCTCCTATCTTCTCACTCACGGTTACACCTATGTAACAAATCTTATCACTAAATCTCAAATAGAACAGTCACACTTATTACAATAATAACAAACTATTTAATAAATCGACTCCCACCGAAAACTAAAATGGACCAACAGTAAATGAAATTCACTCCATCAAGCCACAACATGTGAACAGATTTTCCACATTGCTGGCCTATTCCGATGCTCCTGCATCATATTCTAGACAAGGATCTTGTTCAACGCTCAATAATCAATACAGACTCTCCAAGTCCCATCCTTCTTTTGTACCAAGACTATCAGGCTCCCACAGGGTGATGAATTCGGCCGAATCTGACCTTTCTATAGAAGCTCCTAAATTTTCCTCTTGATTTCATCATTCTCCATAATAGAGCGTTGATAGATTGGTCCATTGGGTAACGATGCACCTATGGCCATATCAATTGAATGCTTGACCTGATAATGTAAAGGCACCCCTGCGGGGAGGTGAGGATGTCCTCATACTCCTTCATGACCTTGTCCATGTGTTATTGTCGTGCGTAGGGTCCTTTTCTAGAGGTCATGGCCACTGTGTTTTTATTTCCTTGAGGACATATCATTAGAAAAATAAATTTCCTGGTTTTTGAAATGAGCTTACTGTGCAGTAACCAAAGAGATGGTGGTAGGTGGGGCTACCTCCGTATCTTGTACAACTTAATTCACAATGTAACAATAACAACGAAAGGCCTTGACTCATACTCAACATGTCACTTCCACAAGTATGGTTGGCCTAAGAATACATCACAAACATCAAGGGGAGCAATGTAACATAATACCTCATCCCTAAAGGGCTTGATGTTGTATGGAATGCGATATTGTTGCCTCACGCGCAGATCTCGTCGTTAGTGAAGCCACCTGATGGTGTACAGTTGTGGGTGTGATGTGGTCAGTAAGCCCAACCGCTTCATGACCTCTGTTGCAATGAGGTTTTCTTGGCTTCTGTTGTCGATAATGAACTGTAGCGGGGAACCCTTTACCCACATCTCAGAGTGGAAGAGATGCTCCTCCTCCAATGAATCTTCGGGTTCCTCCTGCTGGATCTTTGTGGTGGCAACAGTGGCATTGGGCTCCGCATCAATAATCCGCTCCCCTATGTAATCCCCCTTGTCAGTTCCTGAGTTAGAGTTGGATCCTGGAAGTTGCTAACCGTCCAAGAGCATATGGTATGTGTGGCCGAATTCTGGGTCACTTTTGTAGAGAAGTGGCCAATCAGAAGTCTCATGCCCACAAGAGTTGAGCACAGTAGTTAATGCCATGATTGGTGGTCGACTGAGGAAGTCTGCATCATTATTTGTGTTGCCCTTCTTTTTCTTGACATTCAAATGGAACTGTTGCATGTATGTGGATCACTTCTGATGGTGATCATTCTGCAACTTCCCTTGTGTCTGTATGAATGCCAGGGGTCGGTGGTTTATGTGGATGACCATTTCCTTCCCCAAAATGTAATTCTTCCATTGTCGGTAGCCCTGCACAATGGAATACATCTCTTTATCATAAGTGGGATACTTCTGGACCATGTCTAAAAGTTTCTAACTTTGATGTGCCGCTAGATGCCCTTGTTGAGTAAGGACTACCCCAATAGCATAGTCAGAGGCATTTGTCTCAACCTTAAATGGTTGTTGCATGTCTAGTAATGTAAGCACTAGTGTAGAGCGAAGGCGATGTTTCAACTCTGCGAATGCCTTCTATTGACATTCATACCAAAAGAGTTTTGCTTTCTTTCCTCCTTTGGTGAGTTGACTCAAGGGCCAACTGATATGAGAGAACCCCCACACGAACCTGCGGTAGAAATCGGTAAGACCTAGAAACATGTGGAGCTATATCCAAGTGGTTAGCGTTGGCCAGTCTCGAATGATTTTGATCTTAGCTGGATCCACATGCACCCCTTGTTCATCAATAATGTCTCCCACATACTGAATGTGGGTCATGCCAAAAGTGCATTTCTCCAAATTAGCACACAGCTTGTGTTGCCACAGTGTTTGGAGAACCTGTCAGATGTGGTGGAGGTGCTCTTTACAACTCTAGATGAATATCAGTATGTCATCCAAGTATACTACAAATGAGCTGGTGAATGGTTGTAAGATGTCATCCATGAGCCTCATGAAGCTTTCAGGAGCATTCGTCAACCTGAAAGGTATGAAAAACCATTTTAAAATGCCATCCTTGTATTTAAAGGTTGTATTCCACACATCAGAGGGTTCAATTTGTACCTAGTGATATCCAGAATTCAAGTCAATCTTGCAAAAATATTTCTCTCCCTTGAGTTGGTACAGAAGGTCAACAATCCATGGGATCGGGTACCTATTCTAGACAGTGATCATGTTCAGTTCCCAATACTCAATACAAACTCTCCAAGTCCCATCCTTCTTTTGTACCAACACGATCAGGCACCCACAAGGCGATGAACTCAGCTGAATGTGACCTTTCTGCAGAAACTCTTGAATTTTCCTCTTGATTTCATCGTTCTCCATAACAGAGCATTGATAGATTCATCCATTGGGTAGAAATGCACCTAGGGCCAGATCGATGGAATACTTGACCCGATAGTGCAGAGGCACCCCTGCAGGGGAGGTGAAGATGTCCTCGTACCCCTCGATGACCTTGTCCATATTTTATTTTCGTGTGGAGGGGCCTTGTCTAGAGGTCATGACCATTATCTTTTTCTTTCATGGAGAGTGTATCATAAGAAAAACAAATTTCTTGGTTTCTGAAATGAGCTTATTGCATTGTTTTGCAGTAACCAAAGAGGTGGCGGTAGGCGGGGCTATGTCTGGCATCTTGTATAACTTAATTCCCAATGTAACAATAATAGCACATGGCCTTGACTCATACACAGTGTGTCACTTCCACAAGTATGGTTGGCCTAATAATACATCAAAAACATCAAGGTGAGAAACATCACATAATACCTCATCCGTAAAGTGCTTGATGTTGTATGGAAGGAAACATTTTTGGCTCACGTGTAGATCTCGTCCTCAGTGAAGCCACTTGATGGTGTACAGTTGTGGGTGTGTAGTTGTTAGTAAGCCAAACCTTTTCATGACCTTTGTTACAATAAGGTTTGTTTTGCTCCCTTTGTCGACAATGAACTTTAGCGGGGAACCCTTTACCCACATCTCGGAGTGGAAGAGACACTCCTCCTCCCATGGATATTCAAGTTCCTCCTTCTGGATATTTGTGGTGGCGATGGTGGCGTTAGGCTCTCCATCAATAATATTCTTTCCTTTGTCGTTCCCCTTTTCAGTTTCTAACTCAGAGTCAAAACCTGGAACTTTCTGACCCTCCAAGAGCATATGGTATGTGTGGCCATATTCTGGGTGACTTTTGTAGAGAAGTGGTCAATTAGAAGTCTTGTGCCCACAAGAGTTTAGCACGGTAGTTAACGTCATGATCAGTGTCGGCAAAGGCAGTCTACATCATTATTTGTATTTCCATTCTTGTAATTGATATTCAAATGGAAATGTTGTAGGTATGTAGACCACTTCTGATGGTGATCATTCTAGAACTTCCCTTGTGTCTGTATGAAATCCAGGGGTCCATGGTCTGTGTGCATGACCCTTTCCTTCCCCAAAATGTAATGCTTTCATGGTTGGTAGGCCTACACAATGGAATACATCTCTTTATCATAAGTAGGATACTTCTGGACTGTGTTTGAAAGTTTCTCACTTTGATGTGCCACTAGATGCCCTTGTTGAGTAAGGGCTACTGGAATAGCATAGTCAGAGGCATCTGTATCAATCTCAAATGGTTATTACAAGTCTAGTAATGTGAGCACTCATGCAGAGCAGAGGCGATATTTAAACTCTGCGAATTCCTTCTGTTGAAATTCATACAAAATAATTTTTATTTCTGTCCTCCTTTGGTGACTTGACTCAAGGGCCAAGTGATATGAGAGCACCAACATGAACCTGCGGTAGAAATTAGCTAGACCCAGAAAGTTGCGGAGCTCTATCAGAGTGGTTGGGGCCGGCCAATCCTGAATGGCTTGGATCTTTACTGGATCCACATGCACCCCCATTCATCAATAATGTCTCCCAGATACTGAACCTGGGTCATGCCAAAAGTGCATTTCTCCAAATTAGCACATAGCTTGTGTTGTCGCAGTGTTTGGAGAACCTGTTAGATATGGTGGAGGTGCTCTTTCCAACTCTAGCTGAAGATCAGGATGTCATCAAAATATACCACTACAAATGAGTTCGTGAATGGCCATAAGATGTCATACATGAGCCTCATGAAGGTTTTAGGAGCATTCATCAACCCGAAAGGTATAACCAACCATTTGAAACCCTCCTTGGCTTTACAGGCAGCCTTCAACACATCAGAGGGTTCAATTGCTACCTGGTGATATCCAGACTTCAAGTTGATCTTGTAGAAATATTTTTCTCCCTTGAGTCGGTCCAGAAGGTCATCAGTCCACAGGATCAGGTACCTATTCTGGACAATGATCTTGTTCAATGCCCGATAGTCAATAGAGAGTCTCAAAGTCCTATCCCTCTTCTACACCAACATGATCGGGCTCCCATAGGGTGATGAATAAGGCCAAATGTGACCTTTCTGTAGCATCTCCTGAATTTTCCTCTTGATTTCATCATTCTCCATAAAATATAATTGATAGATTGGTCCACTAGGTAACAACGCACCTAGGGACAAATTGATGGAATGCTTGACCTGATAGTGAAGAGGCACCCCTGCGAGGGAGGTGAAGATGTTCTCGTACTCCTCCACGACCTTGTTGATCTGTTATTGTCATGTGGAGGGGTCTCTTCTAGAGATCATGGCCGTGCTGTCTTTTTCTTTCCTTGAGGTTGTATCATCAGAAAAGAAAATTTCCCTGTTTTTGAAATGAGCTTACTACATTGTTTTGCAGTAATGAGAGAGATGGTGGTAGGTGGGGCTACCTCCAGTATGTTGTACAACTTAATTCCCAATGTATCAATAACAACACACGGTCTTGAATTATACACAACATGTCATTTCCACAAGTATGGTTGGTTAATAATACATCACAAACATTAAGGGGAGCAATGTCACATAATACCTCATCTATAAAGGGCTTGATGTTGTATGGAAGGCGAAATTGTTGGCTCACACATAGATCTTGTCCCTGGTGAAGCCACCTGATGTTGTACAATTGTCAATGTGCCATGGTTAGTAAGCATCACTAGCATACAGGCTTCCCATGCATGAGTATTCAAGAGCATAGATGTTGTGGTGTGCACACATGCGATCCCATCACTTGGGACTTTCACCCAGGCGAAGAAAAAGAAGCAAGTTTGACTAGATCTTGGCTCGTACTTAGATGAGTTTATGCGCATCACCACCAGCCCAGACTTTCCTATCAGTACAGACATCATGCACAAGTATGTTGTTGGTCAGGCCACATTGAAGACAATGATGTGCATGCTTTTAGATGAGTTGGAAAAAGGAGCCCGAGCAGTGTACCCAGATGCTATGGCGGCAATGGTCAGGTTTTAGAGGGATGTCATCGTGGAACACATGCACACTATCAAGTAGTACAGATCTTTGCATCAATATGTTACTATTGATCAGCATGAGGATGTTTAATAGTTGGACTTCTATATTTGTCTAGGTCAAAGAGATGTCTAGTTTGGCTTGCTCAAGCCATTTGTTTAGATGGTTACATGTGCATTGTAATGTTAACTCATGTCAAGTGTAAGTCAAGTGTCAATAGTGGTTGTAACAATGATAGAGTAGGTGAAGAGTGATGAGGGTAGTTGAATGGTCACAAAGGGGAATGTTAAGGGTCACCCCACCCTTTGCTATAAATAGTCCCTCATAAGTCATTGTAGAGGCTTTTGGTTTTCCAAACTTCCGACAAGGCTACCTTGGAGAGAACATGGGCAGTATTGTAATGCACCTTGGATTCTCCACTACATGGAGCTAGTTCATCTCTTTGGAGGAGTAGGTGGATGGGGCTGTAACATTAGACTGTTGGGGCTAGCAAGTTTACATGGATGTATTGTATGATTGGAACTTGCATTTATTTTTACAATAAGAGCCAACATGTTTTCATGCATATGTTGTTATTGTAGTTGGACTGTTCTGGTTGCTTAGAAATGTATGTTTTTTAACTTATGTAGTTGTGTATGAACTTCTTTGTATGCAATTATATGAATCTTGTTGCAGATGTGTTGTTGGTTTAACCATCACTTCAGATTGCCATACTAACCTTCTTCCCAGCTTCTAATGCATCTTTGATCATGTGTTCCCTTCCCAGCTGAGTACACTTACAGGTTGCTAAGGGGTGCACTCATCTCAACCCACCTATGTTAGAAACCTCTTATGCACCTTCCTCGACTCGCTGCAACAGTCACACCCTTGCTACCAATAGAGTTATCTTACTTGCCTCTGTGCGACATCATAGTCAAGACATTTCTTTACAACCCACTGCTAGGATTCCTACACCAAATGGTCTGTGGTCTAATTGGGACTTCTTACTCAGGAGATCCCCTTGACATGTTGTTGGGTCCAGCATCGTCAACACTAAGGAAGGAATTTAGGCTATTAAAATTGAAATTATTACAGAGGTTCATGTCCCTCAAAGAGAAAATCATGTTAAGTATTATATTTAGGTTTCTATGGGATACACCATTGTCAAAAAGGAATTTGAAAAGCTCAAGGAAAAATCAATAGTTGAACCAGTTCTCAAGGACCAAAATTGGGCCTTGCCTTTCTACATTCACACAAATGCACTAGAAAAACCAGTAGAGGAAACTTTGGGGTAAATGCAAGGTAAATTTCCTTATGCCATCTATTTCATTAGTAAAATTTGTCTAAGGCTTGACTCAATTACATAATCACCAAAAAAGAGTTTTTTTTTGTTGTACATTCTTTGAGTAAATTCAAGAATTACATTACGAGGTATCAAGTTTTTATGCACATTGATCATCCGACTTGATGGGTCCCATCAATGGGTATCTTTTGGATTTCATTGTGCTATCCTCCAGCCCTTAAAACTCTCATTTTCTAATGTTAATTCACATTTTTGGCCATAATATTCTTTGTAGAATACTAAAAGGTATTTTTCATATTATCTGGCCAGCAATTTGGGGATGGGAAGTTGTGGACTTAGTGAGCTTGGTGTCCAGCGTCGACCAGAGACTAGACCAAAATGTAATGAGGAACCTATTGTATCGATCTAATATGATAGACTATGGGATCCCAAAGTGTACCCACACTCATTCAAAGAAGAGTTTAGTAGTGCCTTCTATTGTGGTACTCTTCTTGCAGGCCACCATAATGACCATCTTTGACAACTTGTCGACAACCACAAAATCAAAGTTGTTGCCATGCTTAGTAGAAGGAATATTTGACATATAATCCATGGAGATGGATTCCCAAGGTCGACTAGGGATAGGAAGTAGAGTATAAATACCTTGCTTCCTTATGGTCAGTTTGGAAATGACGCAAGAAGTACAAGATCTAATGTACTTCCCAACATCATGTCAAAGATTTGGCCAATATAAATACTTCTGCAGTACTGCCACTGTTTTCTCGACCTTGAAATTCCTCTATATTGTGCTTCCCAAGTCATGCTCACATTCTCGCATGAAGGAACATATAGGTCTCCCATATGGTATAACAAAGAATGTTCGCGGTGAAAACCTGGAACTTGCTGACCCTCCAAGAGCATATGGTATGTGTGGCTGAATTATGGGTCACTTTTATATAGAAGTGGCCAATCAAAAGTCTCATGCCCAGAAGAGTTGAGAATGGTAGTTAACGCCAGGATCGGTGGTTAGCTAAGGCAGTCTGCATCATTATTTGTGTTTCCTTTCTTGTACTTGATATTAAAATGGAACTATTGCAGGTATGTGGACCACTTCTTATGGTTATCATTCTGCAACTTCCCTTGTGTCTATATGAACTACAAGGGTCAGCGGTCTATGTGGATGATCGTTTCCTTCCCTAAAATGTAAAGCTTCCATTGTCGACAGGCCTGCACAATGGAATACATCTCTTTATCATAAGTGGGATACTTCTAGACCGTGTCTGAAAGTTTCTCACTTTGATGTGCCATTGGATGCCCCTGTTGAGTAATGACTAGCCCAATAGCATAGTCAGAGGCATATGTCTCAATCTCAAATGATTGTTGCAAGTCTAGTACTGTGAACACTGGTGTAGAGCAGAGGCGATGTTTCAACTCTGTGAATGACTTCTATTGAGATTCATACCAAAAAAAAATTTCTTTCACTCCTGCTTTGGTGACTTGAATCAAGGGCCAAGTGATATGAGAAAATGCCAACATGAACCTGCGGTAGAAATTAGCAAGACCGAGAGAGCTGCGGAGCTCTATCAGAATAGTTGGGGCCGGCCAATCCCAAATGACTTGGATCTTGGCTAGATCCACATTCACCCCCCGTTCATCAATAATTTATCCTAGATATTGAACCTAGGTAATTCCAAAAGTGCATTTCTCCAAATTAGCACAAAGCTTGTGTTGTCTTAATGTTTGGAGAACCTGTCAGATGTGGTGGAGGTGCTCTTTCCAACTCTAGCTGAAGATCAGGATGTCATCCAAGTATACCACTACAAATGAGTTGGTGAATGGCCATAAGATGTCATCCATGAGCCTCATGAAGGTTTTAGGAGCATTTGTCAACCCAAAAGGGATAACCAACCATTTGAAAAGGCCCTCCTTGTCTTTAAAGGTAGTCTTCAACACATTGGAGGTTTGATTGGTACTTAGGGATATCTGGACTTCAAGTCAATCTTGTAGAAATATTTTTCTCCCTTGAGTTGGTACAAAAGGTCATCAATTTATGCAATCGGGTACCTATTGCAGCAACAATGGTATCATACAAAATGCACACTGGAAATTTCACAATCCATAATCACCTTTTATAAATATATTGGAACCGAAGCCCTTAAATGAGTTACAAAAAAAATCAATTCTCCTTTCAATACTGATATAATTCTTTTAAAACATTAACCCCTTTTATAAAAGTGTTTGATGCTTTTTAAAACAGTTTCATATATATATCTATATATATATATATATATGCTACAACCTGAGACCTGATTGATCGCAAATCGCAAAACTGTAATATCGCTTTACTAACACCCTTTCCACAATGCGATGCGATGGTTATTGGAGATTGCAAATCGCAATTTCATCTGTGGACTTCACAAATCGCACTTTTCACTTTTGCCTTTGATTCTTCAAATTTGCGATGCGATATTCAGACTCGACCTCCTTTAAACTGTTATGTAACTGATCGCATCCATCTAATCCAATGTGATGGTCTTACCAGACCCGATGGATCATAAAACAATCAAAATACATTATAAATCCGTTCCAAAGTTCTGAAGGGGTTTATTTCACAATTTTTCTTTATTGATGACTTTCATATGCACAAACTCAACTATTTCATATTTGTTTCAACAAAACAATCTTTGCAAATAAAATGCGATCAACCTACTTCAACAAATTCAATAGAAGACAACTGAATCAATCATTTATACTCGCAATACAGCGATGGATATAACAACGATTTTATTCATAATACAAGAAAACGGAGTTCGCCCTTGGCGAGTTTACAAAAGAAAATCTATGTTCCGAACACAATCCTCACTCCATTCTGAGCTTTCTCCCCACACTACAAACCTCACTAACTCTCTCTGAAGAATCCCCCTCGCTTATTACAATTTTTTTTCTATATTTCTTCCACTAATCCTTCTAACAAATAGATAACATAATCTTCTATTTTCAACAAAATCTCCTATCTTCTCACTCACGGTTACACCTATGTAACAAATCTTATCACTAAATCTCAAATAGAACAGTCACACTTATTACAATAATAACAAACTATTTAATAAATCGACTCCCACCGAAAACTAAAATGGACCAACAGTAAATGAAATTCACTCCATCAAGCCACAACATGTGAACAGATTTTCCACATTGCTGGCCTATTTCGATGCTCCTGCATCATATTCTAGACAAGGATCTTGTTCAACGCTCAATAATCAATACAGACTCTCCAAGTCCCATCCTTCTTTTGTACCAAGACTATCAGGCTCCCACAGGGTGATGAATTCGGCCGAATCTGACCTTTCTATAGAAGCTCCTAAATTTTCCTCTTGATTTCATCATTCTCCATAATAGAGCGTTGATAGATTGGTCCATTGGGTAACGATGCACCTATGGCCATATCAATTGAATGCTTGACCTGATAATGTAAAGGCACCCCTGCGGGGAGGTGAGGATGTCCTCATACTCCTTCATGACCTTGTCCATGTGTTATTGTCGTGCGTAGGGTCCTTTTCTAGAGGTCATGGCCACTGTGTTTTTATTTCCTTGAGGACATATCATTAGAAAAATAAATTTCCTGGTTTTTGAAATGAGCTTACTGTGCAGTAACCAAAGAGATGGTGGTAGGTGGGGCTACCTCCGTATCTTGTACAACTTAATTCACAATGTAACAATAACAACGAAAGGCCTTGACTCATACTCAACATGTCACTTCCACAAGTATGGTTGGCCTAAGAATACATCACAAACATCAAGGGGAGCAATGTAACATAATACCTCATCCCTAAAGGGCTTGATGTTGTATGGAATGCGATATTGTTGCCTCACGCGCAGATCTCATCGTTAGTGAAGCCACCTGATGGTGTACAGTTGTGGGTGTGATGTGGTCAGTAAGCCCAACCGCTTCATGACCTCTGTTGCAATGAGGTTTTCTTGGCTTCTGTTGTCGATAATGAACTGTAGCGGGGAACCCTTTACCCACATCTCAGAGTGGAAGAGATGCTCCTCCTCCAATGAATCTTCGGGTTCCTCCTGCTAGATCTTTGTGGTGGCAACAGTGGCATTGGGCTCCGCATCAATAATCCGCTCCCCTGTGTAATCCCCCTTGTCAGTTCCTGAGTTAGAGTTGGAACCTGGAAGTTGCTAACCGTCCAAGAGTATATGGTATGTTTGGCCGAATTCTGGGTCACTTTTGTAGAGAAGTGGCCAATCAGAAGTCTCATGCCCACAAGAGTTGAGCACAGTAGTTAATGCCATGATTGGTGGTCGACTGAGGAAGTCTGCATCATTATTTGTGTTGCCCTTCTTTTTCTTGACATTCAAATGGAACTGTTGCATGTATGTGGATCACTTCTGATGGTGATCATTCTGCAACTTCCCTTGTGTCTGTATGAATGCCAGGGGTCGGTGGTTTATGTGGATGACCATTTCCTTCCCCAAAATGTAATTCTTCCATTGTCGGTAGCCCTGCACAATGGAATACATCTCTTTATCATAAGTGGGATACTTCTGGACCATGTCTAAAAGTTTCTAACTTTGATGTGCCGCTAGATGCCCTTGTTGAGTAAGGACTACCCCAATAGCATAGTCAGAGGCATTTGTCTCAACCTTAAATGGTTGTTGCATGTCTAGTAATGTAAGCACTAGTGTAGAGTGAAGGCGATGTTTCAACTCTGCGAATGCCTTCTATTGACATTCATACCAAAAGAGTTTTGCTTTCTTTCCTCCTTTGGTGAGTTGACTCAAGGGCCAACTGATATGAGAGAACCCCCACACGAACCTGCGGTAGAAATTGGTAAGACCTAGAAACATGTGGAGCTATATCCAAGTGGTTAGCGTTGGCCAGTCTCGAATGATTTTGATCTTAGCTGGATCCACATGCACCCCTTGTTCATCAATAATGTCTCCCACATACTGAATGTGGGTCATGCCAAAAGTGCATTTCTCCAAATTAGCACACAGCTTGTGTTGCCACAGTGTTTGGAGAACCTGTCAGATGTGGTGGAGGTGCTCTTTACAACTCTAGATGAATATCAGTATGTCATCCAAGTATACTACAAATGAGCTGGTGAATGGTTGTAAGATGTCATCCATGAGCCTCATGAAGCTTTCAGGAGCATTCGTCAACCTGAAAGGTATGAAAAACCATTTTAAAATGCCATCCTTGTATTTAAAGGTTGTATTCCACACATCAGAGGGTTCAATTTGTACCTAGTGATATCCAGAATTCAAGTCAATCTTGCAAAAATATTTCTCTCCCTTGAGTTGGTACAGAAGGTCAACAATCCATGGGATCGGGTACCTATTCTAGACAGTGATCATGTTCAGTTCCCAATACTCAATACAAACTCTCCAAGTCCCATCCTTCTTTTGTACCAACACGATCAGGCACCCACAAGGCGATGAACTCAGCTGAATGTGACCTTTCTGCAGAAACTCTTGAATTTTCCTCTTGATTTCATCGTTCTCCATAACAGAGCATTGATAGATTCATCCATTGGGTAGAAATGCACCTAGGGCCAGATCGATGGAATACTTGACCCGATAGTGCAGAGGCACCCCTGCAGGGGAGGTGAAGATGTCCTCGTACCCCTCCATGACCTTGTCCATATTTTATTTTCGTGTGGAGGGGCCTTGTCTAGAGGTCATGACCATTATCTTTTTCTTTCATGGAGGGTGTATCATAAGAAAAACAAATTTCCTGGTTTCTGAAATGAGCTTATTGCATTGTTTTGCAGTAACCAAAGAGGTGGCGGTAGGCGGGGCTATGTCTGGCATCTTGTATAACTTAATTCCCAATGTAACAATAATAGCACATGGCCTTGACTCATACACAGCATGTCACTTCCACAAGTATGGTTGGCCTAATAATACATCAAAAACATCAAGGTGAGAAACATCACATAATACCTCATCCGTAAAGTGCTTGATGTTGTATGGAAGGCAACATTTTTGGCTCACGTGTAGATCTCGTCCTCAGTGAAGCCACTTGATGGTGTACAGTTGTGGGTGTGTAGTTGTTAGTAAGCCCAACCGCTTCATGACCTTTGTTACAATAAGGTTTGTTTTGCTCCCTTTGTCGACAATGAACTTTAGCGGGGAACCCTTTACCCACATCTCGGAGTGGAAGAGACACTCCTCCTCCCATGGATATTCAAGTTCCTCCTTCTGGATATTTGTGGTGGCGATGGTGGCGTTAGGCTCTCCATCAATAATATTCTTTCCTTTGTCGTTCCCCTTTTCAGTTTCTAACTCAGAGTCAAAACCTGGAACTTTCTGACCCTCCAAGAGCATATGGTATGTGTGGCCATATTCTGGGTGACTTTTGTAGAGAAGTGGTCAATTAGAAGTCTTGTGCCCACAAGAGTTTAGCACGGTAGTTAACGTCATGATCAGTGGTCGGCAAAGGCAGTCTACATCATTATTTGTATTTCCATTCTTGTAATTGATATTCAAATGGAAATGTTGTAGGTATGTAGACCACTTCTGATGGTGATCATTCTAGAACTTCCCTTGTGTCTGTATGAAATCCAGGGGTCCATGGTCTGTGTGCATGACCCTTTCCTTCCCCAAAATGTAATGCTTTCATGGTTGGTAGGCCTACACAATGGAATACATCTCTTTATCATAAGTAGGATACTTCTGGACTGTGTTTGAAAGTTTCTCACTTTGATGTGCCACTAGATGCCCTTGTTGAGTAAGGGCTACCGGAATAGCATAGTCAGAGGCATCTGTATCAATCTCAAATGGTTATTACAAGTCTAGTAATGTGAGCACTCATGCAGAGCAGAGGCGATATTTAAACTCTGCGAATTCCTTCTGTTGAGATTCATACAAAATAATTTTTATTTCAGTCCTCCTTTGGTGACTTGACTCAAGGGCCAAGTGATATGAGAGAACACCAACATGAACCTGCGGTAGAAATTAGCAAGACCCAGAAAGTTGCGGAGCTCTATCAGAGTGGTTGGGGCCGGCCAATCCTGAATGGCTTGGATCTTTACTGGATCCACATGCACCCCCATTCATCAATAATGTCTCCCAGATACTGAACCTGGGTCATGCCAAAAGTGCATTTCTCCAAATTAGCACATAGCTTGTGTTGTCGCAGTGTTTGGAGAACCTGTTAGATGTGGTGGAGGTGCTCTTTCCAACTCTAGCTGAAGATCAGGATGTCATCAAAATATACCACTACAAATGAGTTCGTGAATGGCCATAAGATGTCATACATGAGCCTCATGAAGGTTTTAGGAGCATTCATCAACCCGAAAGGTATAACCAACCATTTGAAAAGGCCCTCCTTGGCTTTACAGGCAGCCTTCAACACATCAGAGGGTTCAATTGCTACCTGGTGATATCCAGACTTCAAGTTGATCTTGTAGAAATATTTTTCTCCCTTGAGTCGGTCCAGAAGGTCATCAGTCCACAGGATCAGGTACCTATTCTGGACAATGATCTTGTTCAATGCCCGATAGTCAATAGAGAGTCTCCAAGTCCTATCCCTCTTCTACACCAACATGATCGGGCTCCCATAGGGTGATGAATAAGGCCAAATGTGACCTTTCTGTAGCATCTCCTGAATTTTCCTCTTGATTTCATCATTCTCCATAAAATATAATTGATAGATTGGTCCACTAGGTAACAACGCACCTAGGGCCAAATTGATGGAATGCTTGACCTGATAGTGAAGAGGCACCCCTGCGAGGGAGGTGAAGATGTTCTCGTACTCCTCCACGACCTTGTTGATCTGTTATTGTCATGTGGAGGGGCCTCTTCTAGAGATCATGGCCATGCTGTCTTTTTCTTTCCTTGAGGTTGTATCATCAGAAAAGAAAATTTCCCTGTTTTTGAAATGAGCTTACTACATTGTTTTGTAGTAATGAGAGAGATGGTGGTAGGTGGGGCTACCTCCAGTATGTTGTACAACTTAATTCCCAATGTATCAATAACAACACACGGTCTTGAATTATACACAACATGTCATTTCGACAAGTATGGTTGGTTAATAATACATCACAAACATTAAGGGGAGCAATGTCACATAATACCTCATCTATAAAGGGCTTGATGTTGTATGGAAGGCGAAATTGTTGGCTCACACGTAGATCTTGTCCCTGGTGAAGCCACCTGATGTTGTACAATTGTCAATGTGCCATGGTTAGTAAGCCTAACTGCTTCATGACCTCTGTTGCAATGAGGTTCATTTGGCTCCCTTTGTCGACAATGAAATGTAGTAGGGAACCCTTTACCCACATCTTGGAGTGGAAGAGATGCTCCTCCTCCAATGGATCTTCGGGTTCCTCCTTTGGTGACTTGACTGAAGGGCCAACTGATATGAGAGAACCCCCACACGAACCTGCGGTAGAAGTCGGTAAGACCTAGAAAGATGTGGAGCTCTATCTGAGTGGTTAGTGTCGGCCAGTCTTGAATGATTTGGATCTTAGCTGGATCCACATGCACCCCCGTTCATCAATAATGTCTCCCAGATACTCAACTTGGGTCATTCCAAAAGTGCATTTTTGCAAATTAGCACACAGCTTGTGTTGCCATAGTGTTTATAAAACCTATCGGATGTGGTGGAGGTGCTCTTTCCAACTCTAGCTAAAGATGATGATGTCATCCAAGTATACCACTACAAATGAGTTGGTGAATGGCTGTAAGATGTCATCCATGAGCCTCATGAAGGTTTCAGGAGCATTCATCAAACCGAAAGGTATAACCAACCATCTGAAAAGGCCCTCCATAGCTTTATAAGCAGTCTTCCACATATCAGAGGGTTTGATCGGTACCTGGTGATATCCGAATTTCAAGTCGATCTTGCAAAAATATTTTTCTCCCTTGAGTTGGTCCAGAAGGTCATCAATCCGTGGGATGGGGTACCTATTCTAGACAATCATCTTATTCAGCACCTGATATTCAATACATAGTCTCCAAGTCTCATCCTTCTTCTGTACCAACATAATTGGGCTCCCATAGGGTGATGAACTCTGCCAAATGTGACCTCTCTACAACAACTCCTGAATTTTCCTCTTGATTTAATCGTTCTCCATAAGAGATCTTTGATAGATTGGTCCATTGGGTAACAACGAACTTAGGGCCAGATCTATGGAATGCTTGACCTAATAGTGCATAGGCACCCCTGCAGGGGAGGTGAAGATGTCAGCCATTAGCCTCATGAAGGTTTCAGGAGCATTCGTCAACCCGAAAGGTATAACCAACCATTTTAAAAGGCCCTCCTTATCTTTAAAGGCAGTGTTCCACACATCGGAGGGTTCGATTGGTAACTGGTGATATCTAGACATGAAGTCGATCTTGCAAAAATATTTTTCTCCATTAAGTTGGTCCAGAAGGTCATCAATCCATGGGATCGGGTACCTATTCTGGATAGTGATCTTGTTTAGCACCCGATAGTCAATACAAACTCTCCCAGTCCCATCCTTCTTTTGTACCAACATGATCAGGCTCCCATAGGGTGATGAACTCGGCTGAATGTGACCTTTCTGCAGCAGCTCCTAAATTTTCCTCTTGATTTCATCATTCTCCTTAATAGAGCATTGATAAATTGGTCAATTAGGTAACAGTGCACCTACGGCAAGATCAATTGAATACTTAACCTGATAGTGCAGAGGCACCCCTACAGGGGAGGTGAAGATGTCCTTGTACTCCTCCATGACCTTTTCCATGTGTTATTTTCGTGTGGAGGGGTTTTGACTAGAGGTCGTGGCCACTGTCTTTTTCCTTCCTTGAGGGCGTAGCATGAGAAAAACAAATTTCCCAATTTTTGAAATGAGCTTATTGCATTGTTTTGCAGTAGCCAATGAGATTGCAGTAGGTGGGGCAACCTCTAGTATCTTGTACAACTTAATTCCTAATGTAGCAATAACAAGGCAAGTCCTTGACTCGTACATAGCATGTCTTTTCCACAAGTATGGTTGGCCTAATAATACATCACAAACATCAAGGGGAGCAATGTCACATAATACCTCTTCCCTAAAGGGCTTGATGTTGTATGGAAGGTGACATTGTTGTCTCATGCACAAATCTCGTCATTGGTGAATCCACCTGATGGTGTTGAGTTGTGGGTGTGATGTGGTTAGTAAGCCCAATTACTTCATGACTTCTGTTGCAATGAGTTTTATTTGGATCTCGTTGTCGACAATGACCTGTAGTGGGGAAACCTTTACCCAACTCTCACAGTGGAAGAGACGCTCCTCCTCCCATGAATCTTTTGGTTCTTCCTTCTGTATCTTTATGGTAGCGACAGTGGCGTTGGGCTCTGCATCAATAATCTACTTCCCTATGTAATTCCCCTTGTTGGTTTCTGACTCAGAGTCGAAACCTAGAACTTGCTAACCCTTCGAGAGCATATGGTATGTGTGGTCGAATTCTGGGTCACTTTTGTGGAGAAGTGGCGAATCAGAAGTCCCGTGCCTAGAAGAGTTGAGCATGGTAGTTAACGCCATGATCAGTGATCAGCTGAGGCAATCTACATTATTATTTGTGATGTCAATCTTGTACTTGATATTCAAATGGAATTGTTGTAGGTATGTGGACCACTTCTGATGGTGATCATTCTGCAACTTCCCTTCTGTCTGTATGAATTATAGGGGTCGATTGTCTGCGTGGATGATCGTTTCCATCCCAAAAATGTAATGATTCTATTTTTGATAGGCTTTCACAATGGAATACATCTCTTTATCATAAGTGGGATACTTCTGGACCATGTCTAAAATTTTCTCACATACATGTGCCACTAGATGCCTCTGTTAAGTAAGGACTACCCCAATAGCATAGTCAGAGGCCTTTGTCTAAATCTCAAATGGTTGTTGCAAGTCTAGTAATGTGAGCACTGGTGCAGAGAGGAGGCGATGTCTCAACTGTGAGAATGCCTTCTATTGAGATTCATACCAAAATAATTTTTCTTTCACTCCCCCTTTGGTGACTTGATTCAAAGGCCAAGTGATATGAGAGAAGCCCAACACAAACCTGTGGTAGAAATTGGCAAGACCAAGAAATCTTCGAAGCTCTGTTAGAGTGGTTGGGATGGCCAATCCCGAATGCCTTGGATCTTGGCTGGATCCACATGCAACCCCTTTTCATCAATAATGTCAATAAGATACTGAACCTGGGTCATGCCAAATGTACATTTCTCCTAATTATCACATAGCCTGTCTCACCGCAGTGTGTGGAAAACCTGTCGGATGTTGTGGAGGTGCTCTTTCCAACTCTAGCTGAAGATCAAGTTATCATCCAAGTATACCACTACAAATGAGTTGGTGAATGGCTGTAAGATGTCATCCATGAGCCTCATGAAGGTTTTAGGAGCATTTTCCAACCCGAAAGGTATTACCAACCATTTGAAAAGGCCTTCCTTATCTTTAAAGGTAGTATTCCACACATCGGAGGGTTCGATTGGTACCTAGTGATATTCAGACATCAAGTCAATCTTGCAGAAATATTTTTCTCCCGTGAGCTGCTCCAAAAGGTCATCAATCCATGGGATCGGGTACCTGTTCCAGACAGAGATCTTGTTTAGAGCCTCATAGTCAATACAGACTCTCCAAGTCCCATCCTTCTTTTGTACCAACACGATCGGGCTCCCACAGGTTGATGAACTCGGTCGAATGTGACCTTTCTGCAACAGCTCCTAAAGTTTCCTCTTGATTTCATCGCTCTCGATAACAAAGTGTTGATAGATTGGCCCATTGGGTAGCGTAACTTGATAGTGCAGAGGCACCCCAGCGGGGGAGGTGAAGATGTCCTCGTACTCCTCCACTATCTTGTCCATATTTTATTGTTGTGTGGACGGTCCTTGTCTAGAGGTCATGGCCATTGTCTTTTTCTTTCCTTGAGGGTGTATCATCATAAAAAAAATCTCAGTTTTTGCAATGAGCTTACTGCATTTTTTTGCAGTAACCAAAGAGATGGCGGTATGTGGGGCTACCTCTGGTATCTTGTACAATTTAATTCCCAATGTAACAATAACAACACAAGGCCTTGACTCATACACAACATGTAACTTCCACAAGTATGGTTGGCCTAATAATACATCACAAACATCATGGGGAGAAAGGTCACATAATACGTCGTCCATAAAGGGCTTGATTTTGTATGGAAGGCAACATTGTTGGCTCATGCACAGAGCTCTTCCTTGGTGAAGCCACCTGATCATGTACAACTCTGGGTGTGTAGTGGTTAGAAATCCCAACCACTTCCTAAACTCTATTGCAATAAGGTTCATTTGGCTCCCATTGTCGACAATGAACTATAGCGGGGAGCCCTTTACCCACACCTTGGAGTGGAGGACACGCTCCTCCTCCCATGGATCTTTGGGATCCTCCTTCTAGATCTTTGTGGTGGTGACGGTGGCATTGGGCTCCACATCAATAATCTGTTTCCCTTTGTCATTCCCCTTTTCGGTTTCTGACTCAAAGTCAGAACATGGAACTTGCTAACCCTCCAAGAGCATATGCTATGTTTGGCTGAATTCTGGGTCACCTATTTGTAGAGAAGTGGCCAATAAAAAGTCTTGTGCCCACAAGAGTTGAGCACGGTAGTTAACGCCATGATTGGTGGTCAGCTGAGGCAGTCTACATCATTATTTGTGTTGCCCATTTTGTACTTGATATTAAAATGGAACTGTTGTAGGTATGTGGAGCACTTCTAATGGTGATCATTCTGCAACTTCCCTTGTGTCTGTATGAATGCCAAGGGTCGGTGGTCTGTGTGGATTATCGTTCCTTCCCCAAAATTTAATGCTTCCATTGTTGGTAGGCCTCCACAATGGAATACATCTCTTTATCATAAGTGGGATACTTCTGGACTGTGTTTGAAAGTTTCTCACTTTAATGTGCCACTACATGCCCCTGTTGAGTAAGGACTATCCCAATAGGATAGTTAGAGGCATCTATCTCAATCTCAAATGGTTGTTACAATTCTAGTAATGCAAGCACTGGTGCAGCGCAGAGGCGATGTTTCAACTCTGCGAATTCCTTCTACTGAGATTCATACGAAAAGAGTTTTTCTTTCGCTCCTCCTTTAGTGACTTGACTCAAGGGCCAAGTGATATGAGAGAACCCAAAAACGAACCTGCGGTAGAAATTGGTAAGACCAAGAAAGCTGCAGAGCTCTATCAAGGTGGTTGGGGCTCACCAATCCCAAATGACTTGGATCTTTTCTGGATCCACATGCACCTCCTGTTCATCAATAATGTCTCCTAGATACTGAACTTGGGTCATGGCAAAAGTTCATTTCTCCAAATTAGCACATAGCTTGTGTTGTTGCAGTGTTTGGAGAACTTGTTGGATGTGGTGGAGGTGCTCTTTCCAACTCTAGTTGAAGATGAAGATGTCATCAAAGTATACCACTACAAATGAGTTGGTGAATGGCTGTAAGATTTCATCTGTGAGACTCATGAAGGTCTCAGGAGCATTCGTCAACCCAAAAGGTATAACCAACCATTTGAAAAGGCCCTCATTGGCTTTAAAGGTAGTCTTCCACACATCAGAGGGTTCGATTGGTACCTGGTGATATCCAGACTTCAAGTCAATCTTGCAGAAATATTTTCCTCCTTGAGTTGGTCTACAAGGTCATCAATTCGTGGGATAGGGTACCTATTGTAGACCGTGATCTTGTTTAGCACCCAATAGTCAATACAAAGTCTCCAAGTCCATCCTTCTATTCTACCAACATGACGAGCTCCCATAGGTCAATGAATAAGGCAGAATGTGACCTTTCTACAGTAGCTCCTGAACTTGCTTCTTGATTTCATCATTCTCCATAATAGAGCGTTGATAGATTGGTCCATTGGGTAACGATGCACCTAGGGCTAGACTGATGGAATGCTTGACCTGATAGTGAAGAGGCAACCTTGCGAGAGAGGTGAATATGACCTCGTACTCCTCCAGGACCTTGTCCATCTAGTATTATCGCGTGGAGGGGCCTTGTCTATTGGTCATGGCCACTGTCTTTTTCTTTCCTTGAGGGTGTATCCTCAGAAAAACAAATTTCATGGTTTTTGAAATGAGCTTACTGCATTGTTTTATAGTAACAAAAGTGATGGTTGTAGGCAAGGCTACCTCCGGTATATTGTACAACTTAATTCCAAATGTAACAATAATAACACAAGGCCTTGACTCATACACAACATGTTGCTTCCACAAGTATGGTTGGCCTAATAATACATCACAAACATCAAGGGGGGAAATGTCACATAATACCTCATGTGTAAAGGGCTTGATGTTGCATGGAAGGCGAAATTGTTGGCTCATGCACATATCTCGTCCTTGGCGAAGACCCCTGAAGGTGTGTCCAGTTATGGGTGTGTTATGGTTAGTAAGCCCGACTACTTCATGACCTCTGTTGCAATGGGGTTCATTTGGCTCCCGTTGTCAACAATGAAATATAGCAGGGAACCCTTTACCCACATCTCGTAGTGGAAGAGACACTCGTCCTCCCATGGATCTTCGGGTTCCTCCTTCTAGATATTTGTTGTGGCGATAGTGGTGTTGGGCTTCGCAATAGTAATCTGCTTCCCTTTTTCATTCCCCTTCTGAGTTTCTGACTTAGAGTTGGAACCTGGAACTTGCTGACCCTCCAAGAGCATATGGTATGTGTGGCTAAATTCTTGGTCACTTTTGTAGAGAAGTGGCCAATCAGAAGTCTTGTGTCCACAAGACTTGAGCATGGTAGTTAACGGCATGATCGGTGATCGGGTTGAGGCAATCTGCATCATTATTTGTGTTGCCCTTCTTGTACTTGATATTCAAACAAAACTATTGTAGGTATGTGGACCACATCTCATGGTGATCATTCTGCAACTTCCCTTGTGTCTGTATGGACTACAGGGGCCGATGGATTTTGTGGATGACCATTTCCTTCCCCAAGATGTAATGCTTCCATTGTCGGCAAGTGGTACAATGGAATACATCTCTTTATCGTAAGTGGGAAAATTCTAGGCCGTGTTTGAAATATTCTCACTTTGATGTGCCACTAGATGCCCCTCTTTAATAAGGACTACACCAATAGCATAGTGAGAGGCATCTGTCTCAATCTCAAATGGTTGTCGCAAGTCTTGTAATGTGAGCACTGGTGTAGAGCAGAGGCGATGTTCCAACTCTATGAATGCCTTCTGTTGAGATTCATACCAAAAGAATTTTGCTTTCGCTCCTCCTTTGGTGACTTGACTCAAGGGCCAAGTGATATGAGAGAACCCCAACACGAACCTGAAGTAGAAATTAGCAAGACCTAGAAAGTTACAGAGCTCTCTGAGAGTGGTTGGCACTATTCAATCCCAAATGACTTGGATCTTGGTTGGATCCACATGTAGCACTCGTTCATCAATAATGTCTCCAAGATACTAAATGTGGGTCATGGCAAAAGTGCATTTCTCCAAATTAGAACACAATTTGCCACAGTGTTTAGAAAACCTGTTGGATGTGGTGGAGGTGATCTTTCCAACTCTAGCTGAAGATAAGGATTTCATCCAAGTATACCACTAAAAATTTGTTGGTGAATGGTCGTAAGATGTCATCAATAAACCTCATGAAGGTTTCAGGAGCATTCCTCAACCCAAAAGGTATAACCAACCATTTGAAAAGGCCCTCCTTGGCTTTATAGGCAGTCTTCCACACATTGGAGGGTTTGATTGGTACCTGGTGATATCCGAACTTGAAGTCGATATTACAGGAATATTTTTCTCCCTTGAGTTGGTCCAAAGGTCATCAATCCATGGCATCCAGTAACTATTTCAGATAGTGATCTTGTTCAGTTCCCGATAGCCAATACAGAGTCTCCAAGTCCCGTCCTTCTTTTGTACCAACACGATGAGGCTCCCACAGGGTGATGAACTTGGCTGAATGTGACGTTTCTACAGCAGCTCTGGAATTTGCCTCTTGATTTAATCTTTCTCCGTAACAGAGCATTAATAGATTCGTCCATTGGGTAATGGTGCACCTAGGGCCAGATCGATGGAATGCTTGACCTAATAGTGCAGAGGCACCCCTGCGGGGGAGGCGAAGAAGTCCTCGTACTCCTCCACGACCTTGTCCATCTATTATTGTCATGTTGAGCGGCCTTGTATGGAGGTCATGGACATTGTCTTCTTCTTTCCTTGAGGGTGTATCATCAGAAAAACAAATTTCTCGGTTCTTGAAATGAGCTTACTGCATTGTTCTGCAGTAACCAAAGAGATGGTGGTAGGCAAAGCTACCTTTGGTATCTTGTACAACTTAATTCCCAATGTAACTATAATAACACAAGGCTTTGAATGATACACAACATGTCACTTCCACATGTATGGTTGGCATAATAATACATCGCAAACATCAAGGGGAGCAATATCACATAATACCTCATCCGTAAAGGGCTTGATGTTGTATGGAAGGTAACATTGTTGGCTCATGCACAAATCTTGTCCTTGGTGAAGCCACTTGATGGTGTACAATTGTTTGTGTGTTGTGGTCAGTAAGCTCAACCGCTTCTTGACCTCTCTTGCAATGAGGTTCGTTTGGCTCCCGTTGTTGACATTGAACTATAGCAGAAACCCTTTACCCACATCTCGGAGTGGAAGAGACGCTCCTCCTCCTCTGGATCTTCAAGTTCCTCCTTCTGGATATTTGTAGTGGCAACGATGGCATTGGGTTTGGCATCAATAATCAGCTTCCCTTTGTCATTCCCCTTACTGGTTTCTGACTCAGATTCGAAACATGCATCTAATTCTAAAGCCTTGAGCTTGGCCACCACTAAGTGCTTGGTTCGAAACTCACTTGTGTTGTGGGTGGAGCTCTTATGGAACTCACACCACTTTCCCTTGTCCTTCGGCTTTGTAGTGTTGTCCTTTGTTTGTGGCCTTGGCGGGTTGTCCTAGGCCATCTTGCCTTGGATTTTTCCTTTGTTCTTCAGTTTGGGGGAACCATTCCCTTGCTTTTGATTCATAGATCCAAAGTCTCGCTTCTTCTGTTTAAACATCTTCTCGATCTTCATGGCGTATCAATACATTGTGCTGAGCAAGGAGATGTCCAAGAATTCCATATCATCTGGGATGTATTTATGTAGGAAGCCGTGACACTTGAGTACCAAATGTTTCTCAAAATCCTTGATACCCAACTTTGTGCAAAGGGTACAAAAAACAAGTACATCTTGATCCCTTCCCTACCGTAGCGTGGTCCACTTTATGTATTTGTCCTCGTAGCTCCCGATAGGGTAGTAATGCTCCTTGATGGTGTCCCTAAATGAATAGTAATAACGTTGAATATTTTTTCTTGATATTAATAATAAAATCTAAAATTAAAATAACTAATAAAATATTATTAGTTGTGTTTGTTTGTTAGGTAATGCTAGTTCTAAGATAACTAGTATGGCTAACTTGTAGCTTGAGTAACCACAATGATAAGCTATCAAATGGCTAGATTTTTTCCCATAGAGTTTTGAACCATAACATTTTCACCATGGACACACCTTTTGAGTGTCTATTCTATGCCTAGTGGGCCCAATAAAATATTATTGTTATTAGAACATTAGAAATTTAAATATTATTATCAATTAAAATGTTAAAAAATGTAACATTAATTAAATAATTATTAATCAAACTTATATATATATATATATATATATATATATATATATATATATATATATATATATATATATATATATATATATATATATATATATATATATATATATTGTTTGTTAGTTTTTCCTTGTTTTGCAAAATTATTTTTTGGTCAAGTAACCTTAATTTAGGAGCACCTAAGAAGTTAAAATCATTTGGGTATTGTCTACTAGGTCTAAATCTATAACATGGTTGGATTTTTCTGTAACTATGAGATTTCAAATTGATGATTTTTTTACAAGGAGTTCTTTAATAGAACACACCCTATCATCAACTATTCTACATCTGGTGGGATTGTAAAAGACATGGAGGTAGAATTTGAAACACTTATATGTACACATATCTCAGTATCAATTCTAATATACTCTCTCTTAGTACAACCACATATTAAACCACTCCATCAAAATACATCATAGTTGTAATGTTAAAATAAATTTGAAAATTAAATTTAACACTATGAAACATGATATATATTAAAAATTATTATTATTTTTAAATAATACAATATTACATTATTTTTTATTTTTAAAATTTCAAAAATATTTTCTATTTTGAAATCAATTTTCGTTAAAAGTATATATAACCATCCTATCTCATTGAAACAATCAATATAAATGGAACTAAACATAGCCATGGAATCATCTAAATCGATGGTGGACCAATCAATTAGTTATGTAGTAATCGAGTTTCACTTAATCAATTTCTTGATTCATACCATGCCATTAACTTTTCATAATATAATAATATTTTTACATAATATAATAATATTTTAGAGTTATTATTGTAACTCATCCACTAAAATTTACTTGAAAATATGTTATTTAACTAGTAAATCAAAATTATAAAATAAAATAATGAAAGAAAATTATATTTAAAATAATAAATATATAAATATATATAAAAGAAGAAGACAAATCATGGAAGAAGGAATGGAGGTGATGGCAAAATTTCCAGCACTCTCTTGTAACTACTACCACCAATTCTGGGTGATGGGAAGGTGGAGAAAAAGAAAGGGAGAAAATAATAGTTTTTTTAGTATTAATTTTTGTTGTTCTCTGTGAAAAACAAGAACAATGTTTTCTTCATATGCTCTATTAGCATCTACAAGATGTAATTTTATCTTATCAATAAAATTACCATTTTTTCTTAAAGAAATAAATAAATAAATAAATTTAAAAAAATCTTATTAAAAAGAAATTTAAATATTTAAAGACTAAAATTGCATATGCTCTATTAGCATCTACAAAATGTAATTTTATCTTATCAATAAAATTACCATTTTTTCTTGAAGAAAAAAATAAATTAATAAATTAAAAATAAATCTTATTAAAAAGAAATTTAAATATTTAAAGACTAAAATTGCATATCAACTATTAGCATCTACAAAATGCTATTTTATCTTATCAATAAAATTATGATTTTTTCTTGAAGAAAAAAATAAATAAATAAATTTAAAAAAATCTTATTAAAAAGAATTTTAAATATTTAAAAACTAAAATTTTATTCATAATTATAAATATAAACAAATTTTAGAAAATATAAAATTTCAAAACAATAAATATAAGTTATGCCTAATACATCTTCCAATAAATTAAAGTTTGGAAGATGTATTTGTGATGGGTATGGATGGTATGGCAATGTATGGTGCACCTAGTGTTGATAAGATGCATATGATGCCTTCATACCTCCTTTGAATGGTGTGTAACCTCTGCAAATCATAGTCATTTTTGTGTTTGGTTCAGATATATCCAATGCGCCGCAAATGAGACTTCACAAGAAGTTGAATGTGTTGAAGTGAAGCATATATAATTGGAGTTCCACATTTCTGTTTCTGTTTGGAAGCTTGAAACAATAGTTTTCTATGCATTGGAATGAAGCACACAAACCTGTTGGTTGTTTCTCTCCATTAAACTGGGTTGATTCATATTTTGAAGACCGTATGGCTGTGAACTTCGTTGAACAACAATGAAATATGTAAATTAAACTTCATTGAAATGTTGATGCTACGCTCTGTCGAGAAATGCATGGGGTCTACCCATAGATTTAAGATCAGTATAGTGATCAAGGTTGTTCGTCAAGCTCGCAATCTATGAAAAGTTCCTAACCCTGGAAACTGGCAAAGAACTGAGTTAAAAAATTTGTATTAGGAGTCTTAGGACCGGAAACACTTTCTCAATCCACACTAACTACATTGTGGCGGTGAGGATGAAGGGAGAGGGAATGCAGGAGCAGGATGGTACACCCTTCATGAGAGTTCACTAAAGACGCAAGAGGTGAGAGGAATTTTGTTTAAGTTTGAATTTGGCTTGAGGATCTCAAGGATGTTGTTGGCATCTTGTAGGAATGTCTAGCAGCAAGGAACTCTTGGAACCCAATCTTCCACCATAATATGTTCCACAATATTAAGAAGTTAAGTAAGAGAATTACAAACATAAAGCTCATGGCCAAATATATCAGAAATTTTGGTAATCTCCTCAATCTCGCGTATTTGCTCAAGAGGGACTCATTCATCAAAGAGATTGATTTTTTTCCATCCATTTTAAAGTGTTTGTTGTAGCGGAGGCCATTTCTTCACTTATTCAGCTTCCATTTTGAGACTAATTCGAGCTAATTCAGGTGCAAATATATGTGATTTTTACTTTTCACAAATTCAGTCAAAACAAATCTTGTGGTGTTTCTAGTTACTATATGGAACATAGCAAGAAAAGAGTATTTCCCCCTTGAATGCCTAGTATTGGTCACACTAGAGGCACTTATCTTCAATGCTTGAGATTCCAATCACTTTAGTCTCCAATTAGTGTCATTGATATCTACTGCAATAGAAAGAAAAGGATTGTAGCTAGCCGTTTCAATAATATAAAAAACAATAGAGCCACCAAATATTAATGAATGATCATAGCCATCTAAGTGAAGAAATATGGGAAGCCTGGCTAGAAGATAAATAGTGAAGAAAACCATGATACACTAAAGCAAGAACAAGAAAGTAGATGGATTTGTCCTAAATTATTTGAGAGTCAACACAAATTCACTGCAGAACAATTTGGAGGCATCTACCACTTGTTAAAAAAGGAAAAACAAAAAAATTGAGGGAGGCAACCACCTCATATTAAAAGAATATCACCACAACTTTTTGAAGGAGTCAACACATTGGTGGGCATAAGTGCCATTGAGAAATCATTCTTGGTAATAGAGAGTTTGGTTTCAAGGTATCACCATTCTTTGTCCTTTGAATCTACTGCAAGCTTCCAATATTTATTTGAAGTTATTTCGGTAAGTTTATATAATAGAGCAATTGGTGTCTACCTTTTCCTCATTGATTTAATACTTTTTTGAGATTGGCTTGCTAAAAAATTTCTCAAAATGGTGAAATATTAGAGTTACTAGACAATCTAATACTCTCTACTATGGATAATATAGTCAAAATCAACAAGGATTTTATACATTCATAGTTGTTTGCAAGATGTGCATGAAAAGATCGATTTTCTCCAACTTGCAACTTAGCTATAACAAGATGAGTTACAACAGAAAAGAAATCCTTTTGAACATGTTATTTTTCAAAACAATCCCTTATCTCACTTTCAAACAAGATCCTATGAGTAGCCAGCAAGTCACCAAGTCAATAATATTGAGGTTGATTTAGATCAAGTGCTCATTTGAGAAGCAAATTTGAATACAAGTGTGGAAATTTAGTTTGCACTTCATAAGCAGATAAGACCTTAGGAAGAGCTTGTCAACAACAAAAACCACAAAATAGGAATTGGACATCATAAGGAGGCATCCTTTCACATTGGAAATTATTCCAAGCCCATTCAATTTCTCAGTTTCTTCATGGCTATTCAACTTCACATGTTCTAGATTTTTCTCATCCACATTTGCAACCAAAAGTTGTTAAATGACAACATTGTGACCTAGTTGGCTATATGAAATATCATTGTTTAGATATTCATCCATATCCATGTGAGAAATGTCATTAAACCACTCATTCTTCAAACATATGCTTCAAAAGAAAATTGCCTCCAACAACAAAAAGTCACGTTGGATGGATCACTTCTTGGCAATGGGCTTCAACACGAGATTCAAAGTTGTAGCTAGAGACAAATATGCCCCTCAAAATGTGATCTGTTTGTGGTCATCGTTAAACCATCTATTCACAGATGAGACCTCCCTTTAGAGGTTGAGCTTCTCCCTCTTCAAAGAATTGGGGACAATTCATCTAGGAGAAGACTTCTACTTCTTGTGAGTTCTCTAAGGGTTCCAAGAATTTCATTAAGCATTTGAGAGTTGGTGATCATCCTTAAACCACCACATGTTATACACCTCCATTTTCTAGGTTGACGGTCTCCCTCTCTAGAGCATTAAGGATACTTCCTCTATCAGAAGATTTCAACTTGAAAAAGTTTGGAGAACAACACTAAGAGTTAGAGTGTTGGTGGTCATCCTAGTAGTCCCATGCATTTTTGCACATTTTATATTACAATTCTCTTCATGGAATCACACATACCCCTTAAGGGGGTGGAATTTTGAACACCTAATCTGCTAATGCTTACGGTGTGGGAGCTGAATAGTTGATGAATAGCCAAGGGGAGTCCAAGAGATGTTGGAATATGAAAGAGTCTCACCAATGTATTATAAATGTAAATCTTGTGAATAATATATGCATTCAAAGTTTATCCTATTTGGTTGTCTTCTCCATGTGTGCGTGACAATTCACAACTCTATTAATTATTTCCATAAACATCAATAATCAACTAAAGAACCACATGTTGATGTACATTATTCAATACCATTTTCCACCCATTTAACTCATAAAAATTAGACCATATCTCAAGCACATTTTAATCATATCTTCCACTTATGTATGGAGAGGTCACAAGACCATTTTTAATATCTCTTGCCACAACCACACATTGAACCACTACATCAAGGTACATGATGGCCTCAATGTTAAGATCTCATGAGAATTGAAAGTTGTACATTAGTGAAAACCCCCTCTTCACTATGGCATCCAACTCATTTAAACTTGAAAAGAAAAACATCCCATGAATTTGATCCACCTATATGTGTATGAGCTATGAGAATATTAATAAAATCCCTCTAAACATAATTGTATGTTCCACCATTATCTTAAAATGTTTCCATAACTTTGATGATAAGAAATCCTCAATAAAAAGAAAATTTACATAATAATAAAAATCTCTTATTTTTTTAACACTATTAAAAATATGTATATATTTAAAATTTATTAGTATTTTAAATACTATAATATAATATTAATTTTAATTTTGCCAAAATATATTTAGGCTTTAAAATACATTTGAAACAATATTTTATATATATCAATATATTTAAAAAAACCTAAACAGTTAAGATAAACGGTTTTGATGATTGATTTAAATCTTTTTAATATTAATTTGAAAATTATATATTAAATTAAAAAATAAAAATAAAATTTAATTTATTTCAATATATTTTGAAAAACCTAAACAGCTGTGGAACACTGAAGATGGGTGGGAAGCACCATTATATTGGTGCCTAGACTGCACCATTATTTGAGAATAATTTTTTATTCTTTTATCAACTAATTCAGAAAATTTCTTGAGAGAAGATTTAAGTTGGCGGGAAACACCACTATACGATGTCCCTAAATCTCTTCTATACCATCAAAACCTACGGGCTACAACCGTCATTGAACTCAAGTCATTTCAGAATAGTGTTTGCTGAAATTAAACCCAATTTTCCACAAACCAAGTTACCAACCCAGCCTGTTTTTAGGATAGCATTTTGCTCTAAACAAACCCTAACTTCCCACAGAAAATCCAGCCTCTTCTCCATATGCTGATTTCGACAAAGAAATCGTTTGAGAGCCAGATGATGATTTGATTTGAGAGCCATAGACACACCCAACAACCCCAGCAACCTGTGTATCAGCAATGCACTTCACAAAATCAATGCTACAAATTCAATAAACAACACATTCCCGTAAGGCGATTATAACAAATTAATGGAGTGAAATAAAATTTAATAACCCTGTCCTCTTTATTAATAAAAGTTAACAAAAGTTTAACTCCAAAATGTTAATGAACTTTAACATCTCACAATATTCTGATATGATCGATTGCGACGCTGTCTGGAACTTGCATCTGTGTGAAAACAGCTTGGAAGATAATATGAATTCCACAACGGAAGATTAATTCCAACGTCGTAATCAATTATGGGCATCTTAACATCAATCAATCTCAACTGTATCACCAATATACTGGGCGAAACATGCATGTACGTGAATGCAACGGTATTATTATGATTTTGAATATGATGACAGTGTATAGGCCATTTCAGTATAAACCATAGCTACATGGGGAGCTATGGCCTCTCAGCTGCCCTTGACCTAAATGATTTTCCCATAAACCAAGTCCCTAAATCTCTTCTATAACGTAAAAATATAACATATACATTGATACTATTAAATGTCGACCTCTAAGTCAAAGCCTTTAAGGTAGTATTGTGCTCAAATCAAATCCTAACTTCCCAAAAACTAGTCATCAATTGAGCCTCTACTCCATTCAAAGCTTTTCAAGGTAGTATTGTGCTGAAACAAAACCCTGTCTTACCATAAATGATCCCACTAATCCAGCCTCTATTCCATTTGAGAGCCAGATGCTGACTTCACCAGCATTACTGCACCCAGCAGCTTTACCTGTGCAAGCATGCCCCCATAAAAAAGAAACCAGAAGTCAAAATATCAAATATACACTATCAAAATGTCAAAGTGTTTGCTCAAATCGAATCCTAATTCCAAAAAAACTAATAGAACCTCTACTCCATTCCTGAAATCAAACCCTAGCTTACTAGAAATGAGCCACCAATCCAACCTCTATTCCATTTAAGAGCTAGAGGCTGATTTCACTAGCATTACTGCACCCAACAGCATTAAGTGTGCAAGCATACCCGCATACAAAAAAACCAGAAGTCAAAATATCAAATATACATTGATACTATCAAAATGTCAAAGTGTTTGCTCAAATCAAATCCTAACTCCCCAAAAACTAGTCATCAATGGAACCTCTACTCCATTGCTAAAATCAAACCCTAGCTTACTACAAATGAGTCACCAATCCAGCCTCTATTCCACTTGAGAGCTAGATGTTGATTTCACTACTGCACCCAACAGCATTACGTGCAAGCATGCCCCCATAAAAAAGAAACCAGAAGTCAAAATATCAAATATACATTGATACTATCAAAATGTCAAAGTGTTTGCTCAAATCAAATCATAACTCCCCAAAAACTAGTCATCAATAGAAGCTCTACTCCATTGCTGAAATCAAACCCTAGCTTACTAGAAATGAGCCACCAATCCAACCTCTATTCCATTTGAGAGCCAGATGAAATGAGCCACCAATCCAGCCTCTATTCCATTTGAGAGCCAGATGCTGATTTCACCAACATTACTGTGCACCCAACAACATTACCTGTGCAAGCATGCCCCCATAAAAAAGAAACCAGAAGTCAAAATTTCAAGTATACATTGATACTACCAAAATGTCAAAGTGTTTGCTCAAATCAAATCCTAACTCCCCAACTCTACTCCATTGCTGAAATCAAACCCTAGCTTACTAGAAATGAGCCAAGGATCCAACCTCTATTCCCTTTGAGAGCAAGATGCTGATTTCTAGAGCGCCATCCATAGAAGCACCCAACAACAATGCTACAAATTCAATAAACAACATATTGCAGTTAACAAAATTAATGCTACAAATTCAATAAACAACACATTGCAGTTAGCAAAATGAATGCTACAAATTCAATAAACCCCTGGCAGCAAAGGGTTTATCAATAGTCATACACATGCTTCCCACATTCAGCTTTTGGATGTTGTTATACACATGCATCTCACATTCTTGGAAGACAATTCTGTTATACTAAAAATCTTATTTATATGAATTTATAAAGTCATTATTTATATTAATCTAAAACTAAATTATCACACAATATTATGCCAAATCACTATATGGTAAAAGCTTACCATTACATTTATTCAAGATTCATCACATAATATTATTTCTAAACAATTAACACAGAAACATAGTAAAATTAACTATGTAATTTTAAAGAAAATCCCAAAAAAATAGAGTTGTTAACCATTATTAAAATAAACTTTGAAACTAAAAATTTTAATAAAATAATATTATTAATTATTAATTTTTAATTTAAAATATTATTAAAAATATTAAAAATTATTTATAATCCTATTTAAAAACTTTTTAATCAAACATCTCAATAATTATAGTAACATTCAGAAATTAAACAAATAATATTAGCTGACTTCAACTCAAAATTGATTTGGTGTGATTAAGCAGTATACTCCATACATAAAGTTGAAATTTCTCTTAAATAAAAAATTCCCAAATAATAGTAAATTAGAAAAAGGAAATCCAAAGAACCAAATTTTATTCAAAATGAACTCAAGCCTGGACTCTAAATAGTAGAGAGAAGAACCAAGTAAAAAGACGGCAAGGGTTTAGACAAAAGAACCAAACAAAGAGGCTGCAAGGCACCCAAATCACTTAAGCTCACAACTCAATAGTTACTGCACCCCAAACAGATCCCTCAAAGCCATATGGCATCTCAATGAAAACCCACTCTCAGGAGTTGGGGTGATACATGTAACACACTTGGTTACCAGTATAAAAACCGCTAACAAATATTTTGTCATACCACACTGTGGCTAGATTAATAAAGAGTATATCTTCACGAATTGAAGGAGCCACCACTTCCAAAATATTCTGGTTATCATCATATCTACGAATTTTCTCGATGTACATAATATAGTAGAGGTGACCAGCCCAAGCTACGCAGGATATCTGGTCTTCCATGCTACTCCACATATTTTCCTCTACTCTCCATTTTTCTTTAGTGTGGTCAAATACTTCAGCTGTATTGCGGCTGATCACATTGAATTCTCCATGGAGAAAGAGCCCATAGCAAGGATCTCGTTCTTGAGTCATGGAAGGGAGAACCTTCCACTTGTCCTCTCCAACATTATAGGTCTCTACACTTTGAAGAGCCTTTTCATTGTAGTGTCCTCCAGCCACGTAGATAAGGCCATCCTCTCACACAGAGCACCCAAAAGAGGATCTAATGGTGGGCATATTTTCTCCCCTGTGCCAAGTAGGGGAGATGAAGTCGTACATGTACACCGTGTTCATGGCCTCCTGCTTGAAAGGATCCTATCCCCCTATAAGGACCAGTTTGTGTTCCACTGTAAAGCACTGACATAAGTGGGGTATCCCATTAGGAACTTCTGGAATTGGAGGGAGTCTATCCCAGTAAGTGGGGCAATTGGGGCATCGGAATTGGAGGGAGTCTATCCCAGGTGCCTTGCATAGGGTCATACAGAGTTACCCTATAACTAGAGGCTATAGGATACAGAGTTACCCAATAATCTTTATCTTCATCCTCATCTTCATTTTCATCCTCATTCTTAGAGTAAGTGGGCTTGGGTTCATAAATATCCTGAAGTAAACAAATGAAATGCTCACTAGTTCCAAAAACCTTTCTGTCATGGTAGAACTTTGGAAGAGTGGCCTTCCAACTTCTTGACACTGCCTTAATTTTATGGTGTGACCTATAATTCACTCTGAGCAAGCATTGTCTACTGATTTCATTCTGAACATGTGGAATAATTTCCATTATTCACACAATCGTAAATAAATCACAGCTGAGCCTAGTGTCTCACTCCTACAGAAGTTGAGTAAACACATATGGAGAACTCTCTCAGTAAAATACCTTTCCTGTAATTAATGAGGTGGTAATGGTGTTTGACTTCATCAACCAATGGATTCATTTCATTGGATCTAATTAAACTGCTTTTGATGTATTTCACTTTAAAATATGTGTAATTAATTAAGTAGTAATAGCTTTTGACTTAATCAACTACTTGATTCATTTCATGGGATGTAGTTAAATTGTTACGGTAACAGTTTCAATTAAATTTACTTTAAATTTTGTTATTTAACTCTATATACTAAGATAATGTGACTTATTTGAAAGTAATTGAACTCTCCATAATATGATATAAATGTTTTTTGTTTATACTCTGTTGGGCTATGCGATTATTAGTTAATAGAGTGTATTAGAATTTGATATTCATACTTACTAGAGTACTAGATCCAATTAATTAATAAAATGGTCATGGTGTCTTTAGTGATAATCTTCTTTATTTATTTCATGGGATGTAATTCAACTTGATAATATTTAATTATTGTTATTGTAACTGTTCTCTTGAATTTCATTTTAAAATATGTTGTTTCATTTTACATCAAATAGAGAAGTGGTAATGGTGTTTGACTTGATCAACTTCTCTGAATTCATTTTATTGTAGTCTAAAAATTATGTTTTTTTTTCCTTTAAAGTTATGGAAATTCAGGTCATATTTTGAAAGATCTTAGATTTTTGTAAATTCAACTAAAAGCTGTCAAAATTCACAATTTTAGTTTTTGACCGTTCTATTTCCACCATAAAAAACACTAGCTCTACAAAAAATTTTGAATTTTTTTTACACTGATTTCGGCCACTTTGGCTTTCGGGCAATTCATCAACCTGAGTAAATGACTCCATTCATTTTATTGGATGTAATTAAACTGTTACCCTCAAACTTCACTTTGAAATATGTGAAATTAATTAAGTGGTAACTAAGTTTGACTTAATCAACTTTTTGATTTATTTAAGTAGATGTAATTAATCTGTTATTGTAACTGTTTGACAAATTGTCACCTTAAAATATGTGGTTTAATACTATGTACCAAGATAATATGACCTATTTAAATGCAACTGAACTCTAGATAATATGATATAATTTGTTCCCCTAACCAAATATTAGTTAATGGAGTCTATTAAAATTTGATATATTTTATTTATTGGAATCTTGGACCCAATTAATGAAGGAAGTGGTTGATTAAAATTTGAAATATTTTACTTATAAATCTTGTACCCAATTAATTAATGAAGTGGTAATGACATTGGACTTAATCATCTTTTTCTTGATCCATTTAATTAGATGTAATTAAACTTGATAATATTTAATTGTTGTTATTGGAATTGTTTCCTTAAATTTAGTTTTTAAAATATGTTGTTTCACTCTATGTACTATTGAGAAAATATTATTAAGTATTTTCAATTACTCTTATTATAACCAATATATATCTTAAAAAACTTAATTTATGATTTTCTTAAAATAATAAATATATAATTTCAAATTAATAACAAATATGTAATTTAAAAATTGCAATTTAGCTTTTTTTAACAATAACAAATATGTGATTTAAAATAAGTGATTTAAGTTGATTCTAGTGTAATCAATATGTGTTTTAACATAATTTAACTAATATTTATATTCAATAATTTTTCATTATTTTATTTGTTATTGAAATATTTTTTTTTATATATTTTTATTTCATTATTATTAATTTGATACTTCAGAGGTTTTAAAATGAAGTAGTTGAAATGTTACATTGATGATGAAACCAATTAATCCTTTGCTAATGGACTTTGAATTAATCTACCTTTTAATTCAATGCCAGCACTTTACAACCCAATTGAGGGTGGATGGTTGAGGGTTAGATGGGGGTGAGCCTTACATGGGTGAGGATTAGATGTGATATGCTATATGTGTAAGTGTTAGATAAGTGTGTTAAATGGGTAAGTGTGGTGAAAATAATAGTTAAACTATATTTAATCCAACTCATACTTATCTCATATTTACCAAATTACCAACAAAAAAAATCTGAGTTTAACTCCAAGGAAGTTTTGGTAAAAATAACTCCATGGTAGATTGAATTTTCTAACTAATAGTTGTGGAGAAATTCAAATGGATATAAATAATATTTACCATGGATATTATTAACTTCTTAGTGGGCTTTTTGACAATACCATGGGCCAATAGGCGCTGGAGGGAGAGGAGGGAAAAAATCATAATACCATGGGTTAATACTATGATTTATAAATACCATGGGCCATCTAGTCTTTTGATTATTATGTTATGGATCTAGTGTTTTAATTAACATGTTACAATACCATGGGCCAATACCATGATGCCCAAAAACCAAAACTCATTTCAAAATGAAAATAGTTTACAAATACTTTATTTTAATTTAATTTTATAGCATTTTTTAATTAAATCTAAAAGAAAAAAGGTTATAATTACTTTTGAGGTATATCTAAACCCACCATACTCACCACTACTATAAACACTCCCATAGATATTAAATCTAGGTTTTAATGTACTAAAAATGAGAATACTTGTATATATACAAATATGAAATTTATATAATATAAATGATATTATAAATAACTAGGAAAGATACATTTTAACAAATATCCAAGCAAAGAGAGAAATAAAAGTGACTAATAATGATAGAGGAAAGATAGTGCATGATTATTTTAAGTGTTTTATTTATTTATTTTCTTTGGCATGATTGATCCAAAATATATGTTTAATATTTTATAACCAATTATGTTTTTTTAGATTCTTTCTTATATAAAATATAATGGGATCATATTTAAGAGAGAGACAGTGTGAGGTTAAGGGCGAATAAAGTATGTGAGAGATACATAGAGAGGAGGAAGAGAGAGAGGAGGAGAGAAGGAGAGACGGGGAGAGAGAGAGAGGAGAGGGGAGAGAGGGGAGAGAGATAGATGGATTTGGACGGGGAGAGAGATGGAGATGGAATGAGGGAGAGAGGAGACAATGGAAGGGCGAAGAAAAGGAGAGGATATAACACATAGGGAAAGAAGGGGACACGAGAGTCATGGAGACATAGATATGGAGGAGGGGAGAGCGAGAAGGAGAGAGAGGGAGATAGTGATAGACTTTGAGGGTGGAGAGAGAGTGTGTGTGTGATGGGGGGAGACAACGAGAGGTGGAGAGAAAGGAAGGAAAGGAGATGGGACTTGGGAGAGAGGAGAGAAAGATGGAGTTGGAAGGGGGAAAGAGAGGGACGGAAGAACAAAGACATGGAGAGATATAGGTGGAGAGAGAGAGGGAGTGATAAGGGAGAGATGAAGATGGAATGAGGAAGAGAGGAGATGAGGGAAGGGAGAGAAAAAGAGAGGATAGTGATGGGGAGAGCAAGAAGGAGACAGAGAGAGGGAGATAATGGAAGAGTTGGAGGGTGGAGAGAGAGAGAGAGTGTGTGTGTGTGATGGAGGGGATAGACAGAGGGAAGTGGGAGATAAATGGAGAGAGAGGAAGGAAGAGAGAGATGAATTGAGAGAGAGTAGAGAAAGAGGGAGGGAGAGATATGGAGTTGGAGGAGTAAGAAATACATAGAGAGAGAAAGGTGGAGAGGGAGAAGGAGTGAAAAGGGAAAGATAGGGAGATGGCGAGGGAGAGAGGAGAGTAACATATAGAGAGAGTGTATGTTTTGGGGGTGAGAAGGAGAGACAAGGAGAGATAGAGATATAGATGTGGGGAGAGAGGGAAGAAGAGAGAGCCAAAGAGAGGGATGTAGGAAGAGAGATAGATATGGAGAGTGAAGGAGGGGAGAGAGAGAGAGAGATGGAGGGAGAGAGAGAGGGAGAGGAAGAGGGAGGGGGAGCGAGAGAGAGATAGATATATATGGGAGAGAGAGAGTGTGTATGTAGGCTCATATAGAGATATAAAGAAGGAGATGCAAAGGGAGATAGAGATATAGATGGATGGGGCAAGAGGGAAGAATATAGATATATATATATATATATATATATATATATATATATATATATATATATATATATTAGAGAGAGAGAGAGAGACAAATAAGGAGAGATGGAGGGAGGTATAGAGATAGATGGGATGGGGGGAGAGGGAATAAGAGAAAGATAGAGAAAGGGAAGGAGAAGTGGAGAGAGAGAGAGATGGAGGAGAAAGCGAAGGATAGAGGTAGGGAGATAAACACACAATGAAAGGTTAAGAGAGTGGGAAGAAGAAAGTGGAACAAAGAAACAAATACAAACACATAATTTAGATCTATAAACTCATTAATATTTTTGTTTTTCAATAAAATAGATGTATGATTTCAGTGTAGTTGTTGTTCTAATCCTATTTGATCGCGTGCACTAGATGTATTAATTTGAGTCTAGGTGTTGATTTCTAAGCATATTTAATACCTTTCACTAGATGCATTGATTTGAGTGTAGATGTTGATTTATGCTCCTATTTGAATGCTTGCACAAGAAACATTGGTTTTAGTGAAGATATTGATTTCTAATTGTATTTTATCTCTTGCACTATATGTGTTTATGTTACTATAGATGTCGATTTCTAATCCTATCTAATACCTTAGAGTAGATGCATTGATTTCACTGTAGATGTTGATTTCTACTCCTATTTGATTACTTGCACAAGATGCATTGGTTTCACTATAGATATTGATAGATGTATGATTTCCGTGAAGTTGTTGATTTCTAATCCTTAATGACAACTTGCACTAGATGAATTGATTTCAATGTAGATGTTGATTTCTACTCCTATTTTATTGCTTTGTCTCGATGCACTGATTTCATTGTGGATGTCGATTTCTAATCCTATTTAATACCTTACACTAGATGCATTGATTTCAATGTAGATGTTGATTTATACTCTTATTTTATTTATTACACTCGATGCATTGGTTTCAATGAGAGATAAAGGTGGAGAGAGGGAGGGAGTGATTAGGGAGAGATGAATATAGAATGAGGAAAAGAGAAGACAAAGGAAGGGAGAGAAAAGGAGAGGATAGAGATGGGAAAAGAAGTGAAAGAGAGAGACACGGAGATGTAGATATGGAGGGGGGGAGAGTGGGAGAGAAAGAACGAGAGAGAGAGGGAGATAGTGTCAAAGTTTGAGGGTGGAGAGAGAGAGTGTGTGTGTGTGTGATGGGGGGGGGAGAGAAATGGAGAGAGAGGAAGGAAGAGAGAGATGACTTAAGAGAGAGGAGAAAGAGAGGGGAAGAGACATATGGATTTGGAAGGGGAAGAAAGTCATAGAGAGAGAAAGGTGGAGAGGGAGAGTGAGTGGGGGGGGGGGGGGAGAGAGAAACAAAGAGAGAGACATAGAAAGATGGAGGGGGATGGAGGGTAGAAGAGAGATAAAAAGAGAGGGATGGAGGAAGACATATAGACATGGGGAGAGAGAGAGAGAGGGAAGAGATAGAGTGGGAATGGAATATATATATATATATATATATATATATATATATATGGAGAGAGAGTGTGTGTATGGAGACTGATATAGAGATATAAATAAGGAGAGACAGAGGGAGATAGAGGTATAGATGGATGGGGGAAGAGGGAAGAAGAGAGAGATGGAGTAGAGAGGGGGGAAGAGAGAGAGAAGGATAGGGGGAGGGAGATACAAACATAATGAAAGGCCGAGAGAGAGGGTTCAAGAAGAGAGTGACACACAAAGAAAAATATAGACATAGAAGTTAGATCGAGAAGGTCATCAATATTTTCGTTTTTCACTAAAATATATGTATGATTTCAGTGTAGTTGTTGATTTCTAATCATATTTGATCACTTTCACTATGCTAGGTTACCAATAGGAGTCATAATTTTGAATGACTAAGGTTAAGCCTTGTAATATTATACATACCTTTGCTTTCTGCAAATGTTTTCCATATTAAAAAAAAAAATTATTAAAAATTGTAAAGAGGGTATGTCCTAAAAGAATAATCAAAGGACAAAAGAATGAAAAGGTAAAAAAAATGAAAATATATGAACCCCAAAAGACAAAAAGAGACCATGAAAGTGTGCAAGTCAAAATGCCACTACTATTTACTTTTATTCTTAATAGATGATTGTGTGCAGCTTGTGATTCATGCCACAATCCATGATAGTAAAATTGTTTAAACTTGGCTATTTCATGTTTTAAAATTTATGTTTATAGTTAGAGAATAAAATCTGACCAAACAATGTAATCTTGGTAGATCATTAGATAGGTAGAGTAAATAAAAGCACCTCATCAGTTTAATCTAAGCCTTTGGATGATATAAGGTTAGAATTAGATAGGTTTCTATGTAAAGAAAAATATTGATAAGGGTTTGCTAGCCTAAATGCACCCAAATAAAGTGAAGGAAAATGGTAGGGTAAGTAGATGGGTAAGTAGTAGAAAGTTTGTAGAAACATCATATGATTATACAAAAAGCACTTATGTCATTGTTACAAATTCATCTTTCAACTATGCATAAGTGGTAAACAAAGCAAAGGCAATGGAAACATCCCCATCATTCATTTTAACCAGTGTAACATTTACTAATTTCCCTTTCATAATAAAAATATTAATACCTATAGTTCTTTAAGTCAAAGAGGCTCAGAGCATTTCTCTAACTTTTGGTGGGACAGGACCCTCGGCTTGATGACTTAAGAAGAAAAGGTGTTAAATTCCCTTTCAATTGATTCATCCCCCTCACAAAACCCCTTTTCCTAAGGTTAGATTCATTTTCCGAAGAAAACCCCTTGATAAACATATTTTATGGAAAAACCCACCAAATAGATTTATCCTAAGTACTAAGTGTATGAAAAGTGCATAATATTTTCTATATCTATGTACAATACCCCTTCAACTCATTTCACCTCATATTAACTTCTCTTAATATATATAAAATTCTCGAAAAACCCATTGGCCCCTATATATTTAACTCCTTTATATAAAGTAACCCCACCCCTTAGTTTATTTTATAAACTATATGACTACCAAATATCCCACAAAATATATTAAAACCCCACCCTTAGCCCTTAATCCTATATTAAAGCATCCCCGATGAGATTAGGTTTTAATTTAATCCTATATAGCTGGTGATTAGGCCCATGGCCCCCCTGAATTTTTTTTTGGTAAATCGTCGTGCAACTCCATCGCCCAACTCCCATTGATCATCCTTTCCCCTCATCCTACAGCTCATGTCGATATTGGTTCGGTCCGATGTCTGTCCTTTACCCACCCGATAATGTGGCTTTCCACGACCCCCAGAATACTACATATCACGCACTCGACTAGATCGGGTGAGCCCCCCTCAAAACCACTTCCCTCTCAAAAGCAGTGTGATGACCCCATTAAACCATTGTCTGGTATAACTGAAAAAACTGCCCATTGTTCATCAATTAATGAACCCACCAAAATCAATTTTTTTTCTATATAATCCCAATTACGACACTTTTCACTCTTTTTGGGCATTTTCTATTGAAAACTCAGAAAGTCGTTGCTACCCCTGCAAACAACGAATTTGCTCAAAGACCTCTGCCATTGCTCCATAGATGCTAGAGACAACCCAACTCATTCATGAGTCCATACCAGAAATGTACGAACCTCTGCAGCTACAACCAGCCACCATTTATAGTCAATTTTGACCAATTTCAGGTATTTAGTTGTGGAATACCAACTCCATTGTCAAATTCCAAGTAAATACACCCTCATAAAACTCGTAATTATGTAAAAAATAGCAAATTTACTTTAATTTTAAGACTCTCAGCCATAACCATCTGCAAGAGCTTCGTTTACCTAAAATCCTCAAAAAATCCCAAGAACCTTTGCTAAAACCCCTGAGCATAAATCAAATCCACAAGAACTGAGTATGGCTGCCCCAATTAAAATGGATGTTAGACCAATTAGAACTCCCCATCTAGACCTCGACCACCTTCCCCTGGTTGACAGGGACTTCCACATTAAAGATACCAGTGTAATATAGCTGCTGATTAAAATTCATTGTTTAAGCAAAGATAGACACCTAAACTAGACCGATTACATTGCCCTTTCGAAATCCATTTTGCCCACATACTAGTTCCCCCAAGTCCATATCTTTCCTGAAATTGTTCATATGTGTTATACATGTTATGTTCCCAGCCATAGAATAGTAATGTATCATGACCAAAAGGTTCTATTCACCATAATAGCAGAGTCTATAAATGAAATGTTGAACTTCCAGCTAGGACCAAACCTAACCCCACTTTCAATTAGAGACTTGTTTGACCGATATCCCAAGCTAAGCCCTGTAAAATTGGCCCAACTATTCCAAACCTTCATCGTAGAGGAGAAAAACATCCCTAAGGACCCCCCTCCATGTATGTCAGTTATTTTCTCCAAATGGGGCCAGAGCATTGTAACCATGATATCCACTGTCTTGGGTTACTCTACCAATGAACACATTAATGAAATTATTCTTGCTTTCATGCTATTTATACCCCAGGGAAGCCTCCTCCATCCATATATGACTTTTCCAGTTTCATAACGGATAGAATACATGAGAAATTCACAAGAATGGGGAATGAGAGGGTTTTAAAATACTCCTCTGTATTATACCATCTATTTCTATATTACCAGTGAGAGAAGTTTCCCTTTACACTCCAAAAGCTTGACACGAGGGGCCAGCCCAGATAAGTTATCTTTTGGACCTGACTATTCCATGATTTTGGGTCACCTTATACATATTCTGACTTTATAGATTCTTTTGTGCATCCAGTCATGACCATGCTCACTGGGAATCCTCCACCTAGGATAAGCCCAGAAAAAAAGAGAGTCCTCTAGCTTTCCATGCAGACCAAAGTGGGTGACTGGTACCTTTATCAGAACCATAGACAAATCAGAATATATGGCTCCATGCTTGCACCATATACGTTGCCAAGATACCTCCACATGAGTTTGTTTGCCTTAGAGTATTATAGACAAATCATCAATGCAGATGAAGTAACCTTCGTCAATCCCAAGAAGAAGGCAAATTTCAAAATCAAAGATCAGCTAGGCCCCTTCATATGCAATTCCAGAGAGGGAGGGAAAGAGGCAAACCTAATCTTGCAAAGAATGAAATTCCAAAGGAGCTTTGTATGGAGATATGACCCTTTGGAATTCATTACCAAGAAAAGGAAAAAGCTCAAGCTAGGACCTTTTATCCACCACCCCATACCAGAAATAGAGTCATATGCAAATCAAACAGAATGGGTGTAGGGTACTTTAGTAGACAGAGACATCACAAGAGTAGATGTAGAAAATGCTCTTATTGATTTGGAAAAGTAGCTTGATGAGAGCTCTTTTCTGTAGGTACCAGAAGAGCAAGAAAGAACCATGAGTACCCCTCGAGTCATGAAGACTCCTTAGAATGAGGAGAAAATACCAAAAAGAAATAGAGAGGGAGCTTCCACATCAGGGATGGACACCTAAAATTTGCAACAGGAAACAAGAAAGAGGCAAAGACTCAATCCGACCTCTGAACAAGAATACACAGAAGATTTGACACAGGTGACCAATACAGAGGTAAACAGAAGCAGGCATCCCACTCCATCTGAAGGCATGCAAGAGCCTTCCACATCATAGACTCAGATGTTCGAAAGGTAACTTAGTGTGGAAGTATCTTCCTTCAACATGCCTCCTGACAAAGACCAAGACATCAAGGGAAGTTACAAGGAAATCAAAATGAGAAATGAAAGGCTCAAAGCCCAAACCTATTCTTAGTACCTAAAGCTAACTCCCACCAATTAAACAAGCCTAATGTCAGCCTCTGATATAAAAGAAGGAAAGCTACAGTTGTCTTTTATTAAACCTACAACATAGCAAACCAAGACATCATCTGATTTCAAAAAGGTGGAGTTTGAAGTGTTGGCAAGGGATATTCATCCCATAGACCAGATTGAACTGCACAAAAAGGCAGGAGAGATTATATAATCCAGCCTGACAAGTAAAACCATAGCTTCCCATCAGCTACAGAACTCTTAGAACAACATTTCTGCATAATTTAAGTTAGAGAAGACCTCCTCACAGGCCAAAGGTACAAGGATCAAGTCCTTAGAGGACTTAGTGATTGAATTGGGACACGATCCCAAGGATATAAAAGTGAGAGAGTAGCTTATAAAGAAGAAACATGATGATATTGATACACTTAAGAGGAAATTAAAAATACCCTAGCTCCAACATCTTCAAACTCTAGAAGTCTTAGAGAGTCAAACCAAACATGAGGAGTTGATGGAATTGGTCCTAAAGCTGAACGATTACTTAAAGGAGACAAAAGAGGAGTTGGACACTTTAATTCAATTGAAGAAAAGAAACTTGGCCACAACTCCTGAAGATGTCATCCTTACAGTATCCACAGCAGTCCCCTCTACATTGGCAGCTTCACTGGCACCAATAGCTCCACCTGCCACAACACTGCGGGTAACAGCATAATCTGCAATTGCAGCAGGTACATCAAGAGAGAATGCAACAGAATTGGTTAAGGCCATGGAAGAGATTTCTATCGAGGTTATAGAAATAAACAAGGTAAAAGGTGGTAAGTTTAGAAACTGACTACAAACTTTCCCAGCTTAAGAAAAAGGATGAAGCACAAAAGACCCACAGAATGAGTGAAAGAATCAAAGTCTTAGAAAAAGACTTAACACTAGAAAAGCCCCTTCGGCAAACCAAGGAAATGTTGTGGGACAATATCATTGACTCTGTCAATGATATTTGGCCATCAATTCAAGTTATTTTTGTGCAAACAAAATTAGTAAAGATAACCACAGAAGCTATCTAAAAAGTAAAGGAGGAATTGAGAGATAAGCCTGAGGATGCCGATAGACTCATCCATTTCCTCAACAACAAGAACAGATATTAACTCCAGGAGCTAAACATAGAAGATATAACTGAGACCGTTTTGGAAATAAGGAAGGTCCTTTCTAAAAGGAACCTTATGCTTAACTTTGAAGAAAAGTGCCACAACATGCAGGCATCCATTGACAGGTTCATGGCTAAATTACAAATTTTGAGGGAGAAAGCTCTGTTGAGTCCTATGGTTATCAATGACAAACTCACGACATAGTTGGACTATGGCAACAGACTCACATAGTTGGCTAAGGAACAAGTTGGCACTTCATCCATAAAAGCACTGCCAACAGGAAAAGTTTTGTACAACACCTTTGAGAACTTGTTTTTTCTTGAGCATGAGATAAAACACTTATTCCTCACCAAACCCAATTTTGCCAAGTATACTGAAGCTGATGAATCTATAGGAGGATGATGAATGTAAAATTACCTGATTCAGAATGGTGGGAGACAATAACCGATTTACTGTGATAAGTTTACAACAAAAAGTTATTGGATAGTAAAAATGAGAGCAACCACGTAAACAGGTGAAAACAAGGCAACATGGTAAAAGAGTATCAGGGTCAAAGAGTATCAGTTGAAAGATAAAAGTTGAAGAAGATTCCATTGTGAAACACCACTTCTGCAAGCCAGCACAAAGGGCTACATATTCAACCATAAAATCCAACAATACCAAATAAAAAGGGACATCATGAAACAGTTCAATAGTTGTCTCTATCTTCTAGCAAGAAGATATTTGTATTTCCTAGAATAAATCTCAAGTTTGTTTTGAGATATTTTGTAATAATTTTTGTATAAGTACTTCATAATTCGAATTATGTAGTGTGGATTATTAGACATTTCTATATATTTTCTTGGTCAAAGACTGTAAGCTATTGTATCACTTTTGGATCAGCAAGATCGATTAATGAATAAAGTCAAGACATTTCACTCAATTCATGTGTAGTTTGAAGTACAAACAAGTATTTTCTTTTGTGTTGTTACCCTTCTTTAAAGTGTTTTTCCATAAAATTTAATGTATCTAAAATCTTAATGCTATAATATGGAATGATATCTCAGAATTTTCTTCACTGCACTCTGTTTTAACTAGTATGCATTTTAATGTTTTCTACTAATTGTTTAAGTTAAGGAATTCTTGATTTCTCCTTAGTTTAGGTAGTTTTCCCTCAAATCTATAGTAAAGGATCCTTGATTGCCCTTTTCTCATGATTATCCTCTACTCCTCATTTCAATCCAGGTTTGAGAATTCTTAAGTTCTCTCTCACCTTGGTTAATATCATTTCACCCATCTCGCCCAAAGACCTGCACTTCACTCTGTTAGCTTTCCCTTTGAACACTCCCTTTAATGAGTTAATCCTAGTTTTGTTATCCTTCTTTGACTCCATGGCCCAATGGTTCAAGGACTTTGTTCTATCCATATGTTTTAAGGATTCCACCATCCAACCTTTAATACGAATCAGTACCCCCCCTGAACCTTAAGAACTAGCCTAAAATCCCAACAAACAAAGCTAAATCAAATAGAGAGAGCCCTCTCTGAGTCATAGGTTGGCTAGAGCCTATGCCTAAAATATTGGCTTGTGGTTACCTCCATCTTTTCCTTCTTCTGATAACTTCTAGGGAAAAATTCTAAGTGATAACATAGTGGCAACCATACTGGGGATCACTCAAACCCTCAGTCCTAATAGATATTTAAGAAATGTTTAAATCTCTATTTTTTTCCTCTTGAAGTAATTTATTAGAGGTTATTTTCAAAAATCTCGCAAAAGAAAACATTTAGAAAATTTTTGGAATTCTGTCTTCAAGGAGAACTCATTATACTAGGGCTAATCCAGACCCAAATCCTGCCCCAATAGTTGATAATCCCGACCTCATTCTAAGAAAATCCAAAAAAGAAGAAAGTTCAGCTAGTCCCTTACCATTAGTTAAAGCTAATTCATGTCCTCATGAGTGGTTGTTTTTAGAAGATCTTCCCTTCGATGAGCAATTTGATTTGTCATTATTTAAAGAAAAGTCTAAAAGTGAAATATACAACACTATTCTAGATCCTGATTTCATTGCAAACCTTGAAGTCCAAAAGGTCAACAAGTCAATTGATAAATACATTCTAAATTCTCCACAATCATCCCTTAGTATTGCCAAGATCCTTGAGCTTTCTGAACAATTGTCCACTACTCTTATTTCACCATTGTTCCCTTCAACTTCTGAAGTGCATTCCCCACCACCACTTATAACTTCACTCCCTCACCAACCTATCATTACTCATTCATCACTTACCAATCCTAGTTCTTCATCTACTACTGCATCATCTCCAAGTACTTCAACCCCACATCCTAACCCCTCCCAGGTTAGAGCAATGGAAAATAGATATGCTCCTCTCATTTTTCCTGCCTAGCTTGGTGCTACGCCAACAGACTACCAAAGTAAAATTGTTCAATTTGATGGCACAGGACATTGGACTCGACAACAACATGTCAACAAGATAACGGATTACTTTTAGTTGCACGAAATTGACATAGATAATGTTCGGATGAGACTCTTTTCCTAGTCTTTAGCTGGTGATGTTAGGAAATGGTTTAGAGTGTTGACTGCTAATAAAATTGATAGTTTATATACATTTCACCAGCCATTTTTGAACAGATGGGAAAAGAAAAAGAACCCCTACAAATCCTTTTAGAATATGAGAACATTAGAAGGGGACCTAATGAAATTGTTCAAGATTACTACACTAGATTCAACAATATATATATTTCCATCCCAATTAACCTTAGACCTCCACCTGACTTAGCGTTAATAAAATTCCCTGATGGTTTTGACACAGATATGGCATTCCAACTCATGGAAAGAAACCTCCCAACATTATAATAAATTTAAAGTGTGGCAATTAGTGTAGAGGCTAATTTGTTAGCTAAAAGAGCTAGAGTTACAAATGAAAAAGAGGAAATGCAAAAGATGAGGCTTCATGATCTGAAATTAAGATAGATAGTCTAGAAAAAAGTATGGAAAAATTAATGGATAGCATAGAAAACATAGAGAGGAAACCTTAATGGGATAACTAACAAGCTAATCCAGTTAGAAACCCTAATTTCAGAAAAAAAACAAAACCAAAACACTAGCAAAAATGGACCAGAGCAGAACATTAGGCCTCCTTTCCAAGAAATTATGCAGAAGCATCCACTCCAAAAGATCCTGAACAAGATAGACAAATTAACCTAATGGGAGTAAATGATGAAGACTCTATTTTTCTAACCCAAGAGGATCAAGAACTGCATATGCTGCAACAATTGCAAATCCAGTCCGAAGAGTCATTTGATTATAAACAAGGATATGATTTTGCCATTTTTGAAGTACATAAGTAGTATAACCTAAGGAGTAGAAAGAACATTGATTCCCCTGACCAAACCAAGAAAACAGTGCAAAATCAACCCAAGAAAATCAAAGAAACCCCTATTTCTAAAATTCTTCACATTCTCCCAAAGAGAAACATAATCCTTTTGGCCCAACCATTGTAGATATAACCCCTAATCAACCTTCTAATGATCGAACATCCACTTCAATTCCCACCAAGGATTCAATGGACAAAGCTCAAAACACTAGAATTGAAAATCCACATAAGGAGGTCCCCAACAAAGAAAAAGAAGACCATCCTACTCAAATCCCTACTGTGAAAATTCAAAACCCTCAAACAAAAAAAGCCCCTTTGCCATTTAATTTGGGAGCAGAGGTAGCTAAGATAAAAAATTTAGTTCCTTTAAGAGAACTAATAAAAAATGAAACTTACAAATCACAGATAAACCAGACCTTAAACATTGCTAAAAATGAGGATTCCGTAAATTTGTTTGATGATCTGCCAAAACTCATATTTGGCCCAGATGTTAATGGAAAACCATTAGAATGAGGAATTCCACCTTTTTATATTAGCCTTAGTATCCATGAAAAAATTATTCACAATGCAATGTTGGATTTTGGGGCCTCCCACAACATAATGCCCAAATCAGTAATGGAGAAATTAAACCTAGAAATTACTAGGCCTTATAAAGACTTATTCTCATTTAACTCAAGTCAAGTAAAGTGTCTAGGGTTGGTTAAAGACATTTGTGTCACTTTAGTCCCATATCTTTCCAAAAGCATCCTCATGGATATTTTGGTTGCTAACATCCCACCAAAGTATGGCATGTTGTTATCCAGATCATGGGGAGCCAAACTTCAGGGTTCCTTACAATTAGCTATGTCATATGCAACAATTTCTATTTTTCGACAACCTAAGAAACTATACCAAGAAACCTTAATGAAATATATATTAAGTAGCCAAGATCGACCTCAAAACTTTCCTATCTACTCCATACATTCAGATATTGATTCTTTTATCGTGTATAATGTTGATCAAACACAAGAAGAAATTTCAAACAGTATTAATACAGAACCAAAAGAAATTGCAGTTTCTTCCCAAATCGAAACTAACCAAACTACAGAACTTTTCAATGAACTAGATGGTCAAATTGCTACAAGTGATGAAAAGATTATTTCACCATATGGGGAGAATTATGTGCATGATATATTATGGCATTTAGAATTTGATGGATCAGTCAATAAGTTAGGAGATGCAGCAGGAGTGTGAATATACAATTTGGAAAATGATTACTCAGAAGGTCATGCATATAGATTAAATTTTAAATGTACTAACAATATTACAGAGTATGAAGCCTTAATTTTAGGCCTTAAGTTAGTAAGGAATTTAGGAGCTAAAAGAGTTTCTGTCATGGGAGACTCTGAGTTAATTGTAAAAAAGATTAATGTTGTATATATGACAAAGGACCCTATATTGATTTGTTATAGGGGAACTATTGTAGAAATACTTAACTGTTAGAAAATTATATATTACAGAGCAATGGAACACATAAAATATTGCAGAAATATAAACATAGAAAACACATAAAACAAGAGAGATACAGATATACGTGGTTCAACCAGTTTGGGCTATGTCCATAGAGAAACAGCTAGTCCTTTTTATATTATCCAGCAAACTGAAGAGATACAACCTACAACATATCCTATGTAACACACTCTTCGCTCTCAATCTCCTCTCTCTTCCTCACTCAGAATACAAATATACATAGATGAAATACAATTCCATCATATATAGTGAGGGGTTGCCTTCTAGGGCAAAAAACCATAAACTAAACATAACTTCTACCGTCAGATCATCTGCCTAATGAATGGCCTAGATTGACTAGAAATTACTAGACTTTTACAAGGCAATTTTACATCAATTTTTAGCTTCGGGGGCGCTACCCCCGAACCCCCACCGGGGTACCACTAGCCCCTGGACCCCCTAGCCGGGGGGGATCGACCCCACCCCCCCCCCCCACATGGAGTGGTGTACAGTCTTCTTGTGGTATACATCCAACTGAGACCTTTGAATACAGAAGATAATCAGGCTCCACACCCAACAATCTCCCACTTGGAGACTGATTATAGCAACTCCATGGCTGCTTTATTTGCTAGACAATGACTCCACTTTGGACTTGGCTATTTCTCATCTTCTTCATCATACTTGAAGACCAATTGAAACTGAGCAGATTCTCAGTTTCTCCCTGGTTAAAACTTTTGTTAACATATCTGTAGGATTCTAGCTAGTGTGTATCTTTTCCAGCTTCAACTGTCCATCTTCCAACGTTGACCGTATGAAATGGTACTTGAGCTGTATATCCTTAGTCTTGGAATGAAATGTAGAGTTCTTTGCAAGATGTATGGCACTCTGGCTGTCATTGTATAACCTACCCAACTCCTGCTTCTTACCCAATTCATCCAGAAACCTTTGTAACCAAATCATTTCTTTACTAGCCTCTACAGTAGCAACATACTCTACTTCTATTGTTGAGAGTTCAACAATACTTTGTAGTTTTGAGACCCAACTGACAACTGTTCCTCCTACAGTAAATACATATCTTGTATTTCTCCTCCTATTATCTTTGTCACGTGCCATATCTACTTCAACATATCCCCATAGAGCAATGTTTGAACCACCAAAGCATAATGCTTGATTTGTGGTACCTCTCAAATACCTGAGAATCCACTTCACCACAATCCAATGTTCTTTTCCTAGATTGTTCATGTACCTGCTTACAAATCCCACTGCATGTGAAATATCAGGCCTTGTGCAGACCATTGCATACATTAACCTTCCAACTGCTTATGCATATGGAACTTTAGACATATGATCCATTTCTTCCTAAGTCTTGGGACACGCCTCCTTACTTAATATGAAATGGCTAGCCAAAGGTATACTAACTGGTTTTGCATTCTTCATATTAAACCTTTTCAACACCTTTTCTATGTACTCACTTTGAGATAATGTTAATTTGCAATTCTTCCTGTCTCTAGTTATTCTCATACCAAGGATTTGTTTCACAGCGCCCAAATCCTTCATTGCAAATTAGTTTGCCAATTTCCTTTTGAGCGCATTTATTTCCTGCATGTTAGAACCTACAACAAGCATGTCATCTACATACAATAACAATATAATATAGCTGCTATCATTTTTCCTTTTGAGATAAACACAATGATCAGAGTGGCACCTAGTATAACCTTGTTCAGAAATAAATCTGTCAAATTTTAGATACCACTGCCTTGGAGCCTATTTTAAGCCATACAAGCTCTTCTTCAACCTACACACTAGTTTCTCCTTCCCTTTTACCTCATATCCTTGTGGTTGCTGCATATATATCTCTTCCTCCAAATCCCCATGGAGAAAGGTTGTCTTTACATCTAACTGCTCAAGATGCAAATCTTCAACTGCTACTAGACTTAGAATAGTTCTGATTGAATTCATTTTCAAAATAGGAGAAAATATCTCATAAAAGTCTATACCCTCTTTCTGTGCAAACCCTTTCACCATAAGTCTAGCTATATACCTTTTTATACCTCCATCTTCTTCCTTCAGCCTATAAACCCATTTATTCTGTAATGCTATTTTACCTGTAGGAAACTTGACTAAGTCCCAAGTCTGGTTATATGCTAAGGAGTCCATCTCTTCTTTCATGGCTTGCTCCCACTTCTTCTTGGTTTCTACCTACACGGCTTCTTCATAACATTCTGGTTCACCAGAATCAGTCAACAATACATAATATAATGAAGGAGAGTATCGTTCAGGGGGTCTACTTATCCTGGTAGATCTTATAACATCACTTTCAGGTGTTTGAAGTGCATGTTGCTATTGTGGTTGTTGTTCTGGCTGTTGATCATTATGATTTTCAGGCACCGTCACTTTTTCTGTGATCTCATCAAGTACTGTGTATTCTCTGTTTTCTTTTCCTATAGCTGATCCTTATACAAAACCTTTTCATTGAATATGACATCTATACTCCTAATGATTTTATGTTTTTCATAATTATAAAAGCGATAACCAAAATCATTAACACCATATCCAATAAAGGTACATTTCAATGATTTTGCCTCAAGCTTTGTTCTATTTTCTTTGTTAATGTGGACAAAAGCTTCACAACCAAAAGTCTTTAAAAAAGAGTAGTTTAGTTGTTTTCCTGTCCATGCCTCCTCTGGAATACCACTATCCAAGGAACTTGAAGGCCCTCTATTTATTAGATAAACAATAGTATCTACAACATCTGCCAAAAATTGTAAAGGCAATCCTACATGCAATCTCATGCACCTTGCACACTCCATGATTGTCCTGTTCATCCTTTCTGACACACCATTTTGTTGTGGTGTTCCTGGAACTGTCTTCTCTCTACGAATTCCATTCTCAGAACAGTACCTATCAAACTCTTTGCTACAATATTCACCTCCATTGTCTGATCTGAGACACTTCAACCTTTTTCCTGTCTCATTTTCAACCAAAGCTTTACATTCCTTGAAAGTATCAAATACGTCAGATTTATTTCGAATACAATAAATCCAGGTTTTTCTGGTTGCATCATCAATAAAAGTAACATAATAACGAGAGCCACCAAGAGATGATACCTGAGCAGGTCCCCATACATCTGTATGCACAAGCTCTAATTTTTCACTCTTCTTTTATTTCCCAACTCTAAGGAATCTGACTCTCTTTTGTTTTCCATAAACACAATTCTCACAGAATTTTAAATCAACATGCTTTAAGCCTAGCAATAAATTTCTTGAGTGAAGAATTTGCATCCCCTTCTCACTCATGTGCCCAAGCCTATGATGCCACAATATCGTATCTTCTTCTATAGAGTTTAAAGCATTAACAAAATTAGAAATACCATTTCACAAGTACAATGTACCAACCTTTTCTCCTTTCTCTATTACCAGGGATCCTTTAGTTACCTTCCAGGTTTTATCTGTGAAAGTAGTTATGCAACTTTCACCTCCCAATTGCCTTGTTGAAATCAGATTTTTCTTCAGATCTAGAACATTCCTTACCTCCTTCAATAGCCACTGATTTCCATTTTGTTGTTTTATGAAAACTGTACCCATTCCAATGATTTTACAGGGTTTATCATCACCCAGTCGAACCTGTCCAAAATATTCTTGAACATAATCATGAAAATGTTTCTTACCAGTTATGGCATGGAATGAGGCCCCTGAATCTACCACCTAGGCATCAATAATATTTTCTAGTGAAAGAATCAAAACATCTTGCAACACATCACCTATTACATTCGCTTCATGATTAGTTTCTTGCTCCATGTTTCCTTCTTTTCCCTTCTGAGACTTGCAGTATTTCTTTAGGTGTCCTTTCTTCCCAAATTTCTAGCACACTATCACCGTTTTGGACTTGGATCTACCTTTTCTTGACTTACTACGATATCTAGGGCTCTTTCTTCTTTCCATTTTTCTTCCCCTAGTCTTTGCAGTCAAAGCATTACCTGATGTCTCACTGGAGCTTTTCCGTTGTATTTCCTCGCTAAGGATTTCCCCAAAAACATCATCAAAATTTAAAGTACTAGATCCAAAGACAAAGTTCTAATGGCCATAACTAAACCATTCCAACTTTCTAGCAATGAGCACAGAAATAACAGTGCCCTAACTTCATCATCAAAAGTTACCCCTACAGAACTTAAGTGACTTGTAACTGTATTAAAATCAGTTAAATGATTAGCAATAGATCCACCTTTTGACATCTTCATATTAAATAAACGCTTCATAAGAAATACCTTATTTGAGGCTGAGGGTTTTGCATATAGTTTTGCCAATGTCAACATTAAACCCTCTGTTGTCGTTTCCTTTGAAATATTGAACGCTATCGATGCCGCTAGGCACAACCGTATTATTCCAATTGCCTTTCTGTCGAGAATATTCCATTATGTGTCTATCATACTCGTCGACTTCTTTGTCTTTCTGCTCAACGGTAGGTACATATCTCTCTGATACAAATAATCTTCCATCTGCATCTTCCACAGCTTGTAGTTTTGGCCATTAAATTTTTCGACCCTAAACCTACCATCTTCCGCCATTGCTCCCACTTGAACCAGGAACCCTTCTCCCCTACGAGTTTATCAGCCAAATAGACCTTCAAATCTAGTACCAGCTATTAGAAAATTATATGCTACAGAGCAATGGAACAATAAAATATTGCAAAAATATAAAAATAGAAAACACATAAAACAAGAGAGGCACAGATATATGTGGTTCACACAGTTTGGGCTATGTCCATAAAGAAACAGCCAGTCCTTCTTTTAATATTATCTAGCAAACTGAAGAGATAACAACCTATAGTAGATTCGCTGTAACACCCTCTTCGCTCTCAATCTCCTCTCTCTTCCTCACTCAAAATACAGATATACATAGACGCAATACAATTCCCTCATATATAGTGAGGGGTTGCCTTCTAGGGAAAAAAACAATAAATTAAACATAACTTCTACTAACATATCGTCTGCCTAATGAATGACCCAGATTGACTAGAAATTACTAGACTTTTACAAGGCAATTTTACATCTATTTTTAGCTTCAAGGTCACTTCCCCCAAACCCCCGCACCCCCCCGTCTGGAGGGGTGTATAGTCTTCCTGGGGTATACATTCGGCTGAGACCTTTGAATACAGAAGATAATCAGGCTCCACACCCAACATTAACACTTTCCTAGAAACAAACCTTGCAGTAATTACTAGAAAACATAACATGCAAACCCATAGTTTAGCAATGTTTTCCAGCACTTGAAAATTGCCCCTCCAACCCAACCATCAATACACTTATAAAGTTAGGAATAGCCCGTAATTCCAGAAAAATTTGAAGAATTGGCAAGTATTTTCTAATGATAAATAGATAAATAACTTTTTACTTTTAGAAGAAGAGTTTGTAAAGAGCAATATAGACACTCATACATCAATAGATCCTGACACTAAGAATAAGATAGAAATAAAGGGGATAGAAGGTGATGAATTGAATAGATTTAACCCAAGTAAATTTACCAAATCAGATGTAAATAACTTAGAAAAGGTTGTGATTGATGAAATAATCAGTTAATAAACCGAAGTAACTAATCTGAATGACAATTTCTTACCAAAGGGATTAACCCCTTTGGAAGATTTACTTGATTCAAATGATGTTCCTAGGAAACCTAAAATGGAACCTTTAAGGTATAATATAGATGAATTTAGTATAGGCATCGATGGAAATCCTAAATTGATCAAACTTTCAAAATCATTACCACCAACTGAAAAAGTAAAATACATTGAGTTGTTGAAATAATTTCAGGATGTTTTTGCTTGGAGTTATGAGGACCTAAAATCCTATGACACCAACATCATCGAGCACACAATTCCTATTAAAGAAAATCAAAAGCCTTTCAATCAAAAACTTAGAAGGGTTAATCCTGTCTTATTACCCTCAATTGAAAAAGAAATTTAGAGGATGTATGATGCCAAAATAATTGCACCAATCAGATTCTCTGACTGGGTTTCAAACTTGGTGCCTACTAGGAAGAAGACTGGTGAGATCAGATTCTATGTGGATCTCAGAAAACTTAATAAAGTGTCACTAAAAGACAATTACCCTCTTCCCAAAATGGATCACATTTTATAGAGAGTAGTTGGTGCAACCAGAATCCCATTGTTGGATGGGTTCTTTGGCTATAATCAGGTCTTAGTTCATCCTAATGACCAAGCCAAGGCTACATGTACAACTCCTTGGGGCACATTTATGTATGTCAAAATGCCTTTTTGGACTAATGAATGTAGAAGCCACTTTCCAGAGGGCTATGGATATAGCCTTTGCAAACGAAATTCATCATTTACTTGTAATATATCTAGATAAAATTATTGTATTTTCAAAATCTGACAATCAACATTTGGATCATCTAAGGCAAGTTTTTATTAAATGCAGGAAATTTGGAATCTTCTTGAACCCCAAAAAGTCCTTATTTGGATTAGAAGAAGGATAGCTATTAGGTCATATAATTTCAAAATATGGTATACAAATATACCCTACTAGAATAGAAGGCATGTTATTGATACAACACCCCAAGAACATTAGAGAATTGCAATCTTTCTTGGGAAAGATTGATTTTCCTAGAAGATTCATATCTAATCTAGCAGAATTATTTAGATCACTAAAAAATATGCTGAAAAATGATTCGACCATAAAATGGACTGTTGAGGCTAAGAAATCCTTTGAATACATTAAACTAGCCTTAACTAAAACACCAATATTAATGAGTCCTAAATTTGACAGAGATTTCATCTTATTGTCCTTTGCTTATGAGCAGATAGTTGTTGCAGTTCTACTGCAGAAAAATGACTAGGTCTATGAACAACCCATTGCTTTCTTTTGCAAAGCCCTAAGAGATGCCCCCTTGAAATACAATATAATGGAGAAACAAAACTTGGCTTTAGTCAAATCCATTAAGGACTTCAGGGTGTACATCTTATACTCTCATATAGTGGCATATGTTCCCAATTCAGTAGTTAAAGACATCCTAACTCAGGGTGGTCCTGATGGAGAAAGGGGAAAGTGGATTGCTACCATTTTAGAGTATGATATAGAAATCAAACCAACTAAGTTAATCAATTGCCATGTTTTAGCCAAGCTCATGACCGAATCAAACTATTAGACCTTGGATATAAACTTTATTGCAGCAACAGATAATGAAGAGGAAAAGGTGACTCCACTAATCAGCAAGGCCTTTCTTGAATCACCTTGGTATGCTGATATCATTTATGTTTTACTAGATTTACAAGCTCCTCCTAAATTATCTAAGACTTAAACAAGATTTTTGAAGATGAAATCCTTAAAATTTTGTATATTACACAGTGTTATGTTTTGGAGAGATCATGAAGGTATTCTTCCAAATTGTTTATTAAAAGATGAATCTGACAAAGTTTTGGAATAATTTCATGCAGGTGATTGTGGAGGACACCTTTACTGGAAAACCACTGTAGATAAAATTCTCAGAACTAGTTTCTACTTGCCTACCTTGTCAAATATATGTGACCTCCTCTCACAAATGTCAAATTTTTGAGGGAAATAAAAAGCTTTTACCTTTACCCCTTAAGTCAATCCCTGCTGAAATACTTTTTGAATAATGGGGTTTAGACTTCATTTGTGAAATTCATCCACCCTCCTTTGCTCATCACAAATGGGTCCTCACAGCCATGGACTACTTCACAAAATGGATAGAGGTCATACCTTTAAGGCAAGCGAGTGACATTGTTATCATAACCTTCCTTAAAACCAACATTCTATCAAGATTTGGATGTCCAACTAAGCTCATTACTGATAATGCAGCAGCCTTTAAATCCAAAATAATGATAGATTTCTGCAATAAGTATCATATAACCCTGGGCCATTCCACAACATATTACCTTCAAGGAAATGGACTGGAAAAATCCTCAAACAAAAGCCTGGTAAAAATCATCAAAAAGTTGTTAGAGGACAATAAGAAAACATGGAATAAAAAACTAATCAATGCCTTATGGGAAAACGTTATAACTACTAAGAAATCAATTGGTACTTCTCCCTATCAGCTAGTTTATGGGATGGAAGCTATATTTCAATCTTCCTTGGGAACACCAGTGATGAAGTTTCTTCAAGAAATGCAAGTTGAATCAAATAGTATCCAGAGAAGAATCAACCAACAATTCATCTTCAACAAACCAAGGAAGAAGTCTATATCAGGTCTCAAGTTGTGCAAGAAAGAATCAAAAATATTTTTGATAAGAGAACCAAGGCTGAGGATTTCTACCTTGGTGACAAAGTCCTAATGTGGGATTCAAGAAGGGAAGATAAAGGTAAACATGGGAAATTTGATTTCATATGGAAAGGACCATATGTCATTTATGCTTTCAGGGGTAATAATGTTTTCTTCCTAAGGGAAATGGATGGTACATAAGTAAAAGGTGGACCACTGAATGGTCGAATGCTCAAACACTATTTTGAACCTAACTACTGATTTTTATTTCCCACTGTACATATTTCATTTTTCAAAAGTCTAGTTTGGATTGGATGGTGATTTTTGAAGTTGAATCCCAAAGAGAATGCCCTAAGCTTTAAGGATTTACTGTCATAAGTATCAATAAGGCAAAGACATTAGAGAGAAATATTGCAAGGTAACATCAACAACAATTCAAAGGCTACTGATCTACAAGTTCTTGACATTTCACTAGGAAATGCCATCCCCAAGTAGAACCACTATTAGGTTCCTATACCAACAGGAGTCATAATTTTGAATGACTAAGATTAATCCTTGTAATATTCTACATAGCTTTTCTTTCTGCAAATGTTTTCCATCTTAAAGGAAAAAAATTATTAAAAAATGTAAACAGGTTATGTCCTAAAAGAATAATCAAAGGACAAAAAGAATGAAAAGGTCAAAAAAATGAAAATATATGAACTCCAAAATACAAAAAGACGCTATGAAAGTGTGCAAGTCAAAATTCCACTACTATTTACTTTTATGCAAAATAGATGATTGTGTGCAACTTGTGACTCATGCCAGAATCAATGATAGTCAAATTGTTTAAACATGGCTATTTCATGTTTTAAATTTTATGTTTATAGTTAGAGAATAAAATTTGACCAAACAATGTAATCTTGGTAGATCATTAGATAGGTAGAGTAAATAAAAGGAGCTCATCAGTTTAATCTGAGCCCTTGGGTGATATAATGTTACAATTAGATAGTTTTCTACGTAAAGAAAAATACTGATAAGGGTTTGCTAGCCTAAATGCACCCAAATAAAGTGAAGGAAAAACAGTAGGGTAAGTAGATGAGTAACTAGTAGAAAGGCTGCAAAAACATCATATGATTACACAAAAGGCACTTATGTCATTGTTCCAAATGCATCTTTCAAATATGCATAACTCATAAAAAAACTAAAGGCAATGGTTAACAATATGATTTATTTGACATCCCCATCATTCATTTTAACCCCTGTAACAATTACTAATTTCCCTTTCATAATAAAAATATTAATACCTATAGTTCTTTAAGTCAAAGAGGCTCAGAGAATTTATCTGACTGCTAGTGGGATCAGACCCTCGGCTTGATGACTTAAGAAGAAAATGTGTTAAATTCCCTTACAATTCATTCATCCCCCTTTAATAAACATATTTTATGAAAAAACCTACCAAATACATTTATCCTAAGTACTAAGTGTATGAAAAGAGTATAATATTTTCTATACCTAAGTACAATACCCCTTCCACTCATTTCACCTCATACTAACTTCTTTTAAATATATAAAATTCCCAAAAAGCCATTGGCCTATATATATTTAACTCCTTTACATAAAGTAACCCACCCCTTAGTTTATTTTATAAACTATATGACTACCCCATATGCCACAAAATATATTAAAACCCCGCCCTTAGTCCTTAATCCTATATTAAAGCGCCCCCGATGAGATTACGTTTTAATTTAATCCTATACCACTGGTGATTAGACCCATGGTGTTATAGACATTTTTGTGCCTCGTAGCATGGAGCATGAAATGTCGATAATTACAGGGATCCAAAGTCCCTAAAACATGTTGTTCTTACCCCTAGAGGAACAAGGTCAGCAAACCACAGCACTTCCTATCAGTTCTCCACCTGAAAACACTCAAAAACAGGCTATTTTTGGATCATGTCAGCTGCTCCACTGAGCATCTGCGTTGAATGTCAACTGCTCCTCCTTGTACCTGCACTGAAAGTCAAATCTAATGAAGGCTACCTGCGCTGGGCGAGATTGGCCAAGTGGTACAGTCATTCTGCAAGGTGTCAACTGCCCAGGAAGCTTCCAAACTGACACTTGGTTTAAGGAATTCGCCCTATGATGAGTAAGAAGGTCTTGATCTCCAAGTGGAAGCAAGATTCTCCAAGTGGACTCAAGAACTGAAGATTAACTAAAGTGGGAGAGGACACTAGTCAGCTTTATGCCAGCCTCAAGCTGACTCATCCTTTCTCCAAATCTCCTATATATAGAGCTCTCTCATGAGGTCTAGGGAGGCTGGAATTTTGTGCAAGCAAGGAAGTGCTGTTGGTTTACAGTTAGAGCTATTGGGTGATTGCTTTTATAGAGGAGAAGAGGAGATTTCTTGCTGCTGGGGAGGTGCTGCTGGATTGGAGCCATTTATGGTTGTAACCTTCTCAGAACCTTTTTCTTCTATCAATAAAGCTTTTGATGTTCTCCTATATACTTGTATTGCAATGATGTATTGTTTTCATCTGTATATTTGATTCATCCTAATCCATGCATCAGTTATGAGTACATGTTTCTTGTAGTTTCCTTCTCTCGTTTTTGCAGGATCTGTGTGTAGCTGGGCCGGCAAGAGAGCAAGGAGCTGGGAACAAGAGGCAAAGAGAGAAGACGGGATCGACAAAAGCGAAAGACATCGGTTGGTCAATCTTTTCTTCCTTCTCTGTATTTTCATAAAGGAAAACTATCAAAGCTTTACTTTCAGTTGTTGCTAAGGAACTATCACCCTTAGAGTCGGGATAGGGTCATTCCGAGTCGGATACTTTTCCCCACAACAAACTGGCGACTCCGCTGGGGAACTAGTATCTTGTTGGTTTATTGTGTTCCTTGCTATTCATCTCATAAACAAGGAGAGCACCAAATCGAACTGCAATTGAGTCCTTCAATTGCAAAGTAGAGGGCAGCTTCTCTGGCTCAGTTTCTGAGCAAGTTTATGATTTGAAGAGCTGATCCACAAGGACTCTTGTGCTCTTTGTGATAGCTTTTCATCCTCTTGATCATCCCTTAGCTTGTACTTGACCTATAGCTTTTTATTTCAGCAAAAACAGTGAATTTTTGAGCTTTTTATGACCCGGAAACCCTTGTAAACGCAACTCTCGTGTCTCAGTGCAGGCTGTCCAAAGGCAGTCTGCATTTCAGCGCAGGTACTCCCTTCGGGAACTGCGCTGAAAGTCACTTTGACAGACCAGAGCCTGCGCTGGACTAGTTAGCCAGTGTCTTGCTGAGGTTTCCTACTGAGTCTTGGCCCTGTTTTCACTGTTGTTTTGCTGCTGATTGCTTGTCATTTGTACTTGCTGTAAACCAACTTTCCTTGACATTATTCCGCCTCAGTTGTGTGATGAAACTGTGATTGTTCTTTCAGTATTTCTTGTTTCAGTTACAGTTTCCCATTGTGAAAAGCAAACCAGTATAGCTGTGGCCTCTTAGATCCTGAACTGTAAAAGTGTCTTTGTGATCTTAAGAGCTAGTTTTATTACTGTTCATGGCTGTTTGAGTTTGTTTGTTTTTCATTTTGTGGTTTGAATCTATACATTTCCAGTGTCTAAACAAGTCGATCTTAAGGTGTCTTTTGATTTTGGACAAGCTTGTTTACTTTCGCTTGAAATTAGATTCAAAGTTATACAACAGTTTCCTTTTTGTCTTACATCAACATTAAGGATAAAGAAAAGAAATATCTGCATTGTGCATATGCATTATTGACAGTTTGCATTTTGATTTAGGAAAAAGTGCATTTAGTGTGTGTTCTATGATCTGTGTGAGAAGTTGATGTCTTTCTTTTCCCTCAGTAGATTAAGGTTTTCAAAGTTGAAAGATTGAAAAGTTTTGCTTCTCATCTTAGATTGCATTTAGGAAGTTGTATATATACATCTCGTGGTGATCCTTAAAGGCAAACTGCTAAGCAAGATCAACATTAAAATGAATTGAATTTACATAACAACGCTTTGAAACATAACGCAAACACATAGAGGTCTAAGCTAGAGACGTGTTCCGGCGTCGTTAAACGTGATATCTTAGCGTTGAGTGGTTGGGTGATTCCTCCACGGTGAAGCGATAAGTATCAATACGGACTTGTGCTCCCGCGTACCGTCGAGTATATTGGGAGACCCCTATAGGAATAAAGCCTTTATGCTTAGGAAGCCGTGTCGGCCGCCCTACTGATCGCGATGCAGTGAACACAGCATTCACGAAGATCGACCACCCGTACCGTAAAACGTATTCTGTGGTTTCGCGAAAGGTTTGGCACACCCTCTGCCTAGATCTCCAGAGCAGTTTCTTTTGGCCTTTTTCAAACTCTATAACTGAAAAAGTCCAACCGAGCATTTGTCACTTCGGGCTCGTTAATACATCGAAGGCGACTAGAGTCATCTTTAGCTTTTTCTTGACTCTTAAAACATGAAAAAGCAAAGTTGTGTCTAATAAAGCGTCGTTATAAAATTCATTTTAAACGGAACATAATCACCTCTTATTCCCACGTTGATCTGTGAGTTGAGAACATGGAACGCCCCAACCAAGGAAGTCCACAAGATGGAAGTCCTAGCCCTTTCTCCTCTTGGGGAGAAGTTGGTGCGCCCCATATGGCCACATTGTCGCTTCCAGGACTGATAATAGGCCTGCCAGTTTGGCTGTTCTCGACCAATGTAGTTCAGGCCACCATGGTTCCTGATCAATCGAGTCAACTATTAGATCAGTCTAGAGCTGCCCACCAGCCTTCTACTTCTGATAACTCTTCCTCCAATCCTTCGTCTTCGCAAGGTAGAGCCGGCAAAAGTCAGCCTCCCAAGGAGAAGAAGGAGAAGAAGAAGAAAGAGAAGAAGAAGAAGGAGCCTAAGGCGACTGGGGGCAAGCAAAAGACATCTGACAAAAACCCACACACTGCACAGACCGGGCCTAAATCGCCATGTGTCATATGTAGAGGAGACCATTTCCATAGAGATTGTCCCTGTATTCCCCGGATACTAAGGGACTGGTCCCCTCGTCTGCACAATTCGGGGGCATCAACCTCTGACAATCAGGTTGATTGTTTTCCGTCAACTAGTGAAAGTGAAGGATCAAGACAAAAAGGGGGAGTAAGATTCCCCTGTAAGTTGTGTGAAGGCAGTCATGCCATCCACCGTTGTCCCTTCTTAGACGAAGCGAAGAGAGTTTTGGAAGATCGTCCGGTTTCACCGGTAAAACTTCCTCCTGGATACAAAAAACTCGTGCCAAGTCCTTCGTTGGTTGAAAATACAGCTGGCCCGCTCAAGTGGTCGACTGAAGCGTCAGTCACTGAAAATGAACCTACTGAATCGAGACCGGACGAAAGTCCAAAGGTCGATACGGCAGTTGACCCGGTTCTACCTTCAGAAGTTTCATCTTCAAATGACACCGTCGCCGAAGAGTCATCTTCATGCGACACCCTCACTGAAGAGAATAAGGATGACACCATCCAGGTTCTTTTCATCAGCACCGACTCTGATGAGCGTCAGGGCAATGCGCCCATTCCTTTATCGCAGGAAGGAACATCATCAGGGTCATACCCGGCCGTATATTCGGTCCCACCACCAAGCAACCTGGTTGTATCCTTTGATTGGAATCAACTAGGCAGACCCCGGTTACCAGCCAGTATACCATTCAGAATCATTGTCCAGATCTATAGAATGATTATGGCTGGTACTATCATTGATGAAGGGGCGTCTGTGAGTATCCTTTCCTCTGTTGCTTGGAAAGCACTGGGTTCCCCGGCGCTTTTACCTGAGTTAAGAAATCTCTCAGGTTTTGATAAAGGAACCAGTCGACCATTAGGAATGCTCCCCAATGTGCCTGTTACATTGAAAGGGAAGACCGTTAATTTGAACGTGATGGTCATCCAAGGACCCTTGGATTATAACCTACTCCTTGGACGTGACTATATTTATTGCATGGGAGCAATAGTCTCCTCACTCTTTAGAGTAATGTGTTTTCCACACGAAGGAAGGATGGTCAAGCTCGTAGACCAACTTTCATTTCCGGGATCTCGCATCGCAAATAGTCAAATACCAATCCTAAATGGTCTGTTCACTCAAGATATGCCTCCACCCCCAGTCCTCCTTCCCGATGAGTGCAAGTGATTCGGAAAGAAAGACTGGAACCCAGGGGGCATGCACCCTGGTCTGCTTCGGGCAGAAGAAACCCTGGGTATAAGGTAGAATTTCCGCAGAAGAATATGACTAGTCCATACCCCGTCCGTGGATGGAAGAGGGGTTGTTCTGGAATAGTATTCTTTTGTTAAAGTTATGTGTTTGGAAAAAGAGTCATTCACCTTTGTCTAAAGAGGTGGGCAATGCCCAAGTAGGAATTCCCTTATTGCGACAAGCAGTAACCATCTTTGGGGAAAAGCAAGCCTCACCCATTAAAACAAATGTTTTGAAGGATAAGTAGGGGCAGCCTCCAAAGAAAGAGATTCTATTGTTGTGACATAGGGTAACCATCTTTGAGTAACCTAATGATAGACATCGCCGAAGAAAGAGATTGATTTGCGGCAGCAAATAGAACCCTCTTCGGATAATAAGAAAGAGGCAAGCCTCCCTCAATAATACCAATGTTTTGTCTTTGAGTAGTGTTCTTCTCTTGTCACAAATAGCTGTTCGTTAAAAGTTGGGCCAACGGGAAGACTGAGTACCGCACAAGACCCCTTAAAATAACGAGAAGACTAGTATCGTTAGCATTAGATTGGCAAGATGACAAGTAGCTGTGAACACCCAAAGAAAAACAGAGGTGGGGGAGAGGAGGGGCAGCCTCGAAATCCTACCCTATACCTGGGGGCATGCAAACCTTCTAGAATGCAAGCTAGGGGCGGTTATTTATCTGGTTTTAAGATTAACCGTTTTCCGAACTTACATAAAGGAAGGATGAGTTGGAGCATAGCTGTGGTAAGGCGCAAGCTCTATAAAAAATGGATCCTTAGAGGAGGCATTCTTATCTTATGACTGGTATATCGAGCAGTTTTAGCACATAGTTCATGCTCGTTAAAAAATAAACGCAAGATCCGAGCAGTTTTAGCGCATAGTTCATGCTCGATAAAAAATAAACATAAGTTTATGAGCAGGCTTTCCTTTAGAGTTCAAGCTCATTCAGAAAAAATGAACCGGTAAATACCCTTTTGAGATCGTAAATTCATCAGCCATAAAAGCCTTGGTCGTGTTTGTGCACCGTCACCTCCACCGTCATTTGGTCGATCATTCACTTCCATTTGTGTGTTTACCCATTTTGAAGAACATCTGCGAAGAGTGATTTCACCTAGCCATCCTTGTGACACTGTCGTGATTGGAAAATTCCAACTTGTACCTGGAATCAATTGCTATCCCTGTTTATCACTCGTTCCTCAAAAGACGAGTCCTCTTTGAGCTCTTTTCAGACTCGTAAAATATGAAAAGTTTGCTGAGTTCTGGCCTTCCAACTCGTTAAAGGGACCGGAAGAGCTATCCCTCTTTTAGACTTTAATCTTTTTGGACCTGAGGGATTATTACACAAAAAGATCGAGCGCTTGTCTTGTTCGGCTCATTAAAAGTACCGAACACCCATCCCTTCTGTATTGTTTTATACTTTTTCGGACTTAAGGGATTAGATGATGAAAAAGGAATTATGGAGTTAACTTTCTGTACCTTTTCAGACTCTCTAAAAATGAAAAGGACCGAGTTTTCTTTGTCGTTAGACTCGTTAAAATGATTAAATAGCGACAAACTTGTCTTTAGACGAGAACGAGTTTCCCTATCGCTAAGCTCGTTAAATCATAGCGATGGGCTTGCCCGAAGGGCAGGTTATAGAACAAGCATATGTTATCCTCCTCAAGCTTGACAAAAATAAAGAGGTACTGGTCAGAAATGACTGGGGAAAAATTGGGAGAACATCAAAGCTTAATGGTAGCAAGTCGCTCTTGAACATGACACTTTTCTTCCGTACCACATCGGGTTGGGTTGTTTCATTCACCGGTCTCATCACCATGGTCTTCGCCAAACCATCCACATTTTGGGGTAATGCTACCGATCCATCGCATCAGTGTCGTTATATGTTCAAGAGAGGTCATTCTGAAAGTGTCAACCGTGTCCCATCCACTGCCATATATTATCCTTCATCCATTCATGATCGCCACCCTGAATCATATATCACAGTTTGTTTTCACCTCCGCTAAAATCATTAGCTCCGTTCCGTGTCATTGATGTGGGATTCATTAAGGCCCTCCTTTGACGGATCGCTTCTTGTCGACTTCAGCTCATTATCCAAGAAGTTGATCTAGGAACAACCCCATCAGTACTTTGAAGCTTGCATGCCTCAATGGCAAGTTTCTCACTTCCGGCGACAGGTATACATCAATGACCTTCGACCAGAAGATTTTGCGTGGCGTTCGACGCCAAGTCCTTTATTCACGCCACGTGAATTGTACTGCAGTACCTTGAGGGTCATTATCATTATCGGTGATTCCTCTCGCGCTTGTTAACGGTTTTCATCATTGACCGGTAATCAAGCGATGTCTTTCCATGTTCGACTTCAGCGAAATTCTCACATGGATCGACTTGTACTTAGAGTGAAGATCGAACGAGTTTGAAGACCCCGGATCTAGTTTCATCCATCCGGGCTGCGATACATATTCAGGAAATAAAAGCATTTGTCATGTACATCATTGCAGCAGATGATCATCCTACTCAAAGGATGATAATTTCAGCAGAGAATTATCAGTCTACCATCAGACGATCGTCTGTTCTATGTACCAAAATGTATTTATAAAGTTGAGCATGGGAATGCCCGCCTCAGCTAGATCATGAAAACAGAATGAAAAATAATGTATTGTATTGTATTGTATTACAGGGCACCTCTCAGCACTTGAATGAACTTCGGACCCTCTGGATAAAGCATTTCACCCGATAAACGGCCTCATACTTTAGGGGGCAACTGTTATAGACATTTTTGTTCCTCGCAGCATGGAGCATGAAATGTCGATAATTACAGGGATGCAAAGTCCCTAAAACATGTTGTTCTTACCCCTAGAGGAACAAGGTCAGCAAACCACAGCACTTCCTAGTATCAGTTCTCCACCTGAAAACACTCAAAAACAGGCTATTTTTGGATCATGTCAGCTGCTCCACTGAGCATCTGCGCTGAATGTCAACTGCTCCTCCTTGTACCTACGCTGAAAGTCAAATCTAATGAAGGCTACCTGCGCTGGGCGAGATTGGCCAAGTGGCACAGTCATTCTGCAAGGTGTCAACTGCCCAGGAAGCTTCCAAACTGACACTTGGTTTAAGGAATTCGCCCTATGATGAGTAAGAAGGTCTTGATCTCCAAGTGGAAGCAAGATTCTCCAAGTGGACTCAAGAACTGAAGATTAACTAAAGTCGGAGAGGACACTAGTCAGCTTTATGCCAGCCTCAAGCTGACTCATCCTTTCTCCAAATCTCCTATATATAGAGCTCTCTCATGAGGTCTAGGGAGGCTGGAATTTTGTGCAAGCAAGGAAGTGCTGTTGGTTTACAGTTAGAGCTATTGGGTGATTGCTTTTATAGAGGAGAAGAGGAGATTTCTTGCTGCTGGGGAGGTGCTGCTGGATTGGAGCCATTTATGGTTGTAACCTTCTTAGAACCTTTTTCTTCTATCAATAAAGCTTTTGATGTTCTCCTATATACTTGTATTGCAATGATGTATTGTTTTCATCTATATATTTGATTCATCCTAATCCATGCATCAGTTATGAGTACATGTTTCTTGTAGTTTCCTTCTCTCGTTTTTGCAGGATCTGTGTGTAGCTGGGCCGGCAAGAGAGCAAGGAGCTGGGAACAAGAGGCAAAGAGAGAAGACGGGATCGACAAAAGCGAAAGACATCGGTTGGTCAATCTTTTCTTCCTTCTCTGTATTTCCATAAAGGAAAACTATCAAAGCTTTACTTTCAGTTGTTGCTAAGGAACTATCACCCTTAGAGTCGGGATAGGGTCATTCCGAGTCGGATACTTTTCCCCACAACACATGGGCCCCCCCAAAAACTTTTTCTGTAAATCATCGTGTAAATCCATCACCCGATTCCCATTGATCATCCTTTCCCCTCATCCTATGGCTCACATCCATATCAGTCTGGCCCGATGTCCATCCTTTACCTGTCTGATAAGGTGATTTTCCTTGACCCCCAGAATATTATGTGTCACACGCTCGACTAGATCAGGTGAGCCCCCCCCCCCCCCTCAAAACCACTTCCCTCTCAAAAGCAGTGCGACGACCCCATTAAACCACCATCCGGTATAACTGAAAAACCTGCCCAATGTTCATCAATTAATGAACTCGCCAAAATCAACATTTTTTCTATATAAGCCCAATTACCCCTCTTTTCACTCTTTTCTCGCATTTTCTATTGAAAACTCAGGAAGTCGTTGCTACCCCTGCAAAGAGTGAATTTTCTCACAGACCTCTTCCATTGCTCCATAGATGCTACAGACAACCCAACTCATTCATCAGTTCGTACCAAAAATGTACAAACCTCTGCAGCTGCCACCAACCACCATTTACAGTCAATCTCACCCAATTTCAGGTATTTATACGTGGAATACCAACTCCATTGTCAAATTCCAAGTAAATACACCCTCATAACACTCGTAATTAAGTAAAAAATAGCAAATTTACTTTAATTTTAACACTTTGAGCCATAACCATCTGCAAGACCTCTGTTTACCTAAAATCCTCAAAAAAATCTGAAGAACCTTTGTTGAAACCCCTGAGCATAACTCAAGTCCACAAGAACTGAGTATGGCTGCCCCAATTGCAATGGAAGTTAGACCAATTATAACTCCCCATCTAGACCTGGACCACCTTCCCCTGGCTGACAGGGACATCCAGATTAAAGATACCAGTGTAATAGAGCTCCTACTTAAAATTCACTGTTTAAGAAAAGACAAACACCTAAACCACATCGATGACATTGGCCTTTGGGAATCCAATTTACCCAGATACCAGTTAGCCCAAGTCCATATTTTTCCAGAAATTGTTCATATGTGCTATACATGTTATGTCCCCAGCCATAGAACAGTAATGTCTCATGACCAAAAGATTCTATTCACCATCACAACAGAGTCTATAAATGAAATTCTAAGCTTCCAACTAGGACCAAACCTAACCCCACTTTCAATTGGAGACTTGTTGGACCAGTATCCCAAGCTAAGCCCTGCAAAATTGGCCCAATTATTCCAAACCATCATTGTAGAGGAGAAACACATCCCTAAGGACCCCCCTCCATATATGTCCATTATTCTCTCTAAATGGGGCCAGAACATTGTAACCATGATATCTTGTATTTTGGGTTACTCTACTAGTGAATACATTAATGAAATTATTCTAGCTTTCATCTCTATTTATACCCTAGGGTAGCCTCCTACAACCATATATGACTTTGCTAATTTCTTAGCTGATAGAATCCACGAGAAATTCATAAGAATGGGGAATGAGAGGGTGTTCAAATACTCCTCTATATTATACCATCTATTTTTGTATTACCAGTCAGAGAAATTTCTGTTTACCCTCCAAAAGCTTGACACTAGGGGCCAACCTAGATCAGTTTTTTTTTGGACCCCACTATTCCATGAGTTTGGGTCACCTTATACATATTTTGACATTATATATTATTTTGTGCATCCGGTCATGACCATGCTCACACGGAATCCTCTACCTAGGACATCCTAGAAATGAAGAGAGTCCTCGAGATTTCAAAGCATACCAAAGTGGGTGACTAGTACCTTTATCAGAACCACACAGAAATCAGAAGATATGGTTGCATGCTTGCACCATATAAGTTGCCAAGATACCTCCCCATGAGGTTGTTTGCCTTAGAGTATTACAGACAAATCATCAATGCAGATGAAGTAAACCTCGTTAATGCTAAGAAGAAGGCCAATTTCAAAATCAAAGGCCAGCTAGTCCCCTTCATATGCAATTCTAGAGAGGCAGGGAAAGAGGCAGACCTAATCCTGCAAAGAATGAAATTCCAAAGGAGCTTTATATGGAGATATGACCCTTTGGATTTCATTACCTAGAAAAGGCAAAAATTTAGGCTAGGACCTTCTATCTAGCACCACATATGAGAAATAGAGGCATATGAAAATCAAACAGAATCGATGGAGGGTACTTTAGTAGAGAGAGACAACAGAAGAGTAGATGTAGAAAATGCGCTGATTGATTTGGGAAAGCAACTTGATGAGAGCTCTTTTCTGTAGGTACCAGAAGAGCAAGAAAGAACCATGAGTACCCCTCCAGTCATGTGGAGTCCTCAAAATGAGGATAAATTACCAAAAAGAAACAGAGAGGGAGCTTCCACATCAGGGATGGACACCTCAAATTTTCAACAGAAAGCAAGCGAGAAGCAAAGACTCAATCCGATCTCTGAACAAGAATACACAAAATATTTGGCATAGGTGACCAATACAGAGGTAAAAAGAAGCAGGCTTCCCACTCCATCTGAAGGTATGCAAGAGCCTTCCACATCACAGGCTCAGATGTTGGAAAGGTAGCTTAGTGTGGAAGTATCTTCCTTCAGCAGGCCTCTCGACAAAGACGAGGACATCAAGGAAAGATACAAGGAAATCAAAATGAGAAATGAAAGGCTCAAAGCACAAACCTACACTCAGTACCTAAAACTAACTCCCACCAATCAAACAAGGCTAATGTCAGCATTTGATATAAAATAAAGAATGTTGCAAATGTCTTTTATTAAACCTACAACATAGCAAACCAAGACAACATCTGATTTCAAAAAGGTGGACTTTGAAGTGTTGGCAAGGGATATTCATCCCATAGACCAGATTGAACTGCACAAACAAGCTGGAGAGATGATATTCTCCACCGTGATAGGTAAAGATGTAGCTGCACATCAGCTACAAAACTCTTTGAACAACATTTTTGCATAATTTCAGTTAGAGAAGGCATCCTCACAGGCCAAGGGTACAAGGATCAAGTCCTTAGAGGACTTAGTGATTGAATTGGGACATGATCACAAATATAAAAGCTATAGAGCAGCTTATAAAGAAGAAAAATGATGATATCGCTACACTTATGAGGTAATTAAAAATGACCCAGCTGCAAAATCCTCAAACTCTAGAAGTCTTAGAGAGCCAAACCAAACATGACGAGTTGATGGAATTGGTCCTAAAGCTGAACAATCAATTAAAGGAGACAGAAAAGGAGTTGGATGCCATAATTCAATTGAAGCAAAGCAACTTGGCAAAAACTCCTACATATGTCATCCCTACAGTATCCATAGTAGTCCCCTCTACATTGGCAGCTTCACTGGCACCAACAGTTCCACCTGTCACATCACTGCCAGTAATAGTAGAATCTACAATAGCAGTAGGTACATCAGGAGAGAAAGCGAAAAATTGGTTAAAGCCATGGAAGAGATGTCTATCCAGGCTACATAAATAAAAAATCTAAGGGTAAGGGTGGCAAGTTTAGAAACTAACTACAAACTTTCCTAGATTAAGCATAAGGATGAAGCACAAAAGGCCCAAAGAATGAGTGAAAAAATTAAAGTCTTAGAAAAAACTTAACACGTGAAAAGCCCCTTGGGTAAGCCAAGAAAATGTTGTGGGCCAATATCATTGACTCTATCAATGATATTTCGCCATAAATTCAAGTTATTTTTGAGCAGACATAATTAGTAAAGATAGCCACAAAAGCTATCCAAAAAGTAAAGGAGGAATTGGAAGATAAGCCTGAGGATGCCAACAGACTCATCCATTTCCTCAACAGTAAGAATAGATATGAACTCCAGGAGATGAACATAGAAGATAGAACTAAGACCATTTTGGAAATAAGGAAAGTCCTTTCTAAGAGGAACCTTATGCTTAACTTAGAAGAAAAGTGCCACAACATACAGGTAGCCATTGATAGGTTCATGGCTAAATTCCAAATTTTGAGGGAGAAAGGTATGCCCAGTCCTATGGTTATCAATGAAAAAATCACGACACAGTTGGACTATGGCAATAGACTTAAACAGTTGGCTAAGGAACAAGCTGACACTCATCCCTAAAAGCACTGCCAACAGGAAAAATTGTGTACAACACCTTTGAGAACTTGTTTTTTCTTGAGCATGAGATAAAACACTTACTCCTCACCAAGCCCAATTTTTCCAAGTATACTGAAGTTGATGAAATCTATAGGAGGATGATGAATGTAAAATTACCTAATGCAGAATGGTGGGATACAATGATGGATTTACTTTGATAAGTTTACAGCAAAAAGTTACTACACAGTCAAAATGAGAGCAGTCACGTAAACAAGTGAAAACAGGGCAGCATGGTAAAAGAGTATCAGGGTCAAAGAGTATCAGTTGAAAGATAGAAGTTGAAGAAGATTCCAGTGTGAAACACCATAGCTGCAAGCTAGCACAAAGGGCTACAAATCAAACCATAAAAGGTAGCAGTACTAAATAAAAAGGGATAACATGAAACAACTCAGTAGGTGTCTCTATCTTCTAGCAAGAAGATAGTGGTATTTCCTAGAATAAATCTCAAGTTTGTTTTGAGATATTTTGTAATAATTTTTGTATAAGTACTTCATAATTCAAAGTATGTAGTTGTATTCTTAGACATTTCTATAGATTTTCTTGGTCAAAGATTGTAAGCTATTGTATCACTGTTGGACCAGCAAGTTGGATTAATGAACAAAGTCAAGACATTTCACTAGATTCATGTGTAATGCGAAGTACAGACAAGTATTCTCTTTTGTGTTGTTACCTTTCCTTTAAGTGTTTTTCCATAAACTTTAATGTATCTGAAATCTTAATGCTATAATATGGAATGATATCTCAGAATTTGCTTCACTGCACTCTGTTTTAACTGTTATGCATTTTAATGTTTTCTGTTAATTGTCTAAGTTAAGGAATTCTTGATTGCTCCTTAGTTTAGGTAGTTTTCCCTTGAATCTATAGTGAAGTATCCTTGATTTCCCTTTTCTCATGATTATCCTATGCTCCTCATTTTAATCCAGGTCTGAGAATTCTTAAGTGCTGTCTCACCTTGGTTAATATCATTTCACCCATTTGGCCCAAAGACCGGCACTTCACTCTGCTAACTTTCCCTTCGAACACTCTGTTTAATGAGTTAATCCCACTTTTGGTATCCTTCTTTGACTCCATAGCCCAATGGTCTAGAGGCTTTGTTCTATCCATATTTTTTAAGGAGTCCACCATCCGACCTTCAATAAATCCCTCCTAAAGCTTAAGAACTAGCCAAAAATCCCAACAAACAAAGCTAAATTAAATATAGAGAGCCCTCTCCAAGTCATAGGTTGGAAAGAGCTTATACTTAAAATATTGGTTTATGTTTACCTCAGTCTTTTCCGTCTTCTGATAACTTCTAGGGAAAAATTCTGAGTGATAACACACTAGATGCATTGATTTTAGTGTAGGTGTTGATCTCTAATCTTATTTAATACCTTACACTAAGTGCATTAATTTCAGTGTAGATGTTTATTTGTACTCCTATTTTATTGCTTGGACAAGATGCATTGGTTTCAATGTAGATATTGATTTCTAATCGTGTTTGATCTCTTGCACTAGATGCATTGATTTCGATGTACATGTGTTATATAGGAAAATGACCTCCTCATTAGCTTAGAGGAGGAAGATAGTTTGACTGAAGGTATGACCAAGTTCATAGGGGTAATGCTACCCATGAAATAGCATGATGAGTTATAACACTCCCCATGAATGAGCCAAGGGTGTTAGTCCCTAGGGTAACTCTGTGTGCTTCCTTAGGGGCACCATTAGTCAACTTTTATGAGGTTCCATAGGTCAAATGAGTGCTTTGACTGAACAATATACCACTTTTTACTCATATGTTAGCATGAAAAGTGGGAAACATCCATCTTAGACCTGTTTGAGGATATTGTTATTTCTAACAAAGTCGAATAGAAAGGGAAATAGAAATAAAGAAAGGAAACATCCTAGATTTTTCCAAAGGGAGATCATGAGAGAGTTAGCAAGGATTAGCCTCTCATTGTATATATTGGAGGCTTGAGGCATTGTGAAGGAGGCTAGAAGGATGAAGGATTGCCAACTTATTGTCAAAACTTTGTATGGGACATAGTGGTTTACCAAGAGGTTAAGAAGAGAAAGAGAGAGAGAGGAGCTTGGGGATTAATGGAATTTTGATTCACCAGATGGTTGTAATCATCTTTTCTTATTAATAATATAGACCACAGTTGTGTTTTATACTCTATGGTGTTTATGTTGTGTTCTGTTACATGTTGATGCAAATAATTTAAGAGTAGCTTAGATGCACATTATTTGATATACTTATATATTATTTTCTTGATTATCAAAGTTTATATGTTGTAGTATTACTTATCTTTTCTATATGCAAGTGTTGATCTAGGAGCTAGCAAAGAGGTTTTATGCTCCACTACATTGGGTTCTCCAGCAAAAACGCATCAAGATCACACGTAATCTCTTCCTTCCTACTTTGAATATCATTCATTAATATGGATATGTATATGCTTATTTGTGCCAGTTGCAGTTAATATGATCTTTATACCAAGGATCCCAAGAAGATCCTTGAGGGTATTCTAGCCACAACCACCTATGCATTAATCCCTATAGTAGAATTGGCGACTCCACTAAGGACTATACTTATTTCCCAGTTTTATCCTACCAAGTTCCTAGATCTCTCTTTCTTCCAGGCTCTCCTGCACTTCTTGGTTCCCTTTTTGACCATCCAAGACTCTTCAACACCCTCCTCATTGTGTTGAGCTTTTGTTATGATCTTGGAAGTCTTGTTTTTGAGCTTATGCCCCCTAACACACCCCATTAGTGCAACTAAAGAGTTATAATGCTTTGATGGATTGTAGACAGAGTGTTAGTGTAGTCACTAGCTCTCTTTACCCTCTTATAAAGTGTGTTAGCTAGCCATATCTTGATCAACAACCAGTTCTGTGAACTCCTAGGTTGGGGAAGCTGCCTATAGTTTGATCAAGGATCTGTAGTTGTGCACTTTTATTTGGTTGCTTGTTTCCTAAGCATTTTTTATTTTTAGAAAAGTAGTAAAAGTTCTTATGTTTTTAGGAAAAATAAAAATAAAAAATTGTTAAAGTTTTATTATTTAGTTGGTTAGATTCTACATTTATTGGGTTACTTGTTAGAGAGTGTTGCATGTTTTCAAGTTATTCTTGTGTTTACTGCACTGGATGCATGGTGACTGATTGATGTATAAATGATTCTCTCCTTGTATAAATAACTCATTCATTGAACTCAAATTGAAAAAGAATTTTCTACATGGTTTGTTTCAGAGTCCCACAAAACTCCATACATCAACACCCCTTCTGTAGACATTAACAAAGTAAATTTAAAATTTATCTCATAATAAAATCAATCAACAAGTCTTTTTTGAGTATACACACATATTAGTCTAGGCTAGGATCTTGGGTTATGCAGTTGTGAGTTAACTACCCAATATTGTAAAATCGAGACTAGTGTCATTAAAGAGGGAAAGTCCTACTACACTCATACTATACACGACCACTCTAGTCAAGGCGGACCTAAATGATGTTGGAAATAATATTGAGAGGGGCTGGTGAATCAATATTACCATGTCAATAACTTTTCATTTCCATAATCAGATTTATATACGCTACTTCAATTAAGGAAACTTGTGTGTACACGCAACTATGTTTAAGGAAACTAGTGTATATCCAACAAACTTATGATTCAGTTAATTCATCATATGTTGATCTTTAATTAGTGCATCAGTACTTCATTAACCATATAAATAGTAACCAGGAGCAATAAAAATAGAACATACCATCACACATAAGCAACACACATGAACACGAAGATATAAGGTGGAAACCTAATGCGAGACAAAAATCATCTGTTGTTGTCTTCTTTTAATATAAGAAAAACCTATTTACAATATTGTATTGGCACAAACTCTACCAGTATGCAGGCACCCACCTGCAGAAGGCTACAACCTTCTCTCGTTCTCCAGCTTCTAATGGAAGGGAGCTACAACCCCCTAGCTCTTGTACTAGTCGATATGTTTACTAGTACGTAGGAGTCGGCCTACTGAAGGCTCCAACCATCACTAATTTTCTAGCTACTACTAGAAGGGAGCTCCAACCCCCTAGCTCTTGTATTGGCTGATATGTTTACCAGTACATAGGTGCTGGCCTACAGAAGGCTACAACCTTTTCTCTTCTTCCAAGGACCACATTTCATAAATTTTCAGACTAGATACTCCTGGAACACAACACCATAATCTGAAGGCCACGTTTCATCCAATTTTCAAACTGAACCCATCAAGAACATTGAAGCACAAAATCAATCACCACTGAAATACATCCATCAACTATATCTGCATCATCAATCTTTGAATCACCCAACACTAAATCACTGAAACCCTATAATCAAAACAGAGTCACCAAAACACAGAGCAGAGTCAAGAACTCTGCAACAACCACTAGATCCAACTGCAACTTCAAATATCATACTTCAAACTGTATACACGACTTTGATGAGCCGAACTAGCATGTATACATGCTTTTACCAAGGCTAACCCCCTTACAAAGCTGCAAATATTAACTCAGAACTTTGTAGCTATTCTAGACATTAGTTATACCCAGATCATAATATTTATACAATAAAATATGCTTCAGTAATTCAGATCTAGAATGTCCATGATCAAACCACATAATGATAATACATTCCAAGCCTTAAGATCCCAATCCATTGTCCATCATCATCCACATAGGTGCATCCTTAGTTCATATCAGGCAAAGCATTACAAACCCATAACCTGCATACTGGATCTCACACTTCATCAGATATTCAATAATTTCTCACCCGGCCTAATGATCTTCTCCTCCTTATATACTCTTAGGCATTTCTCAACACCATGGACCAAAACCACTTAGAACGAATACCTTGGACCAAATACCTAGGGTCAATACCTCAGACTAGATACCTTGGACCAATACCATGGATCAGAATACCATGGACCAAATGCCTTGGACGAAAACTTAGTTTTTCAACACGTACATGCTTTCCCTCTTGTGAAAGTGCGCATGTACATTATACGTTCCTTTTGTTCAGTTAACCCGTGTGTATATGCTTCTTTATCAAGGTGAACCTGCATATACCTATCTTTCTTCATTCTTTGTAGTCTGATCATTAATTCCTTGCTATTGACCTGTTGCACTGTGATCTGTCATCTAAATAAGTTGCCATCAAGGAATAATGCTAACAAATCTGAGACAACATTGGAATGTGAAAGAAGTTAGCCCACCTTAGATAGCATCTCCATTTGGTATTCTATGTATCGGGGATCCCTTTAGGGGTATCAGAGCTATGTCGGGTACTCATGTATCCTACCAACACAACGTATTGTTTGCAGCCATGTCCCCCCCTGTAGTGTTTGTGATTTGAGATAGCCATAGTGGCCATAACTTTTAGGGACGAACACAAGGTGACTCGGGCAGACTATCCTGGTACCTAACTAGATGAACCTACTTTTGGTTCAATTTTTTGGAGGTTGCTCATCTTCACAAGAGTACCTGGCCCCTTAATCTAAGGTTCAGGCAAAGCTCAATAGAAATCATAACTATACATTTTTCCAGCTCTCTCTTTTATCCATTGTAATACTGGGTTTCATCTCCAGCAAATGATGGTTATCAGAAAAAGTCATATCCCATGCTTGCTAACTAACTTTTAGAGTATTTTTTATTTTTTAGGTGTGGGTTTCTTATCACTCAGACTATAATTAATATCACTATAATTTTTTTTATAAAATATATCGGTCATCGTGGATACATACGCCCCTCATCATCAATCTTAGTGATAGCAAGGTCTTCCTCCACTGGTTGTGGGGAATCTGCCGAGCCTCATTGAACCAGATTACCCATCTTCAGGTAATTAGTCTCCAACATCTAACACCAAATTAATCAATACATCCCAAGACTCAATACTGCTAGAAGAATTTTTCATTGAAGGTTTTTTACATCCTTATAGTCCTCCTATCACTGATCCTTTGGGACTACTATTGATTCAAGTTGCACCTGTCCCTACCATGTCTTCCACTGTACCTAAATCCACCATTTAGTCAGTGATTAATGGGCCATGGGATTTTGTGGACAACCTGGGTCCACCCTCACTTCCCCAGTTGCCAATTAGTAATACACCACTGATCGGAAACCTCACTATCCAAACTGTGCCAAGTCCGAGCAAATTAGTTACACCTACCATGAGTAGAGCTGAGTACATACCAGTTTCTACCCCATTTGTGTCTGCTCTTGGACCTTCAGCTAGTGCTCCAAATAGAGTTGTTAGCATAGGACCCTTTAGTAATCCCTTTGGTTGGAATCCTTTGTTTAGTTAAAACCGCCAGGTTCAAATTCTAGGGGGAATTTTTCCTAACATGCACACACTCGCAGTAGGAATTATGGTTCCCCCTCCACTTATAGGACAAGATGGACAGTCATTAATTGGCATCAATCCTCCATATGTTAGTCAAGTGTTGGTGGTGAGCTACCTCACTAGTGGGATCCCTCAACCTGGTCTCTCTCAATCCATTTGGGAACCCCATTCTCAACCTCAATTGAGTCAATGGGGGCAATTATTATCCTGGGGGAATCAAGTTTATATCCCCCAGCCTAACAACCCATATGGATAGCTACACTATATGACTGTTCCTCAAGTAAATTATTAATTAGCAAACCCTATGTATAATGTTGGGAACAATATGATGGGCAGACTGCAAGGTCCCTCAATTCATTCGTCATCATCATGGCCAGACTTGGGGGAACCAAATAGTTTTCCTTCTTTTGCAACACTAAAGATCCCTGATTTGTGAAAACTGACCAATGATCCCATCTACCATAACTTACATTGGCTCCCAATCCTGCACAAAATACCTAACGACATCTCAATGTTTGAAGGAAAACAAGGGGATGATCCGGATACACATGTCACCACCTATCATCTATGGTTTGTATCAAACTCCATGTTGGATGACATTATCTGACTAGCACTCTTCCCTCGCATCCTTACTAGCAGTGTCACAATGTGGTACATTGAGTTACCACACGCGTTAATTAATACCATTGGTGCTTTGGCAATGGAATTTTTAAATAACTTTCAGCTACCCATATGCTACAAAATTGGGACAAAACTCGTTACTACCTTATGCCAAGACAACTCCACCCACATCTATGATCACATTCATGAATGGAGACATAGGCGAAGGCTAGTAAAAGCCTCCATTCTGGATTATCCATTGGAAGGTTGGTTTTGTAAATATATTCTTCACCAAATCACCAAGGATGCTTCCTTAGGTGGTGTGGTCACTAAAGACCAATTCATTCGTCGTGCCCAACTACTCGCAACCTGGGGCGTACGCCGATGGTATTATCGATTCCACCTTAGGGTCTACCATAAAACAACTTAGAGGGCACATTACCCAGTTTTTTGTTGATCCTGCTACCCAATCGACTGCTCTTCCTACCGCTGCGATAAACTCTATGCAGTATGCATAAAAACCCAATGGTAAGAATAAGAAGAATAATAAAAAGACCGCTCCTTTTGAAGAGAACACATCCAAGGAATCCAACCCAAAGAAGAAATTTGTTGCACAACCTGACAGTGGAAAGGACAAAGCTATCAAGTTCCCTTGCAAAATCTGTATGAAAGACAATATGGCACATCGTTTTCTGAGTCTCCAAGAATGCACATATATTTTTTCTAAAAGGAAACTCGTCAAACCCCCATGGTCCTACCTCAACCCCTACAAGTAGGAAATGATGGTTCACATCATCCTTCAGCTGGTGAAGTATCGAAAATCATTTACACCTTTGAAACGGTTAATATTAAAACGTGATCCAAAACTTATGGAGCTCAAGTTGATAATGCTCAAGATGTTGCCTCAAGTTCAAACCCATTGCTACCCAATGATATTCATATCAAAAGTCTGGTTTTTGATCTTGTAATTTGCCCCCAAAAAGGGGAAATTCATCGCAAAACACATAATACATCTACACGTGCTACCCATAGCTAAAGTATTTTAGAAGACTTGGCAAAAGCACCATCCACTATGTCTGCACTCAAAGTATTGCAAAATTGTCAAACACAAAGGAAAGTTTTGCTTTCATTTATTGGTACGGTTGACCCTCAGGATTCCATGCTTGCAATATTCGACATGGAGAAATGTAAACCTCTCCTTTTGCACCAGCTTGCATTCCAGGTGCAAATTTTTTTGAAAGGGCGAGGTGTACATAGAACTGTCATTGACGAAGGCACTTCAAGCTACGACATGTCTACTTCACGTTGGCTCGTCTTGGGTTTTCCAACCCTCTCTTCACCATCGATTTCCCTTAAAGAATTTGATGGCCATACATTCATCCCAAAAGGCTACCTTACTGACTACCCTATCACTTCGAGTGAAAAAATGGTAATGGTGGACATTGAAGTCGTGGATTGAAAACTTGACTATAATCTACTTTCAGGCCAAATTTGGACTTATGCCATGAATACCATCATGTCTACCATTTTATGCATCATCCTATTTCCATTGGATGGAAGAATAGTCATGGTGGACTAGCTATCCTTCTGCACCCCATATTACTCCCCGTTGCCTAATGACATTGTACCTTTATTGACTGGCATACCTAACTCTTATGTCAGTATCAGTACCGGTCTTTTGAAGGGTTATTCCCTGATGGGTTGCTTTCCTCTCCCATTGCCCATGGTTCCACATATGATTTCTATCATCTCCACTATTCCTCATGACCCAACCAATCCATGAATCCTCCCGGTCCCTTCTGACATTGACTCTTATGGAGAACAAATTTTTCTATTACTAGTCGAATTGGCCTATGAAGCCATTCAATTTGCATCTAATTCTCTTGTCACTTTGGTCATGGCCAAAGGTACCATATCCTCTCCCACAACTTTTCCCTCTAGTGATATCCTCAATCAAGTCCTACCTTTGGATGAAGTTATTGGAGAGATCATGTGTTTAGATGAGTGACCTTGGGAAAAATCTCACCATCACATTTTCAATATCTGATTTGGACATGACCCCTATACAAATCTTGTCCTTTGAATCACCTGAGGTCATTCCCTTAAGTTATACAACCGTCTAAACTTTGGATTCAGAAGGGAACATGGGAAATCCTTCAAAGACAATGCTCATTGATATCTCAGTCAAGACAAACATCATGGAAAATAAACAAATTGGAGCTGATTGCAATCTTGAGGAAATTGCAAGCTTCACCTACCTTTTCAAGGCATTCTGCGATGTATTCACTTGGTCTTATGAGGATTCCCAACATATATCCATCTATCATCTGGCATGAGATCAAACCTTATGAAAAGTTAGGCTTGTCTACCAAAGACTCCATCTAGTTCATGTTGAAGAAAGTGTAACTACGTTTGGTCTTCATAATGACATGATATTTTAATTTGATGTAATAAAAGAGAATAAATTATTTTCGTAATCTTGTTGCATGGGTTTCATGAGCAAGAAGTTTCACTAGGTAAAATGCTTCTTCTTTATGTCCTTAGGATTTATTTAAATATCAAAGAGTCATTTCATGTGTATAAAAATTCTTTATAGGTTCATGTAAATATGTACAGGTCCTCCAAGTTTTCTAAAAACCTTCCAAGGCCAAGATCAATGCCTCAAAAGAAATTCTACCGATGTTTACAAGAGAAACATCCAAGGATCTTCATGTCATCTCAAAGGTAAATTAAATATATAAATATATTTAATGTCATCTTGAAACAAGAATCACATCGGTACATGGGATCACATCGGCTCATATATGGAATGCTCACCATTGTCAATACCCACGAAGGGTCAGCTCAAAATGACAGAACTTCACACTTCTACCTCTCTGAAATTTTGGGTAATGAAGCCGAATTAAGGAGCCATAGTCATGAGGAGGTGAAACCCCAGTCAAGGTGTGGAGATGCAGTCACGAAGAAGAGGAGTCTTGAGGAGGTGTAGCGGCAGCCAACGCATGGAGCCATAGTCATGAAGAAGGAACCCATAATTGGATCAACATTGAGGTAAGGTATGTCTAAGGGTTCAAGCTACCTCCTCGAATGGGTTAAGTAGTAGTAGGACCAAGGCTTGTCACCCTCTCGGCATACCTATAGATTGAAGGTATCCTCATATGGAGAGAGAAGCAAAGAAAGGATGAAGTCTGAGCATCTCGACATATCTATCTTGGATAGATGATAGACTTCGGATGAGGAAGCAAAGATCACATTGATACTCCTATAGCAGATAGCCCATAGTCTCGATGATGATCACTGTGGTATAGAGGGAACAAGAATACTTCACAGTGAGCAGTATGACTTGGATCTATATGTCTCAACATACAGAGCAGTGTTACATTCTATAAGGAGGAGCAGTTCTAATGCTTCAACACACTGATAATAAAGAAATAATATAGTCTAGGCATCATGAGGTAGTAATGAGAATCATTGTCTCAACAAATATACAATGATGACAAAGATATATTGCAACAGCCATCATGATGACATCTTCAATGAAGATCTCATTGACATAATGTAATTATTGTCTTAGTGCATCAAGGAAAGCATAGAGATCGTAGTGAATGGATCACGTTGATATGAAGCAACACTGAAGATCTCAGTATTGATGGCTTCAATGGTGCAGCAATGAGGAGGATCTTAGTAACAATGTAAATTATGATTGATATCTTGGTCTTGGTATTGGTCAATGGAATCTCTCTAAGAAGAATATATGCATGGGTTTTCCTCTTGAAGAGGTAGAGGTTTTTGCCTTGGCAGAAAGCCAATCACTTGTGTTCTTGTCTCTTTTGTTTTGATAGTAGTTTCATGAAGCTAACTCAAATATGTTAAAAATGATGTAACATCAAGCTAAGATAAAAAAGAATAAACACTTCACAAATTGTTATCATGTATAATAATGATCAACCTAATTGTTCTTGACCTAGATTCTTCAACATGGTATCTAAGGGTTTGGTTCAGCAGTCAAGGAAATCCACTAAAAGGAGACATTCAAAGGTCAAGGAATCAATCTAGATGAAGGATCTACAATAAAAGGACAAGACCTAGATTCAGGAAGCAGTTTATATCATCAAATCTACAATAGTAAGGTTTGTTGAATAACAACAATTTTCAGATCTCACAGCTAAACCTTCAGCATCTGAGTGATAGTTACTATCTTAGTCTAAATACGTTTGAAATTGATTAGAGAGCATATGGACAGTACTCAAATCATATGTTGAACTATCGAGTTACATCATGGTGAGCAACCTCTAGTCAATGCTGCAAGGATCAGATATTCAGGTCAATCATTTTTGAATATTTGAAGATAAGCTTAAACAAGGATCCTATCCAAGCATCAACACATCTACCTTAATCGAGGTGAATATCTCATCTTCACATATAAAGTAAGTATCTTTTATTTTATAATAAAGTTTGGTTTAATGAATTCATCATTGCAAGAAGATCTATGGGTTAGATATGTCATCAAAAGGTCTTGTAGCAGGATTAACAAAAACCCTTATGAACTAGTAAAGTCAATATATAAAGGTCTCCTTTGAAGACACCAGAACTCTTAAGGTTATATAAAGTAAGAAAGTAGACATAAGAAGGTTACATGAAATGATGGAGGATATACTCTCTGAAATGAAGTATAGAAGGTGCCAAAGAATAAATAAATATCTTCATGAGATCTCTCAGTTACGAGATCTGGGAAAAATGGTGAGAAAATAATCATCATTGGTATAAATATTGATAAGTAAGGTAACAAATGTGCATGAAAAAAGAGGGTTACCTCAATCAGTAGTCTAGGGTTTCTATGTTAGACATAGAAAGGAGAAATGATGAGTCACATATAAGTGTAGATAAGTAAAAGTAAGGTTGATAAGACAAAACAATACTATGGAATAAGAACTCATATCATCGGAAGGATGGAGGAAGTTGAAGAAAGGATCGAGGAAAGAGGGAGTAATAGACCTCCATTATGAATGAGATAGTATCCCTCTCAAAAGGAGATCCTATTAGAAGTCCTTGCAGATATGAACATAGTAATAAGATGCATCATGGCATCATGGAAGTAAGAGCTTGTATGAAATCATGAAGAACATGGCTCTTGGAAATCTCGTTGCATATTGTAGGAGAGGAAGAGTTTATCTAGGTAAAAGGAAACATTTTCCAAATGGGGATATACTAAAGTATCACTGATATAGATTTCAGTGGAGGATCTTCAAGTCTAGAAAGGCAGAAAATGTTTTAGCAGAAATTCCAACTCTTGGATATCATGAGATGGTGGTTCAATGACATGAAGAATGAAGTACATCAAGGGATTGAAGAAAGATTCAATCAAGGAAGCTATTGAAAGATACCTAAAGAAAAATAAGGTATGTATGATTGTGTTTGTATTTGCATTTGATATTGAATGGCATGGTATATGGTTGCACATAAAATGGATCGAGCATGATCAAAAGGGAAAGGATCTCCTCCTCTAAAAGGATGGAGAAATACATAAGTCCAACTAGATGATATCAACATAATTTGTCCTCATATGAAGTATGAGGTATTTGAGTACAATTGAAGAACTATGGGAGCCCCTAGAAATGAGAGAAATGAGGATGAAAGAGATCATGAAACATGAAACTATGATGAAGGAAGTCAACATCCACAAGATCAAGAAGACATGACCAAGAAACCTCCCGAATGATGTGAAGACTCTGATGGAAGTATAAAATGATGAGGACCCTCGACAATAAATATTATTGGGAGATGTTTTAACATATATTCAGGATGATTGATACCTACAAGAAGATTCCAATCGAAGAAGGCCATCACCATAAGGTAATATGTGATTTGGTATTGGTGTCTGACCTCTTTGAAAAGTCTAGGTATGTGTGTAGGATCAAGGAAAGCAGAGTTATGAAGGATGTCACAACTATGTACCTTGTTTCCAGAGCAATCACTGTTGAAGAAAAGTGAAGACAGATGAACTTATGAAGGAAGCCCCAGATGTAATTCCAGGGAGGAGACTTTCTGGAAAAGAAGGAATGACATGCTGAAGGAAAGTAATGAATGGCTAACCCTACATGTGAAGAAATTGATGACATCAAATTCTTGAATCATCACTCAACCAGAAGACCATATAAAGTAACGATGATAGTCCTTGGGTAAGAGGAAGCTCTGGGAAGTTCCTATGAGCAAAGGAAGTCAAGCAAGTTTCTGAGTAAAGAGAAACTTGGAACTCGTCCCTAGTTAAGAGGGAGAGAGTTAGACACGACATTCTTGTGTTTAGTTTGGAAGAAATAATGGAGGATTGTGTAATCATCTGGCATCCGACACACTTTCGGGATGTGGTAGGGCATCCAAGACAATAGTGGGTGAGAGGACCAATATTCTTGAGGGTTGGAACCTAAGATGAGAAGAGTCCTAGTAAGGCATACTTGGAGAACACCTAGGTGGGTATGACCCTAAGAGAGACAATGATGATTCATGTATATTGGTAATTGGTCTCACCAAAATTGCGTGCATTGATCTACGTAAGAGATAGAGTTGTTGGTCAAGGCCTTGCTAAATGGATACAATGCTGGTTGAAATGATGCTATAACAGATGGACTGCAAATCCCATTCTTCTTATGAGAAATTTTTAGATTAAGAATGACCAAGTACCATTATGAATACCTCCCTAGTTAAGAGGGAGAGTTGAAGAAAGTGTAACTAGGTTCGGTCATCATAATTAAATGATATTTGTCTTTAATGTAATAAAAGAGAATAAATTATTTTTGTAATCTTACTACATGGGTTTCATGAGCAAGAAGTGTCACTAGGTAAAAGACTACTCCTTGATGTCTTTACTATATATTTAAATATCAAAGAGTCATGTCATGTGTACAAAAACTCTTTATGAGTTCATGTAAATACGTACAGGTATTCCAAGTTGTCTAACAGCTCTCCAAGACCAAGTTTAATTCCTCAAAAGAAATCCTACCAAAGTTTACAAGAAAAAAATCTAAGGATCTTCATGTCAGCTCAAAAGTAAATTAAATATATAAATATATTTAATGTGGGCTTAAAACAAGATTCACATCAGTTCATGGGATCACATCGTCTCATATATGTAATGGTCACCACTAAAAATACCCATGAAGGGTCATCTCAAAAAGACAGATCTTCGCACTTATACCTCTCTCGAATTTCAGGTAATGAAGCCACAATAAGGAGCCATAGTCATGAGGAGGTAAAGCCACAATCAAGGTGTGGAGCTACAGTCATGAAGAAGAGGAGCCATAGTCTTGAGGAGGTGTAGCCACAGTCAATGCATGGAGCTACAATCATGAAGAAGGAAGCCACAGTCATGAAGAAGGAAGCCACAATCAGATCCGCATTCAGGTAAGGTATGTCTAAGGGTTCAAGCTGCCTCCTTGGATGGTTTAAGTAACAGTACGACCAAGGCTTGTCACCCTCTTGGCATACCTATAGATTGAAGGTATCCACATATGGAGAGTGCAACAAAGAAAGGATGAACTCTAAGCATCTCAGCATATCTATCTTGGATATATCATAGACTTCAGATGAGAAAGAAGAGATCATGTTGATACTCCTATAGTGGATAGCCCATAGTCTAGATGATGATCACTGTCGTATAGAGGGAATAAGAATACTTCACAGTGAGCAATATGAATTGGATCTATATGTCTCAACATACAGAGCAGTGTTACAGTCTATACGGAGGAGAAGTTCTAATGCTTTAGAAAACTGATAATAAAGAAATAATTTAGTATGGGCATCATGAGGTAGTAATGAGATTCATTGTCTCAACAAATACACAGTGATTACGAAGATATATTGCACCATTCATCATGATGATGACTTCATTGAAGAGCTTATTGACATAATGTAATGACTATCTCACTGCATCAAGGAAAGCATAGAGATCACAATGAATGGATCACGTTGATATGAAGCAACAATGAAGATCTCAGTATTGATGGCTTCAATGGTGCAACAATGAGGGGGATCTCAGTAACAATGTAAATTATGATTGATATCTTGGTCTTGGAGAGGCAAAGTGTGTCAAGGGTCCTGGTCTTGGTATTGGTCAATGGAATCTCTCTAAGAATAATTTATGCATGGGTTTTCCTCTTGAAGAGGTAGAGGTTTTTGCCTTGGAAGAAATCCAATCACTTGTGTTCTTGTCTCTTTTGTTTTGATAGCATTTTGATGAAGCTAACTCACATATGTTAATAATGAAGTAACATCAAGATAAGATAAAAATGCATAGACACTTCACAAATATTTATCATGTATAAGAAGAATCAACTTAATTATTCTTGCCCTAGATTCTTCAATAGTCCATCCACATAAAACTGTACCCATGAAGACTGAGGTGGAAAAATTATTACGTACTGGTTTTGTTTATCCCATTCCTTTGACAGAATGTGTTTCCAATCTAGTTCCTATAGATAAAAAAACAAGGTACCATCTAAGTCTGTGTAGACTACTAGGATTTGAACATTGCAAAAGATAATTATCTAACACCATTCATCGACTATATAATCAACAATTTTTCTGGTTCCGAACCTTTCTCCTTTATGGGTGCTTCTTAGGTTATAACCAGATTTCCATAAAACCCACAGACCAACAAAAAACTACCTTCATTTTCCCTTGGGGAATATTTTCATATAGAAAACTCCAATTCGGTCTAAAGAATAATGGAGCAACCTTTCAATGGTCCATGGAGAACACATTCCATGATATCAGACACACTGGTCAATATTACTTAGACGACCTTCCATCCCATTCCAGGAAGCAAGCCTAGCACCGAGTTCATCTTCGAGAAATTACTCTTAGGTGTAGGTTCTATAACATACGTCTGAATCCACACAAATGGATTTTCTTTGTCAAGTTTGGAGAACTACTTGGTTTCATTGTCTCCAAACATGGGATTAGGGTTGATCTTGATAAGATAAAGGAAATTACTCACTTACCTGTTGGGTATACGACCAAAAGTCCCACATTGACTAGAAGTGGGGAGGATCATGGGTATATAAGGATGGACAAATATCTCCATTGGTATGAGGCCTTTTGGGGTAAAGCCCAAAAACAAATCCATGAGGGCTTAGGCCCAAAGTGGACAATATCATACCATTGTGGAGATATGTGCTATCCAAAGTCCTTACAAGTGGTATCAGAGCCATGCCCCGAAGTTAGCCAAGTGGATGAATCCTCAGAATGTCGAACAAAGGTGGTGGGCCCCGGTAATATCACGATGGGATCCGTGGATGAGCTCGGTTAGATAGGCGGTGTGCTCGGGATTCTTCATGGACATGTCTTGGTCCCAACACGGTGAAGAGGAGTTGACCTGGGAAGAGCAAGTTCTCGAGGTAGGTGGTGCTTCCATTATTGTTGGCATTATGTTTCTGGTATGGCTATATGTTACAGATGTTGTACTTGATGGAAACTCTCGTGACAAGGCTCTCAATTTGTTGAAAATTAAGAAGTACGCAGGAAATTAGCTCAGAAGGTGCGTACCCGCAGGTACACCATGCAGGGACCGCGTCCAGATACGCAGGCTAGCCGTTCAGGAAGTGCGTCCCCCCAGTGCACACATTTCAAGGCAAAGAAATTCACATGTGGGGTTTTCTTATGTGTTACTCTTGGTATTTAGCCGACGGTATTGGGTTATTATGGTGTCGGCTCGTGGTATTGTTCCATGATTTTAGGAGGAGCTTGCCTATATAAAGCAAAGGAGATCACTTGGCTAAGCATCTTTTGCAATTGAATATCTTTAGATCTGAAATATTGGGTTATGGTCTTAAAAGCTTCATCTATATGAAAGGAAAGTTGAAGGCGAATCTGTGAAGGGTGATCTCTCAAGCGCATGATCAGATCTGAACATCTGTGCCACTCTGGTGGACTGCCTATTCGGCCCTAATCAGAAGGACGCAGGTGTTTAACAGAAGAACTGCGTGGGTACACAGTGCAGAAACGGGAGATCTGCGTCGGTACGCAGAGCAGAAGAAGGAGATCTGCGTCGGTACGCAGAGCAGAAACAAGAGACCTGCGTCGGTACGCAGAGCAGAAGAAGGAGAGCTGCGTCGGTACGCAGAGCAACTAAGGTTCAGGTGCGTCCGCATAGTAAAAGTACGCGGCGCGATAGTATTTTTGGGTGCGCCCCTGCAGTAACAAGACGCGGCGCGATAATGTCTCTGGGTGCGTCCCTGCAGCAATAGTACGCAGTACGGTTGAAGGAACAGTGCGTGGGCACGCAGTGCGGCAGAAGGATCTCTGCGGGTATACGCAGGGAAGCAGAAGGTGAACTGCGTAGCGACGCAGGCCACAGAAGGGAAAACTGCGTCCCTGTCTTAAAATGTTCTATTGATTGATTTTTTCTGTTGATAAGGTGTTCTGGGTTAGTTCTGTTATTGCTGATCTGATAACTGTAGTGGACTGTAACTTTTATGAACTTGATGATCATTTGATGCTTATGGATCCAGTTTGAAAATTTATGAAAAGTGGTCCTTGTAAGAAAAGAAGTAGGGGGTTGTAGCTCCCTTCCAGGAGAGACTGGAAAATGAGAGAGAGAGTTGTAGCTCTCTGCAAGTTGCAGCCTGCGTACTGGTAAAGGACTGCACCAGTACAAAACCATTGTAAAAGGAGTTTCTAATTTGAAAGAAGATAGAGACATATTGCAGCAGGTGGTTTTCACCCACATTGGGTTTCCACCTTACATCTTGTGTTCTTTGGTGTGAATATCTGTTTTCTTTTGTTCATGCTCATTATTTTATGGTACTGACATGCAAAAATACTTCAAAGAACAAATAAAGAAGATTTATTAAAAGAATTGTATAATACTGATTCACCCCCCCTCTCAGTATTATTTCCAACAATTGGTATCAGAGCTGGTCCTTCAGAGAAGCTTGATCGCTTGAAGGTAGATCGTTCATCATGAGCAACTACGAGAGAGAAGCATCAATCAGGCCACCAGTTTTTGATGGGACAAACTTCAATTATTGGAAGGTAAGAGTTACTGCCTATCTTCAATCTCTTGGTACAGAAGTTTGGGACATTGTAGAGACAGGCTACGCTTTTCCTTCAGCTACTCCTACAGATACAACCGAGAAAAATAAGTATGAAACAAATGCGAAAGCAGTCAGTACTCTATTAGGATGTATATCTCAATCAGAATTCATGAAGGTAATGCACTATAAATCCGCAAAAGAGATATGGGACAAAATTGTCACAAGCTATGAAGGAGATGAACAGGTAAAGCGTGCTAAACTTCAAACTCTCAGAATTCAGTATGAGACTCTCAAAATGTATAATGATGAAAGTGTGGCTAACTATTTTCTTCGGGTAGATGAGGTTGTTAACTGTATGAAAAATTTGGGTGAAGAAATTAAAGAGGCTATTGTGGTTGAAAAGGTTCTAAGATCATTGTCCCCCAAGTTTGAATCTAAAGTATCTGCAATAGAAGAAAAGGAAAATCTACGAATTCTTACTATGTCTCAGCTACATGGAATTTTAACTGCTTATGAAATGAGAAAGGGAGGTCCATCAGACAGAAGAGAAGCTGCTTTCAAGGCATCAGGCAAAGGAGATTATTATGAAGCAAGCCACGTCCCAGAAGAAGAGGAAGAAGAATCAAATTTTGTCAGAAATCTTCAAAGGGGTTCTGGAAGGTTCAAAGGTAAGTTACCTTTTAAATGCTTTGCTTGTGGAAGAGTAGGTCATTACGCTGCAAAATGTCCTTATAAGGATAAAGGAAAGGAACCTGCTAGATGGAACAAGAAACAGAATGCAAATAAGAAAAGCTACTACACTCATGAAGATAGTGATGGTCTATCAAACAGTGATGAAGATGAACAAGGTAATGAATATAAGTTGTTAATGGCATTTGAAGATGATGATTATATGGATGCTATAGATGTGGATAATCTTTATGATGAAATTACTAGACTCAAGAGATGTATAGAAGAAAAGAACATGATCATTGATACTTTACAATTTCAAATTGATGAAAAGGAAAAACATCTTGAAAAATTACAAGGTGAAATTGTTGGTCTTAGAAAAGAGATTGAGAAAACAAAAGCTATTAATCTCAAGTTTGTCAAAGGATCTGAAACTTTGGATGAGATTATCAGTGTGCAGCGGTCTCCACTAAACAAGACAGGTCTGGGCTATAATGGAGAAACTTCTCAAGCATCCACCTCAAAAAGTTATCTTGATGCAGCAAGAAGAAATGAGCAGAAGCACAATGAAGATCATCAGGTAAAGCAGGGACGAATTACAAACAGAAACTATCAGGGGCAATCCATCTTAAGGGTGAACAAAAGCTACAACCAGCCACAAGTAAAATCTTCTCAATTTGGTTCAAGAATAGATGACAATAGAAATTACAATCAATTGGCTGGTAGATTTAATAACCGCAGAAGTTTCTTCAATGGACAATGCTTTTCTTGCCATAACTTTGGTCACAAAGCAGCTCAATGTGTTGCATATAAAACGATCATGACTAGGGAAGCTCAAAAACAAAGAAGTATGACGGGGATTACAAAAGGGACCTATAAAAACTTTTCGGTTCTTGAAAATGAAGTTGAATGTTCTATTTGCAATAACTTTGGTCATGAAGACTCTGAATGCAGGAGTAGGTTTCAGCAGAAAAAGGAACAAGCCTCAAGCACCAAAACATGGAAAATAAAGGAACCTCAAACAGAAATATGTGGGATAGCATTTTATGCAGAGGGACAGGAAAATCTATGGTACATTGACAGTGAATGTTCGAAGCATATGACAGGTGATAAAGAAAAACTTGAGTCTTATTCTACTCTAGAAAAGGGAAAGAAAGTCTCTTTTGGAAATGATACTCCTGCAACTATAAAAGGAAAAGGCATTGCTCAGTTAAAAGAAAAGGTCAAGGCTAGAAATGTTTTGTATGTTGATGGATTGAAGCATAATCTTCTAAGTGTCAGCCAGATGTGTGATCAAAGAACCGAGGTTATATTCAGATCAAATGGATGTCTTGTTCGTGATCTTGATACAGGTAAAATAGTGATCAAAGGCAAAAGAACTCCAAATAATCTGTACATATTTGAAGAAGGACAACAACAATTCTATCTGAGTAAGGATGATGAGCACTGGTTATGGCATCGGAGGTTGGGACATCTAAGCTTTTCACAAATAAGGAAAGCATGCAAATATCAGGCAGTTCGTGATCTTCCAGACATCAAAATTCCTGACAACACCATATGCAAATCATGTCAGTTTGGAAAACAAACCAGAACTAACTTTCAAGAGAAAGAAGGATCAGCTAGCATGCCTCTTGAGCTAGTTCATACAGATACATGCGGTCCTTTCAGGAAAAGAACACCTCGAGGAGAAGAATACTTGATATTATTCATTGACGATTTCTCCAGGTTTGTCTGGTTAGGACTTATGAAGCACAAAGATGAAGCATTCGAAAAATTCAAATCCTTGAAAGCATTGGTTGAAAATGAATCAGGTCACAAAATTAAGTGCCTCAGATCTGATAGAGGTGGGGAATTTACTTCAAATGAATTTTTCGATTTCTGTGAAGAACATGGGATAAGAAGAGAATTCTCTACAACAAGAACTCCTCAGCAAAATGGAGTTGTGGAAAGAATGAACAGAACAGTCCAACAAATGGCTCGTGCTATGCTTGATGAGTCAGGAACTCCCGCAACTTTCTGGGGTGAAGCTGCACATGCTGCAGTTGTTATTCTCAACAAAACAAATGTCCGGGTGAACAGCACTCAAACTCCTCATGAGCTCTGGAGTGGTAGGACTCCTTCAGTAAAGCACTTCAAAATCTTTGGAAGCAAATGCTATATCAAGAATACTGATGAGAAGCTTGGCAAACTTGAACCTAGAGCAGATGAAGGCATTCTTCTTGGTTACTCTCCACATAGCAAAGCATACAAATGCTACAATAAAAGACTTGGCAGAATTGTTGATAGCATTGATGTAGTGGTTGATGAGAAGGGATACATTCCTAGGCAAGTACATCATGAAGAAATCGAAGAAGATGAAGGCTACCCCCAACGACAGAATGATGAAGAAGAAGAACCTCAAGAAGAACCTCAAGAAAAACCAGAGGAGCAAACAAGAATAGAAGAAAAGACTCCATCCAGATATGTTCAGAAGAACCATCTAGAATCTCAGATTATGGGACAGAAAGAAGCAGGTGTACAAACAAGAAGAACAGTTGCAGAAGCTTCAAGCTATTTGGCATTACTCTCCTCTACTGAACCACAAAATGTGAAAGAGGCATGCAAAGATGAATGTTGGGTGAAAGCAATGGATGAAGAACTTGAGCAGATCGAAAAGAACAACACTTGGGAGCTGGTTCCTAGACCAAAAGATAAGAATGTTATCGGGACAAAATGGGTCTTCAAAAACAAATTGAATGAAAATTGAGAAGTAATTAGAAACAAAGCTAGACTTGTTTGTAAAGGGTATGCGCAGCAAGAAGGAATAGACTTTGAAGAAACCTTTGCTCCTGTTGCAAGACTTGAGGCCATCCGAATGTTCCTTGCTCTCTCAAGCTTTCAAAACTTCAAAGTATTTCAAATGGACGTGAAATCAGCCTTTCTGAATGGAGACTTGGAAGAAGAAGTGTACATTGAACAGCCAGATGGGTTCATTCTTGGAAATGATCCAAATCTTGTATGCAGATTGAAAAAGGCTCTTTATGGTCTCAAACAAGCTCCAAGGGCTTGGTACTACCGTTTGGACAAATATCTTCATCAACAAGGCTTTTCAAAAGGATCGGCAGATAGCAATCTTTATATAAAAGTTGAAAATGACAAAGTGCTAATACTTGTTGTGTATGTAGATGACATTATTTTTGGGAGCAATGAAGAAGCTATGAGTCAAAGCTTTGCCTCGGTCATGCAGAAAGAATTTGAAATGTCCTTGCTAGGAGAACTGACATATTTCCTTGGTTTGCAAATCCAACAAAAGGAAGGAGGAATCTTTTTATCTCAAACCAAGTATCTCAAACAGATTTTGAAGAAATATGGTATGGAAGATGCAAAACTAGTATGTACACCCATGGTCACAGGATGTAGCCTCAGTGCAAATGATGAATCTACAGTAGTACATCAACCAACGTATAGATCTATGATTGGAAGTTTACTTTATTTGACAGGTACCCGACCAGACATCATGCGTGTAGTTGGAATAGTTGGAAGATTTCAGGCAAATCCGAAGGAGACTCATCTTCAGGCAGTGAAGAGAATTTTCAAATATCTTCAAGGGACTCAAAATTATGGCTTATGGTATCCTAGAGATACAGATCTTACGATTCATGCTTATACAGATGCAGATTGGGCCGGAAGCGTGGATGACAGGAAAAACACAAGTGGTGGTGCGTTCTTTATGGGTTCCAGACTGGTATCTTGGTTCAGCAAGAAACAGAGTTCGATTGCCTTGTCTACAGCTGAAGCGGAATATGTTGCTGCTGCATCTTGTTGCACCCAACTCCTTTGGATGATGCAGACTTTGCATGATTTTCAAATCACTTGTACACCACCAATCCCCATCTTATGTGATAACACAAGTGCAATCAGCATCTCAAAGAATCCTGTTATGCATTCAAAAACCAAGCACATACCAATCAAGTATCATTTTCTCCGGGAACAAGTGCTTGAACAGAAGGTCAAGTTGGAGTATGTTCCTTCTAAGGAAGAAGTTGCTGATATTCTCACCAAACCATTGCCCAGGGACACTTTTGAATACCTCAGGCAAAAGCTGGGGGTTGTTGATGCATCATCTTATTGCTAAACCTCTTCTGATTGATGGTACAGGTTCAGGGGGAGCATATAATGCATTGTTGGCATTATGGAGGATGTTCAGAAGGAGATCTTGGAAGTAGCTGCAATATGTCTCTATCTCTTTCATAGTGGATTATGGTTCTTTGTTGCAGATCTGGTTCATTTTCAGGGGGAGCATGATCTTAGGGGGAGCATACCCCTTTGCCCTTGATGTCAAAGGGGGAGAATGAAGCTGAAGTTGGTGAGGTTGCCATCAAGTCCAAAGGGGGAGATTGTTTGCATTATGTTTCTGGTATGGCTATATGTTACAGATGTTGTACTTGATGGCAACTCCCGTGACAAGGCTCTCAATTTGTTGAAAATTAAGAAGTACGCAGGAAATCAGTTCAGAAGGTGCGTACTCGCAGGTACACCATGCAGGGACCGTGTCCAGATACGCAGGCCAGCCGTTCAGGAAGTGCGTCCCCCCAGTGCACACATTTCAAGGCAAAGAAATTCACATGTGGGGTTTTCTTATGTGTTACTCTTGGTATTTAGCCGACGGTATTGGGTTATTATGGTGTCGGCTCGTGGTATTGTTCCATGATTTTAGGAGGAGCTTGCCTATATATAGCAAAGGAGATCACTTGGCTAAGCATCTTTTGCAATTGAATATCTTTAGATCTGAAATATTGGGTTATGGTCTTAAAAGCTTGATCTATATGAAAGGAAAGTTGAAGGCGAATCTGTGAAGGATGATCTCTCGAGCGCATGATCAGATCTGAACATCTGTGCCACTCTGGTGGACTGCCTATTTGGCCCTAATCAGAAGGACACAGGTGTTTAACAGAAGAACTGCGTGGGTACGCAGTGCAGAAACAGGAGATCTACGTCGGTACGCAGAGCAGAAGAAGGAGATCCGCGTCGATACGCAGAGCAGAAGCAAGAGACCTGCGTCGGTACGCAGAGCAGAAGAAGGAGAGCTGCGTCGGTACACAGAGCGACTAAGGTTCAGGTGCGTCCGCATAGTAAAAGTACGCGGCGCGATAGTATTTTTGGGTGCGTCCCTGCAGTAACAATACACGGCGCGATAATGTCTCTGGGTGCGTCCCTGCAGCAATAGTACGCAGTGCGGTTGAAGGAACAGTGTGTGGGCACGCAGTGCGGCAGAAGGATCTTTGCGGGTATACGCAGGGAAGCAGAAGGTGAACTGCGTAGCGACGCAGGCCACAGAAGGGAAAACTGCGTCCCTGTCTTAAAATGTTCTATTGATTGAATTTTTCTGTTGATAAGGTGTTCTGGGTTAGTTCTGTTATTGCTGATCTGATAACTGTAGTGGACTGTAACTTTTATGCACTTGATGATCATTTGATGCTTATGGATCTAGTTTGAAAATTTATGAAAAGTGGTCCTTGTAAGAAAAGAAGTAGGGGGTTGTAGCTCCCTTCCAGGAGAGACTGGAAAACAAGAGAGAGAGTTGTAGCTCTCTGCAGGTTGCAGCCTGCGTACTGGTAAAGGACTGCACCAGTACAAAACCATTGTAAAAGGAGTTTCTAATTTGAAAGAAGATATAGACATATTGCAGCAGGTGGTTTTCACCCACATTGGGTTTCCACCTTACATCTTGTGTTCTTTGGTGTGACTATCTGTTTTCTTTTGTTCATGCTCATTATTTTATGGTACTGACATGCAAAAATAATTCAAAGGACAAATAAAGAAGATTTATTAAAAGAATTGTATAATACTGATTCAACCCCCCTCTCAGTATTATTCCAACATTACCCGCACCAAAATCCATATTACAACTCCAACATTTCCAAGGAAAGGAAAACTTATTACAACGCTTCAATGTGAACTATGCTGAGTAGATGAAAGGCTTTATGCGCCTTGTTATCACCTAGATTGAACCTCAGGCTGAAGGAAGGTAATGCCAGGGTAACCACAAGCCACGCTTAGCCAAGTAGCTAGCCCTACTAGGCTAGGAGAGGGCTCTCTTTGTAAGTATCTCAACCAAGATGACTGAATCATGAAAATGATATTAGGCTAGATATTAACACAAAGTTTGATTTGATTTTGAAGGGTTTTGCTAGATCAGGAGGAGGCAAACAATTTAGGGGAAGGAAATTAGGTGAAAATTACAGGGTTTTTGATGGAGCGAGGTAGGCACATTGATTAGAACCATAGTGTTTGATGGATGAGGTGAAAATATAGTTGAGGAGTTGGGAAGAGCATGTAACTTTATGGATTCTTCCTAAACTGAAGAAAACATTGACTGTGAAATGTTTACCCAAAACAGAGCATAAAAGATATGGATTCTACTTCTCTGACTTTTATACGTTCACATAAAGAGTATGAAATGATGAAATGGAGTTGAAAATACATTATAACACATGAAAACATAAGAAAAACTAAACTGAACATCATACCACATGGATCTGAAAGAAATAGCTGAAATTTTTCATTAATCTCCTGCTAACCTGATACAAAATGATGTCTCTTCAAAGCATAAGCATATAACTGAGTCCAACCTGTAAAATGACTGAGAAAATACATAATATAGGCCAAAAACCAACTCATCCTAGGTGTGAGGGGTTGAATCCATGAGTGGAGGAGCAATTTCTAACAAGATCTAAACTGCAAACAAGAAAATAGGGTGGTCAAAGTGACTCATCCGTAACCTAAACAAACTGATACTTTACAGCTCATGAACTTCTTTTATGTGATGAATCTACCCTAGTAAGCTCTAGAAGCATCATAATTACATTTAACTAATCAATTAAAAAGATAAAATCAATATTTCCATGGTGAAAGTGAAAATTGGGACAAAAAATGAAAAATTGGACAATTTGTCAAACGCACAGCAGAATTGGTAAACGCACAACGACCATGCTCAAACACGCAGTGTCCTCTTCAAAATGACTTTTGACTACCTTCCCGATGTCAAAATCTAGCCCAGGATAGCTAATTCGAAAGCATATTCTGTCTACTTTCTAGAATTTCCCTTGGTTTTCAAAATGGGATTCATTTACCCCTCCAAAATTAAAATCTTCCAAGACTTCTCAAACACGCAGCGAACAAGCCATAAAAGAGGCACAAAGGTGATTTTTTGGTAGTTTTTGACCCTTTTGGCTAACCAGTTTTGCTCCAAATTCTTAGAAAAAGTACAAGGTGCATGTACTCATCATTTTTGGATTTTTCCTCATTGTATTCCCCAAATAAAAGTGCAGCGTCTTAGGTGTTGCGTGTTTGACCATGCTGACTGTGCCAAAATTTCTTCAAAAAACACAATAAAACATATCTTGCTAAAAATTTTCAAAAATGGCCGAAATTGGTGGCTTGATAGATGGCTATATTTTTGAGGCATGGAGTGATATATCGGCAAGGATATCCAACCTCTTTTTCTCCTCTTGCTTGGTCAAAGCCTCAATCTTTGCATGTGCTCTTTTGAGCTTGGCTCTTTCAATTTTGTCTCTCATAGCATGTGCTTTTCTGTCCTTATTTGAATATCATTGTCCTTCTTGGCCTTGCCTAGGAGGTTCTCCAGATGATAATTTACCTTCTCAAGCCAATATTCCCAGTTTTCATTTACCATCTTGGAAAATTTCTCATTCAAGGTGAGTTGATTGACCATTTCTTCCTCCCTTTTCCTTTCCCGCTCCAAGGCTCTTTTTGGGCCTCTAGTCATTGGCCTTATTCTTGGCACATATTCATCAAGTGGCTCACCATACTATCCATATGCCTCCTCAAGTAAGGCCTTTTACTTTTCAACCTCTCTCTTTTCCTTTCTAAGCTAAATCTCCATGAGCTCATTTTTTACCTCAAGCTACCTATTTTCTTGCTCATAGTAGGAAATGATCCATTTGACCCTTTGCAAGCTGACCTCGAGTTCTCCTATGATTGTATTCTTCTCCTTGTTGACAATAGTTGTGATTTTATTGTCATCATGTTCATCAGATTCAACTAATTGAAAATCATGCTCTATCTCATGGAGGTCTTCCTCCTGCTGTTGGACCTTTGCCTATGCAACTTTTTTCTTGCCCTTCTTTACCTACTTTATCGATGATGAAGGCAAGGCCCCTCCCAAAATCAATGGGGAAAACACTTTCCTATGCCCTCTCTAGTAGGTATGTGCCAAGGTACCAAACCATCCCTTTTGGGCTTGCTGCTCTCACCATACTCAGTATGTTGTTCCTCAGTTTCTTTATCTCTACCAGGTGAATGAATAGGCTAATGAAAAGGTGATGATGGAAGTGATGGTGTGGCTGACTCATGAGATGAAGTTGAATGATGTATAGGCTGAGGAGGAGGAATGGAGGTGTGTGGATGAGAGGATGAAGGGGCTTCTTGTCCATGCTGACTAGGTGGGACTGTGAAAATATCATTGGATATGAAAGTTTCCCATACAATGTTAAGTAGATCAAGGTGGTGTAGGACTATCATCTTAATGAGATAATGGTGAAATATTCTATGCATTTGATGATCAAGATATTTCCTTCAAGCAATGTATGAAATCTTATCAATATCCTGGTAAAGATAGTAGGGTAGATTGAGCATTCTAACTCTTGTGAAATGCATGAGTAACTGAATATGATAGGAATAGAGCCTAGAAAACCTACCCTTAGATGTGAAGCACTTCATGATGATTTTCATCATAGGAACATATATGTCTAGGAGGTAAGAGAAAGGAAAAATTCTCCTTCTTTTATTCTTGTGGTTGGGTTTAAGATATGGCTCATAGTAGTAGTAATCCAAATCTACCTATTTAAACCATTTTTCCCCAACATCTGGGATCCCAGTAGTAGTTGATATGATAGTAGAAGATATGGTAAAGGTGACATGAGCAAGGGTTGCTTGGTTTTCATGGAGGTTGATGATGAACTGTCTAGTCAATTCAGAATGATGTTGTGTCTTTTCCACGTTCTCAAAAAACTCAAAACAACCCATATGTTTGAAGCTTGTGACACTGATGGGAGATCATGTTAGTTTTTTTTTTGGCTCATATCTGATATTTCCTCCTTTTCTATATTTCCTCCTTTGTTGTGTTTCTTCCTAACTCTCACTTTGATGTTCTTCTTCTGCCATGATTTGTTACTATCAAAACCCTAGGTAAATGGTAGAATGGATTATGGGTATGGGAAATGTGGAATGATATGAGGAGAGATGATGAGGAGGAGATGGGGATGTGTGGAATGAGGGAGGTGATAGGGGATAGTTGTTAAGTGAAGGGGGAATAGTGATGAAAGCTAGGAAATGTGTTTTAAGATGGTGGGAATGTATGACTAGGGTTTGATCTTAAGAATAACAACAAACAATGTAAACCCTATGTAAGTGAACAATGGAGGGAAGGAGTGAGTAAATTTTCCACCAACCTAATTTTCAGAAGTATATGATGAGAAACTTGGAAACTTGGTGGCGATGGAGGGTTTCTAGCACGTTTTAGCTCTTTCCAAGTGAATTCACAATGACCTAGTCAAACACGCAACAACCTCTATAGGAGCGTAGCGCCATTGTAAATAGCACTGGGATCTCTGGCAAACACACAACGACCTGTACAAGAGTGCAGTGACCAGGCTAAACGCACAATGACCCTATTGAACGTGTCGTCTTACTCTGTTTTACCCAACTTCACCTTAAAATCACCAATTTTCTTTTGCTAAGGAGTTGTGAGAGTGCTTGAGTGAAAATGAGGCTTTCATGAGTGTCCTAAGAGGCTTTATACTTGAATTGACTTGAATTTATGATTTTTCATACACACTTTCTAAAGTTCTTTGTCATTTTTCCAATTCTCACTTTAATGCCTTATTTGACTTTCTGACCCCTTTTTCTCTTGACAGGTGGATGATGGTTTGACTGAACTCATTTATTCAATGGTTTCATTTCTTGTAGCAAGGAGACATGCTTGGGCAGAATTGGGAACAATTATTACATATAATGACTTAAATTACATCAAAAAGTATAAGCAAAATAAATAATCTGTTTTCACCTCAAAAACATGTTTTTGGGATGCAAATTACATCAGTGACAAAATATCTTTATAAAATCATTATGAATTATTGACAATTACTCTTTGTTTATTGGTCATCCTCACACCTTTGCTTCCCTTTATTTACATTTGAAATCATGCTTTTGACCTTGGAAATGAACCCTAAGACCTAATGGAAATACCTTGGAAATGAACCCTAAAATCTAATGGAAAGAAAGTACCTTGACACTTATACTAACATATTTGAAACCTCAACTGAATGAGAAGAAGAATATTGCCAAATAGCAATAAACATCAAATTATGCAGGATGTCAATTGAACATAAATTGAACAACAATTAAACCAAAATTGAACAAACAAATGACACAAGAGGTCAATTGAAAAGCATCAGTGGACCATTTTGACATGACCTAATGGAATGATTAAGAATTCAGTATGATACACCTAAAATGAAAATGCAAAGAGAATATTTGATTCCTAATGGAAGTATGCATATACTAACAGTAACATTTGCCTTATTGGGGATGGCATCTCCTTGGAGGTGTCAAGAACACCGTAGACCAAGTGCCTAACTGATTAGGCCAATACGGTCAAACAAATGAAAGACTGGAAATTCTTTTGAAAATTTTGAAGAATGATGACTCAATACAAACCAAAAACTGACTCACAACTAACTCTAAACTTACTCAAAAACCAACTAAACATAGCACAAATCACTTAAACTTTATAGCCTTCACTTCAGGCCCCAAGCTTAAATGACATTTTAATTCAAAACTTGCGAGGAAAGAAAACTAGTATATACAATGATAGTGAAGCAAATTCAACAAACTACATCAAAAAAGTAGTGTTTAAGGAGCCTACCATTCACTGGTCCTCCTGAGAATTCTTGACCATCCATTTCCTTTAATAAAAATTCATTTTTTCCTTGATAGGCTGACATTTTATATGGTCCTTTACATAGATTCTCAAACTTACCATGATTTCCTTTTTCTTCATTTTGTGCATCCCATCGCAGCACTACATCTTCCAGCTGAAACTTTGCTGCCTTGGTTTTGCGTTCATAAATCTTCTTTATCTTCTCTTGCAACCGGAAAGTGTTTTGAGAAACCTCTTCTCTTGTTTGCTGAAGGTGAATCTTTTGATTAATCCGGCACTGAATATCGTCTACTTCACTACTGACTTCTTGCAATAATCTCATGACCGAGACAACAAATGATGTGGGAAACACTGTATAAATACCATAAACCAATTCAAAAGGTGACTTACCTATTGATTTCTTAGTGCTCACTCTGTCATTCCACAAAGCATTGACAAGCTTCCGATGCCAATTCTTTTTGTTTGCTTCCAACATCTTTTTAATAATGTTTACCAAGGATTTATTTGATGACTCAACTAATCCATTTCCCTCTGGGTAGTATGCCATGGAATGATCCAATATGATATTGTATTTGTTGCAAAACTCAACCATTCTCTTCGACTTAAATATTGTTGCATTATCTGTAATAATATTGTGAGGGCAACCAAAATGAGACAAGATATTGGACTCTAAAAATTGAATGATTACATATTCGTAGCTTGCCTTGTTGGAATGGCTTCGATCCATTTGGTGAAGTAATTGGTAGCCGTCAAAACTATTTGTGTTGTGCTGATGATCTAGGATGAATTTCTCCTATGAACTCAAGTCTCCACTGCTAGAAAGGTGCATTTACTTCAACCGGCTTCAGAGGAAGAGGATGAAACTTCCTTTTCCCCTGAAACACTTGACATTCGTGGCAGCTCATGACTGTCTTATATAGATCTGAAAATAAATATGCCCATTAATATGCCACTCTCAAAATGTTATTAGTTGTTGTTTTCCAAAACAAGTGACCACGACAATATCCTCTATGAAAATCATTCATTACTTGTTGAGCTTCATCTTCAACCAAACTATTAAGGAGAACCCATCCCAGATCATTCCATTAGAGAGCACTATCGAAAATGTAGAATTTTGTACAGTTTAGTTTTAGTGATATACCTTTACTTCTTGACATTCCAAGAGGAGAAGAAAGATGTTGAAGAACATATACTATATCAGAATACCAAGGTGAGTTGAGAAACATCATTGATACCTGAATGAGTGTGATACCATCTTTTTTATTGACATTACTGCAATGATATTTATGTCTAGAGCATGAAGATTTGACTCAGCCATGAGTTTTTCCAAGCCTTGACCTTTGATTAGTTTGGTAGACTTAATCTCAAGATCATACTCTAACATTGCTGCTATCCACTTACCTCTTCTTCCCTTTGGATCAGTTTGCATGAGGAATATTTGATAGCTATGTTAGGAACATATGCTATGTTATGTGAATGCAAAATGTAAACTCAGACATCCTTCAATCCCTTAATATGAGCCAAAGCTTGTTTCTTAATGATGTTATAGCACAAAGCAGCATTTCTGATGGTCTAACTGAAAGATGAAATGTATTGTTCCACCTGATCCTTATTTTGCATCAACACTGTAGCCAAAGTGTACTTAGATGTGAATGAAAATATAATAAATCATGGTTATAATCGAGACTGATCAAAATTGGGGCTGTGGTTAAAGCAAGCTTTACCAAGTTAAAATATTTCATGGCATCCTCGGTCCATTTCACAGTGTTTTCCTTCTTCAACATATTAGTTAACTCACATAAATTCTCAGCCAAATTTGGTATAAATGTGCATAAGAAGTTCACCTTACTATTGAAAGCTTGAATCTCCTTTTTATTGCGTGGAAAGTCTATTTGGTGGATTACCTCCACCCTTGAAGGATCAATGCGAATACCATCTTTGGAAATTATATGACTGAGGAGTTTAACTTCCTCCATGGCAAAAATACTCTTCTTTGGATTTAAAGAAATCCTAAACTTCTTGCATTTTTGAAAAACAATCCTTAGGTGTTGTAAATGCTCATCATCAGAACCAGAAAATACTGTCAAGTCATCTAAATAAACTACCAAGAAGACATCCTTCTCATTAGCAAAATCTATATCCATTGGCTGCTGAAACATGGCTCCGATATTCTTTAGCCCAAATGGCATCTTGGCATACTGAAAAGTCCCCTATGGTGTTGTGAAGGCAGTTTTGTCTTGGTATTTTCCATGCACCAAGATCTCATTGTAACCTTAGTAACCATCTAGTAGTAACATCCGTGATGCTCCAACTACTCTTCGCAGAATATGGTCCATCTTAGGAAGAAGGTAATTATCTTTCAAGGATACTTTATTTAGGTTTCTTAAATCAATGCACAACCTTATCTCTCCGATGTTTTTTCGTACCGAGACCAAATTTGAAATCCAATCAGAGAATTTAATTGGAACAATGATACCAGCTTTAAACAATTTATTTAAATCTTTATCAATGGATGGCAGTGGCTTTGGATTGATTCTCCTCAACTTTTCTCTAAAAGGATTTTGATCTGGCTTGATAGAAATAGTATGCTAAATGATTTTCTTGTAATATAGTTTCAAATCTGAGTAATACCATGAAAAAAATTACAAAATTCAGAAAGAAATTTAACATATTTAGCCTTTGATTTGGGAGACAATGTTTTTGATAACTTTACAAGATTGGGTTGGTTTTCTGTTCCAAGGTTTACATCTTCAATTCCCTTGTCAGTAGGAAGAAAGGTTGGTTTTCTTGCCACATCATCTTGATTAAACAAGTCCTCTAAAGGTATAATACCTCTAGGAATAATGTTATCCTCCAGCTATCAAACATCCATATGATTTACCTCAATGTCTTGTTCATCAGAATCGCAAACATCATCGATGAAAGCATTCTGAAACTTCCCTTCATTCTGCAAAAGGGCATTAATTTCATTGTCATCCGAAAAGACCTGACAATATCTCAGATTATTAGGAATAGTAGGCCTATGTTTGACATGAATTTCAAATTTGTTGCTAGAATTCATTGGAATTTTCAAAATTCTTGTTGTTGTAGCAAGTAAATCTGCAATGATATTTTGACTTCTTTGCACCACTGTCAAGGTGTATTATGGAAACATTTTCAATATATCTAGGACTGAGTGCCTATAAGCTCTCATCTGCTGATGATTTGTCTGATATTGTCGTTTTACTTGTTTAATCACTAGCTCTTAATCACCATAAACAAAAATACCTTTCGCACCCAACTTCTTAAAAATTTTTAGACCTGTAATCAATGCCTCATACTCCACTTCATTATTAGAAAAATCAAAAGCTAGTTTATAGGAACACACTCTAACATTACTTTGGACTTTTTCTGGTTTTAAAACTGGACTTCAAATCCAAATTCCAATACCTGCACCATCTTTACCCAAAGCACCATCAAAGTCCATGCTCCAATAGCCGGATTCATCTTTCAGATGTTGGAATTCTGCTTTAGTTTTGATCCTACCTTTGCTGGCTACTTCTTTTCTACTCTTCACTGACTATTTTCTCCCATGGAGGTTGTTCAAAAGAAATTGCCATTTTTTCCTTTTCTTTTTCAAGAACTGCTCTAAAACTTTTAGAAATTTCTGGTACATCATCTACTTCTACAAGATGAATATCTACATCATTCAATCCACTATCAATGTACAAAAAAAAAAGACTCTAAATCTGTATGTACAACATTTATTGGATGATTTATGGGCTTCTCTTTACTGGTAATCATATACTTCATCTTCCTTTCCTGGTACAGCTTCCTCAATTGACTTAAAACGGGGATTGTAGCATAAGAGAAGTCAAGTTGTAAAGTACCATTGAGTTTGGCTCCCCACGATCTAGACAACAACATATCAAATCATAGTGGTATATCAGCTACTATCACATCCATCAAGACATTTTTGGCTCGGATGTGATCTAAAGAAAGCACAAAATCTTTGATTAGACCAATGCAACAAACTCTACCATAATAAAATAAGTACAAATCATGATATTTTTGGGTGATATCTAGGCCTAGCTTTTCCATGATGGATTTGGGCATCAAATTGTGGGAAGCTTGGAGTTAATCATAGCATTGTGAAGAATATACTCATGTAGTATAACACTTAAATAAAAGGGTGGGACTTCACTACCTTCTAGCTGACCTTCTATAGCTGGACCAAAAATAAGTTCAGGGTGATCATCCTCAACATTCACCATGTCATACAAAGGATCAATTTGCAGTATTATAGATACATGATGTTTGTAATGGCTATTATTAACAAGCTCAACCAAAGGAATGGACACTTTCAATTTAGAAATTTCACTTTCTAAATTAAAAGATGTGAGTTTTTCTACCTCTTTGAAACTCATGTTTCTCTTATATGTTTGATCCTTCATTGCACTATCCTTGTGTTGATTGTTTTTCTCTCTTGTAGTTGTGCTTGTTGATGGCTGATTTACCTTGCTGGAATTCTGATCGGCAAGCTCCTTTCCCTTTTTCTGATTGTTTGGGGGATCATTCTTCGATTGAACATCCTTCCTCTTCTAAATAGGACTGACCGGTACATTTCTGCTCCTCAAAGGATATTGCCTATGTTGTGTGATCAAAGCATGCATGTAACCACACTGATAATCATCAAACTTGGCCTCCAAAACAACATCATTTGCAAAGATGTAGTCATCATTCTTTTGAATGTCAAAACTTTCTGTGTACTCTTCATCTTTAGTAAAAATATATGCATATTATCAACAATGAAGAAGTGATTCATTTCAATTACCAGATCTTCCTCGTCTTCTTCTTCCACTCTTTGAACATAATTCTGTTGTAAGGGAGTTCTGATCTATTGTTGTTGTTGTTCTGGTTGTTTTGGTGTTTTTGGTTCTCTTTGCTTGATTCGGAATTGGGGTTGTTTCCGCCCTTTAAAGTTTAGATTCTAGATCTGCGTTTTAGGTCTGTCTGTTATGGACAGTTGATCAACCATCCTTTCCATTGTTTGAATCAATGTATCCATTTTGACATCTGAGGTATATGCTTCTTCTTTTACGCTCACTCATTTCTCTGATCTCATCCTTGCTCGTTTGGCCAAAAAGTTCGCTTCTATGCTCACAACATTCTTTTGCATGTATTCTAGAGTTATAGGGTTATGTTCTCACAAGTGATATGCCATATCAACATCAAATAAATCTGAAAACTTAAGCAAAGCCAATCCTTCCAGTGGTTTGATGTTTGCAGGGATATCATTATACACTGTATTAAATCTTACATAATAGTGTTTCTGGGAAGACTAGTGTTTTTTCAATCTGCTAATCCCAATAGGATCGGCAGCTACCTAGAAACAAACAACCAACGAAATTTGTGATTTCCTCTATGTATGATAGATAAGAGAGAAGAAAAGGGACCAACCTGGATCTTCCACTTGATGCCTTGCTTGATTTCTCTCCTCCTTGATGGAGCTTGCAACTCTTCTCCTACTTGTTCCACATAGAGAATACCTATAGAAATGAAGTAACACAACACCATCAAGGCATTTCGATCTATGATATCATAGGCATTGTAGAATCAGAAATACAATGAGCGTACAATGGCATTTACCAATAACAACATTCACAAATACATGATTGTATGGAGGAAAACTCAAGGAACTTTATTAATAATAGGAGAGAGGATTACAACCCAGCTGTCTGATCTAGCATCATCCTCCCAGCATCAAATCCCTCTTCACCTCATGAAAAGCAATATCACCTAACAATACAATATTCCCTCTCAAAGACAAACTATCAGCACTTCCTTACAAATTACAAAATTCCAGCCCCTAGGTCTCTTAGAAGAGGGATCCATTTATAAATGTCTACATTGTACAAGGGTGTGAGTCATCTCTGGGTTTTCGATTAGTTTCATTCCACTTGTAGTTCTTGGTTCCACTTGGAGATTTCTTGGATCTCTTACTCATCCCTGGGTGAATTTAGAGAGGCAAGTGTCATAGGAGAAGTTTCTAGAAAATTCCATGAGTGTCCACCTAGCAAAATGTCTCAGACATTTGTCCATTCTCACTCATTGCACCCCATAGAAGGCCTCTTCAGTATGCATCACACCTGGCTAGTGTAGGTGTCTGTATGCATCGTACCTTGACAGTGGAGCGGTCAGTATGGTCGGGGTTTGGCCAGTTCTCAGTGGTTTTTTAGGTGGAACTTATGGGGAATGATGTAATCGGTTGACCATGATTATTTAGGGCATGAAACAAAACTTTTAGGGGTTAAAAAGCCCTTGGTTTATTGAATTATAAGATTGGGTTTACATTGCCCAAATATGTCTATAACATTTGCCCCCTAAACCATGAAGTCGTAAATCTTTAGATGTCGGGTGAAATGCTTTATCATGATGATCTAAGGTATTCGAACGGGAAGGTGACATGTATAAGATACAATACAATACATCATCACAATATAATTTTCCACGATCTAGCTAAGGCGATCATTCCCTTGCTCGACTTTATAAATTTATTTTCATGTACATAGAACAGATAATCGTCTGCAGTTGCAGACTGGTGATTCTTTATATGTAGAGTCATCATCCCTTAGCTTGGATGATCATCTGTGTAGATTCTATGTACATTTGATGTCTTTGTATTCTTGAATATATTGCAACCCAGATGGATGAAACTAGATCCAGGGTCTTCAAACTCGTTCAATCTTAACCTAATGTACAAGTCGATCCATGTGAAAAGATGTCTTGAAGTCGAACATGGAAAGACATCACCTAATTACCACCCAATAACGTAAGTTGTTAACAAGCGCGAGAGGAATCACGATAAAGATAATGAACCTTAAGGTACTATAGTACAATTTACGTGGTGTGAATATATGATCTGATGTCGAACACCACACAAAATATCTTGGTCGAAGGCCATTGATGTAAACCTATTGCTAGAAGTGAGAAACTTGCCATTGAGGCATGTAAGCTTCAAAGTACTGAAAGGGTTGTTTCTAAGTCAACTTCTAGCACCATCGTAGGAGGGCCTTAATGTATCCCTCATCAACAACATGAAATGAAGCAAATGATTTTTTGGAGGTGAAAACGATCTGACGATACAAGGTTCAGGAATGGCAGTCATGAAAACTGGAGGGTGAAGGTATTGCAGTGGATGAGGCATTAACTGGATGGTGAATTCTCTGAATGACTTCTATTGAACATATCAGCGACACTCAGATGGATTGGTAGCATTAACCCCAAAATATGGATGGTACGGTAGACCAACGGTGATATGACCGGTGAACGGAATAGCCTAACCGGACTCAATCATGGTGATGGAGTGAAAGTGTCATGTTCAAAAGAGACCTGCTACCAATAAAATTATTTAAGTTTTCTTCCCCTTTTCCCCAGTCATTGCTGACCAATACCTATTTATTTTTTTCAAGCTTGAGGAGGATAACATATGCTTGTTCTATAATTTTCCCTTCGGGAAAACCTGTCGCTATGTTTTAGCGAGCCTAGTGACAGTGAAACTCGTTCTTGTCTCGATGAACAAGTTTGTCACTATTGTTTTAATGAGTTTAACGACAAGGATAACTCGGCCCTTTTCATGTTTAGAGCATTTGAAAAGGGACGAAAAGGAAACTCCAGCAGTCCTTTTTTGTAGCATAATCCCTTAGGTCCAAAAAAGTATAAAATAATATGTAAGGGATGATTTTTCGATCACTTTAACGGGCAAAAAAAACAAGAACTTGATATTTTTGTGGGATAATCTCTCAGCTCCAAAAAGATTAAAATGTGTAGGAAGGATGGCACTTCCAATCACTTTAGCAAGCCATAAAGACCAATTGCTTGACAATCTTTTCATATTTAACGAGTCTGAAAAGAGTTTAAAGTGGACTTGTTTTGTGAGGAATGAATGGTGTTTAGGGTAGCAATTGGTTTTGGGTGGGCTTGGAACTTCTCAAAACATAGTGATGTGAAGAGGGTGGCTAACAGGACCACTCATCGCAGCTGTTCCTCAAAAGGGTAAGCAATCAAGTGGAAGCGTATAATCGGCAAAAAGAATAGAGGTGATGGCAGGAACACAACCAAGACTCAAAAGGTTGACATTATGGCGATCACAAAGGTTATTTACCAAAGGTGGGTTTATTTTTTAACGAGCTTGAACTCTGGGGGAACATATGCTCAATGGTAGGTTTATTTTTTAAAGAGCTTGAACCATGCGATAACATTGCCCATTTTATGGTCAAAATGTTTAATTCATTGTTTATCACCTCGTATTCTTTCATCGGTCATTCAACTTGCTCAATCACTCCATCAAACTGATTAGAAATACATATATATGAATGAAAAATGAGTTAAAACTAACATTTTTCTTGAAGTACGTGAACAGTAATCATAAAAGTAGGTTTACCTTTCATTTTCATCATTTTATTTCAACTTTGGAATTTGAAGCTCTAGAGTGGTTTTCCTCCTCAAATTACACCAGTGATTTTTTGGAGATCCAGTGGATTATTATCTACGCCGCCAGAACTAGGTAAGAGCTAACTCTAAGCTCTTTATTTTCATTCCATCCTTCTTTGATTTTGATCATGTTTTTTCACATTTTTGTGCCCTTGGGGTTTGAAGATTTCGTTCCCCAATCATCGCACCTTGCCAGTATCCAAAGGTGTGATTCATACTAAGCTGCCAACTGGCTAGTTAGTATGCATCCGACCTTGCTCAAAGGCAGGTGCGATGGGTGCAGAAGGGCATCTTTATATAGTGATTTTTAGATAAAAATTTTCCTGTTTTTGCTCAAATTTGGATCCTAATTCATCTTTTATCTGTCTCTCAGATATTTGTTGGATCAAGATGGTCATCACATGGCGTGAACATGAACATGAAGAAGAGGACATGATTGCCTTACACCATCAGGGCATAGTTACTGCATTACGAAACTGTGGCTTGCTCAAATTCTTTCGTATATCTAGCATGAGGCAACAAATTAGATTGTTGTAGTATTTTCTCGATGCTTGGGATCCGATCAACTAGGTATTCTAGACCAAAGGAAAATCCATTCCATTGATAGTCAAGGATATCTACTTTCTGATAGGGTTATCGAGGCGTGGCATCCCTCTTTCACTATCAGGATCCGCTCATGAAGGCATTACATCCGTCAGTTATATAGATATGGATCTCAACCCAACAGAGATGGCAAGATAAATATCCGACATGTCAATCATCGGTCCTTGAAGATCATTTTATTTGCCTTTTCTAGATTGGTTGGTAGCACGGCTCTTCATTTGGCAAACAGATCTTACATGCGGTACGCCCTGGAATGCCTGGAACTAAAGGTGTTCAACTGGTGTGAGGTGGTACTTCCGGTCATAAAAGAACAACTCTCCAAGTTAAAGAATGGAAGATCTAATAATTTTGGCTATGGTTCCATCTTAATAGCTTTTGCCTTGGAGAGGATTCCACTAATGCAACCTAAGTACATTTCACTAGGATTGCCAGCACTGAGGGAGCCATGGATGTAGAGGTGGGTTGATCTTATGGCTAGACACGCTGGTCAATCACATATTTCCTTCTCTGATGCCTTCTTTGAGTGGTTCGACCATCAGGAGATGGTCTTTACAGAGTATCCATTCATTGGGATGGATTTCTGAGGTGACCCAGATTTGGCGTTACCAGCTGGTGAGCAGTGGAGTGCTATGGGTAACATGATTTGACCATATCTTTTTTTATTAGTTTTATAATGTTTTTGTGTCTTTAAAAGTTCTCAAGACTAATCGAACTCATATACTTGTGCACATATTGGGCCAGTGTGACCGGTGGCATGCCCAAGCGTGGCAGCTGACGTTCCAGTAGGAGAGGCTGTAGGGAGGGATGTCCTTCATGATCTAGACGTAGCGGAGACCCTGGCAGTGCTACAGGATTAGATCAAGGGTCTCACTCTTGGTATTCAGGATGTGAGTATTGACGAGTTACCTCTAAGGTTACAGCGCCACACTATAGGTGTGCTGAGTCGATGGACTAGGCACTTGCATATGATCGCACAGGCAGTGACATCTTATCACCAACATCATTAGTTTAGGATGCTTTTCTGCATTCATTTTTGAGTTTCTTGGTCACATGACCCATTTTGTCTTGGACACGAAACATTTTGTAAAAATTGTAAACAGTTAGATATTTTTGATTTTCGGAGTTTTATTTTGGTTAAGTTATGCGATCCAGATGCAAATGTTAATGTGAAATGCTTTCTTTACAAATGCTGCAAATGTCTATCCAACACATAGTTTTCTAATGAATCAATTAATGTGTTTAAGTTTATGGAAATGTGTTGATATTGAATGGAATCAAACTGTCTTTCCAAAATCCTGACTCTTAGGAACATACGATAAATAGCTGGGTTCCGAACGGAATAAATGCCAGTAAGCTGTAGGATGACGAGTTGTGATTCTATCATGACAACGAGTGGCATATACAATGTGAAATGGTATCAGAGAGAAGTTCAATCAACGCGCTATACTCAGCGATGTTGTTTGTTGATTGACTAATACATATCCCCCTGAAGCTCACCAACTTGTGGCTCAGAGCAAAAATGGCCCAGGCTGCAGAAGGTAGGTTTCATTTACTACGACTAGCTCCATCGGCATACCCAAATGGTTCCAAAATGTTTTCCATCTGCAACAAAAGTGGAGTAGATTACCTAACCAAAATGACAACTCTAAATGAAAATAAAAATGTAACAAAACAAAGAGATCACTACACTTAATCAAGCATAGTAACGTTTAAGATGCAACTCGTTTCGGGGTTGCGACAGTGGAATCCCATCATAATCAACCAGCTCACAAGCTCCTTTTGTCAATACTCATTTGACAATGTAGGGGTCCATCCATAATGGTTCGAACTTACCTACTCCCAATTTATCAGAGTCCTGATCGTAAAGCAAGACCAGGTCACCTTCTGAGAAGACACGAGGCTTGACATTTTTGTCAAATTGTGCCTTGACACATTTCTTATGAGCCTCATTAGCTAGAAGAGCATCACAACGGTTTTCATCCAAGTGGATTAGTTCCAAGAAACGAGCCTCTTCCTCTGAATTTTCGGGAAGCAGATCATTGGCGAGCTTTAGAGACAAAATTTCGCACTGAATTGGTATGAAAAATTCCAGACCATACACCAAATGGAAAGGCATAAATATTGTCGCATTTATCACCGAAGTCCTATATGCCCATAGAGTTGAGTACAGGATTGAATGCCAATTCCGTTTGTGGACTCCAATCATTCTCTGCAGCATGCACTTAAGGACTTTCTTGATTGCCTCAACCTGTCTGTTAGCGTGGGGATAATATGGAGTAGAACTATCATGGGACAATCCTAGTTTGGCAGTTAATTAAACCATCATGTGATTGCGAAAATGCGATCCATGATCTGTGACTATAGCCTGTGGAACACCAAATCTAGAGACTACATGATTTAAAAAGAAAAGAGCAGCCATTTCGCCATTGTTGTTTAATGTAGGCATCACCTCAACCCATTTCGTAAAATAGTTGACAACGACTATAATATGCCCATGCCCCCCGGCCATGGTGGGCTTACATGTCATAAAATCTATGCCCAATTTAGCGAATGGCCCAACAACAACTGCTGGATGCAGTGGTGTAGGTGGTAATCTGGTTTTGAGATAAAAAATTTGACAAGCATGGAAACTTCTGACTGCAATTATGCAATCTTTGGATATAGTGGGTCAGAAGTATTCAGCTCGTAAAATATTTTGTGCAGTAGCGTAACCAGATAGATGCCCTCCACATGCACCTGAATGGTAGTCATTCAGGGCTTTTTTGGCCTCTTCATGCGTGAGGCAGCTTCGCATAACTGTATTGACACCACGAAGGTAAAGTGCATCACCGACAATCATGTAGTCTTTGGCTTGGTATCGAATACACCGTTGTTCAGAGTGAGAGGTATTAGGCTTAAAGGTTTGGGTTTGGAGATAGATTAGTATATCTCCGTACCACGAATCGCTTGACGATATCAGAAATAGAGTTTCATCCATGATTATTGCTTTAGATGTTAAATCATTGGACGATGATGGGAGGTCACAAAGTAACTCCGCGAAGACGATAGATTTCTTTGATTTGGATTTGGTGAATTCCAGATCAAACTCTTGCAAAATGACTACCCATTTGGAATATTTTCCCCCTAGTAATTGACGCAACAGAATGTAGGCCATAGGGTTGCAATCTGATAAGATGGTGGTTTTGCAAAAGAGAATATAGTGTCGAAATCTCTATACTGCTTGAACAGCTGCTAAGGCCAACTTTTCAACATAGTAGTACTTGCTTTCTGTATCGTTTAAGTTGTGGCTTAAATAATACACAGGATGTTCTATTCCATCATCTTCTTGTACTAAAACCATGGTGATGGTTGCATCTATAGAGGAGCATACATTAATGAATCTTTTACTATGGAAGCTTTTAAAGCATCAAAGGAAGCTTGCGCAACCTAATCCCAGTTGGAGGGTACTTCTTTTTTCAAAAGACACATATAGCCTTTACCAAGTTCGGCGTAATTTGGAATGAACCTCCTTAGAAAGTTTGATTTCCCTTGGAGTTTCTGAATTTGAAGCAAATTTGAAGGTGGATGCATGTCAAGGATTGCCTGAACGTTACATGGGTCGAGTCGAATTATGTCCTTAGAAACTACGAAACCATGTAATCAACCAAAACCAACACAAAAAACACACTTGTGCAGATTGAGTCGTATCTTGTAGTGTCGGCAACGTAGAAATATGTCTCTCAAATGCTGCAGATGATCAGTCCACTTTCATGAATGAGCTGGTAGATCGTCGAGATATGGTTGAACGATGTGATTGATGTCATGGAAGGCATAGTTCATTGCCCTCTGAAAATTTGCCCCTGCATTCATCAAACCAAAAGGTAGTTTACAGATATTGATTTGGTTGTATCTGAAAAATCCATATATGAATGAAAAGATTTCACATCCGGCACATTCATCAATTATTTGGTCGATGAAGGGTGTAGGGTAGTTTTCCTTTGGACACACTTGATTTACATCCCTATAATCGATGCACACTCTAATCGTTCCTTGCTTTTTCATCACAGGAACAATATTCGATACCCAA